>JAPKLY010000281.1:467531-559469 GCA_026898435.1 Prunella vulgaris | reverse complement strand
AAATAGTGTATATGTATAAATTAATCACAATTGTAAACCAAATAGAAATATTTGGATATTTTTTCGATATATAAATTTTTCATAGTCACCGATATCGATATTGAGTATAGATAATATTTTTATAATATCCATAAAAAAATTAAAAATATCGATAAATATCAGTCTACAATATTAATATCACTTATTCTTTTCACAAATTAAACCAATATTTTAAAATATCGCGAAAATAACGAAAGATATCGAGAAAATGTCGATGAGTTTCGAAAAAAATCTAAAAATAGTGTATATGTATAAATTAATCACAATTGTAAACCAAATAGAATATATTTGGATATTTTTTTGATATATCCACGATATATTCAACTTTCATAGTCACCGATATCGATATTGAGTAAATATAATATTTTTATAATATCCACACAAAAAATAAAAAAATTGATAAATGTCGGTCTACAATATTAATATCACTTTTTTTCACAAATTAAACCAAATGTCGTTAAATATCGAGAAAATAACTAAAGAATCGAAAAAATATCGATGAGTTTTGAAAAAAAATCTAAAAAATAATGTATATATATATATATAAATTTATCACAATTGTAAAATTAATTCCATTTTTTCAACCTTAATGTAAACTAAGCTTTTTGATTTTGCATCAACTTATTATATTTTTAAAATGGAACTTATTTTATTTGGGACGGTTACCACTAAGGCCAAAATTAGGGGTAATACCACATCCGAGGACGGTAGCATATCATAATAGCAACGAGAGACAGATTTCAACTTTTTGCAATGGATGGAGCACATTAAATGTGATTTGTACGCAAGACTTATAAAGAGGATGGAGTACATTTTTTGAATTTCAAATACGAAGGAATGCAGCAGAATCAGCAAACATCCGGTGATAAAGAATGATGACACTACGCCGGCGTACCTATGAAGCTAGTGGTTGATTTGACACAAATGTCAGATGGGTTAGGGGGGCCCTAATTAGGGGCATTTACGTTATTAATATTCATAAATTGGGGTTATATTGAAGAGTGGCGGCTCTGCCTGTGATTACAGAACAATGGTGGCTCTTTATGAGGTTTCATCTAGTAAAGGAACCTTAGATATGATTTTCTCTATTTTAAACGGGATTGAGATTACTGTCTTTTCATTCCTACTAAAAGGTTCTAAATAGATATATTATTTTTCAAAATCGAACCGAACAAACTGAAAATTTAAATTATGAAATTAAAATTGAATCGAAATGTATAAAAATTGAACCTGAACAAACATGTTTTTATAATAAAATAAGTATATCCCCATCCCACAATATCACAAAACATATTAAATTGAGATAGAAATTGAAACAAAATTTGGTAATAATGTTTATAAATTTCATAAAGCATTACAAAACTAAATAATTCAATAAAAATAAACACATCAACCCCATGTATATATTACAAAGTGTAAATTGTACTCATTCAGATTTATACCGAGCATCACGAATGACAATAATAGAAATTATGATATATTTTATTGTTTTTATTTTAAATATTTAATTTGCTTTATTCAAATATTCGATTTGTAACTTTTGACATTTTTCAACCCTATTTCCTGCTGATTTTCTTGCTTTTTTTTAATTTGGTTTTTCTTTGTATTATAAATATTATATATAATTGAACTTTATTTATCTATAATTCTATAATTTTATCAATTAATATTTAATTAAGTTGTGCACATGAATAAGTAGAAGAACCAATATGGAATCAACTAACCATCTTGTTTATTACTCCATCATTCATATGTTATTTTAATCTATTTCAAATATTTTGTGTTTTTTAATTAGTATTTATGTATAAAAAATTTATTAATTAATCACTGATTCGATACGCGGTTGATAAAAATTAAAGTTTATAATTAAATTTTTTAAGACAATTTGGTAGAGATTTAAATTTTGATCTAATTTTGATGTGGATAATGCTCTCGTGTTAATTAAATTTTAATAGATATATTTTCAAACATCACAAATTAAATATATTCATATAATTTAAAAAAATATAGTATTCATTAATTTGCATTAAAATTTAACTTTTTATAATATAATATTCATTAATATGCAATATACATTAAAATAGTCTAAATAAAAAATTCAAATAATCACATATATATGATATAAATATTATAATTAGTTAATATGATAAAAATATTATAATTAGTTAATTTATTAAAATTATATGTTTTACAACTTCATTGTTATTTATTATTATATAATATTTAATAATGTTAAAGAATATAAATATCAAATAGGGTGGGGTAGGGTGGAGTGAGGTATAATAACTAGATGATGATGCTTGTGGGCCATATGGGTAAAAAAAATTGTTTGAAATTGAAAATGGATAGAAAAAATTATTTATAATTGAAGTGGGTAAAATAAATTTTTGAAAATTGAAAATGGTTATTTTGAATTGTCTCCCATTATTTTTACTTCTTTTTATTTAATTTCATTCCATTCCAACTGATTTAATTTTTTTTTCTTTAAACTTATGTTATCTGTTTTTACTTTATTTATTTATTTTTCCTTCAAAAAAAACTTGATGAATTACGAAATGAAATTAAATGTTGTGGGTATAGTTAACTTGAAATATTGAATTATGAAAAAAATGTTAAAATAAAATGGATTATAATAACGTGTTATTTTCAGTGTTTCACTTTTCATCCCACAATTTAAAAGCATGATATGTTAATATTTAAAAAATATAAAAAGAAGTGAACACACAAAGTAAACTATAAAAAGTGATATAAAGAAAAAATTTAACACTTTTACAAGGGTTGATTGATTGAGAGCAAATGTAAAAATTTGTAGCATAATTAACTTTTAATGTAATTGAGAGATGTTAAAATTAGTAGATAGACTCGAGTTATGTTTAAAACGTGAGAGTAAATATTGATTCATACATTATTAACATTTTCGATTGAATTTGACTGGATTAGGTCAGATCGTTATAAAACAATTGAATCAGGATAATATTATCATAATATATAACTAAATATATAAATTATACATCATCAATTCATCATCTATAAATTTTTTCCAAGTAATAACGAGTTATTGTTGGGAAAGAGTCGAATCTACGCACCCAAAGGGAAGAATTAGTGTTTGTTTTAAAAATTTACAAAATAACTTCTTAAACAAATTTTTTTTTTCAAAAACGTGAGAGAGAAACTTTTAAAAAGACTGTTTTTAAAGTTCTAAAACAGACACTTAGTCTACCACAATGCCCGAATAATGGTATAATTGGTGTTCATGTCCGTCTAGTGGTTCAATATTTCTAATTAAAAATTGACATGTTAAATTTATGGACACTGTTGGACTGGCGAACTAATGTAATTAGTATATGAACAATCACCAAGGTTTGGCAGGTCGCCAGGAAAATGTTGGACTGGCGAACTAATGTAATTAGTATATGAACAATCACCAAGATTTGGCAGGTCGCCAGGACCGACCTGAATCCACAGAGGCCCGGAGCTCGCCCACCTGGGGGGCAGCTCGCCCACACAGCTCGCCCAAGAGGCTTGTCCCTACCCTCACGAGGACCTCGCCCAGGTCCATCGTCGCATGGCACCCAGAAATCACACAAGGCGTTGGAGCTCGCCCAGGAGCTCGTCTTGTAGTCTGCTAGGTCCCGATGGTTGCACTCTTTTTCCCTCCGTCCGGTTTATCCACAAGGGTGGTTTACGGCGAGGTTTTTAATGAGGCTCATCTAGTCTAAGGCATAGTAGTAGGATGATGCATGATGTAAGGAGCAGTGTAAGGGACCAGGACGAAGGTTACGGACCTTCGTCAACACCGGAAGCCACATAGGCTCGTAAGGTGTCGTCTCACACTCACACACCTATAAATAAGACCTCTCTTGTACTATTCAGACAATTCCTCACAATTTCTGAAAATCAATACAATCCCTACTGCAATATTTCTCTCTCTAAACTCTCTCTACTCTCCCTCCTCATATTACATCCAAGAACACAAATTCTTGGATTATTGTTTGATAGGATTAATATGTTGTAAAGCCACATAAACAAACATCTATTAGTAAATTCTATCAACAGACACTATAAATAAATAAAGAATTATCTATAATTTTTTTATATGATTACAAATTTTCAAAAAATTTGTAGTGGAGATTGTCTACAACCTATCTACGAAATTTTCTAATTACATACTCACTCCCATCCCTCAAAATATTGCATTACTTTTGATGAATGTAATAATTAAAAAAAAATTATAATGAGTAGAAGTTATAGGATAAAAATGTAAAGAATTGTTTTATACTTTTTGAATATGCAAATTTTTGTGGAATAAACTAAAACGTAAAATATGCAACCTTTTTAGAGATAGTGGTAGTATTAAACTATTAATCCTCACTCTTTACCTACGAAGATTTGGTCTTATATGCACCAAATATATTGTGCAATTTATGTGTATCTTTTAAAAACCACCTTTATAACTGAAAAAATATCTTTGCTTATATTGAAAAGTTCCCCCGCGTTAAATTGACTTTTCTATATAATAGAAATAATTTTAAAAAATACACTTAAATTGCACGGTGTGTCTGATGCACAATAGATTTACTCGTCTATAAAAATTGTAAGTAATTAATTACCTTTAAGTTTTTTTTTACTAAGCAATTTATTTTAAAAAATTATTTATAGGTTGAAAAATAAAAATGATTACGTGAGTAGAAAATTTTATTATGGTGTGTTTGCTTTAAAAGATAAAAGTAATTTATCTCTTAAAAATATATTCCCTCTGTCCCACAAGAAATTGCACACTTTCCTTATATGACGTCTCACACAAATTTGCACACTACTAAAAAAAGAAACATTAATTTACGTGCACACTCACGAACCTATACATATATTTACCCATATGTCACTACTTTATATATAAAACTAATTTTCCTTAAAAAAATGTGTCCCCCCGTAGGGTGCAAATTCATACGGGACGGAGGGAGTACATATTAAAAAAATTAATTTATTATTAAAACCGAAAGCTCCGTACAATATTAGCATTTAGCAATGATCAAATCAGTCTCACAATCCTTTAAGGGGTAGGGATGTCCTATCAAGCGCTACATACCGAACGGTCGTTGTCATCCATTTATATTAATTCCACCAAACACCACATTAGGCTATCCTGCGCGTTTGCTAAACCGACAGGTGGCAGTACTAATGTTAAGTGCAGGCAAATGAGGTACAGAGTTGACCGACGTTTGACGGTGGTTGTTGGATTGTTCTTTGTTTTGACTTTTTTTTGGGTATTGCGGCTATTGCCGGCGAATAATTTACGTGGAAAGCGCGTTTGCGAGACCCACCTCTCCAAAAATAGCTTCATAAATGAAGCACGACTTCTGCTTTCAAATGAGCCCATTATTAGGAAGCTTCAATTAGTTAATTCCTCTATTTAAAAATAAAATAAAACTAATTAATCCCAAATAATACGATTCAACTATGTGGAAAAAAGTTTGTGTATTGCAAAACTCCATAAGTATGGAAGTAGTTTGTGTATATTTAATACAAATATAGGTAATGAATGGACTCAAGTGAAATATACTATTTTTTCAGTTCCAACCTAAACGCAAGTGTTATATAGCATTTCAAGTTCCTTTACCAGAAATATTCTCTCCGATCGCGATAAAATATGATCACTTATTTATACATGATTTAATGCATTTGTCGAAAGATATTATAGGGTGTTGTGAGGTCTGTTATAAATAAAGAAAAACAAAAACTTGTATGAATTCGAGTTCACGATAAACTTGGATTTATCAATTATCACTATCATGTGTATACACTTTCACTGTTATGCATATATACTATCACTGTTAAAAAATTAAGTACGTTTTAAAAAAGTGATAGCATATATGAATAACAATGATAGTGATTACACATAGCAGTGATACGAGTTCATATAAATCCGAGTTCACAAGGGACCAACTCATAAAGAAAATATTTTAAAAAATACATATGACATAATTTTCATAAATAATCACTTTATACATAAACAAACTTCGTAATACTCTTTAATATCCTCCGAAATATTGTAGTAAATAAATTTACTACAATATTATATCTCTCAAATACTCCAAGTCAATCTTATATCTCCTTTATTCCATTCCCAAAGGGAATCGAACTCAGGCCACTCTCTCAAGTGAGGATTAATTATTTAGTTTGTTTTATTAAATTGTGTCATGCGTTTGTTTATCTGATAGTAGTCAGTAATAAAATTTTACCATACATTAGCAAATGCAAAAAGAATTGAATTGATTGTTTTATAAAAATAAATAAATTATCAATCATATATATTTATTAAAGAAAACTAGCCCATAGTATTTGTTATTGCTTTATTTTAACCAAACACATCAACTTGAGTGCAGTCGTGCATAACTAATTTTTTTATTAATCATAATCGTTATATTTCTATTCTCGTACTCATTAAAGAATTTTCAATCACTTGTTTATGAATTGCACAATTACGAGTTTTAATTTGTCTACTTTGATATTAAATAAGGTAAAAAAAACTTGTAAAAGAAACACACTATCTTTTATTAATTATTATCATCTGACATTTTAAGTAGTTCAGTTACGTCTGAAAAGAATTAATATGTATGATTGCAATGTAATACATCGTGTCGAGTAATATTAGAGCTGTTATACGAGCCGAGCGAGCCCGAGTAGTGCCAGGCTCGACTCGGCTCGTTAAGCTTATCGAGTCGAGCCGAGCCTAGCTCGTTAATCAAACGAGTATTTTTTTTAGCACGGCTCGGCTCGTTTAACACTTCGAGTCGAGTCGAGCCCTTAACAAGCCGAGTCGAGCCGAGCTCACGAGCAGCTCGTTTATTTTAACAACAATAAAGCTAAAACTATCACCAATTCACCAGTATGAGTGATTTGAGAATATGAATTGTATTATTATGTAAAATATTAATATTTTATACCCTAAATTATATAATATTTATAAAATAACCTCTATTTTTCGAGCCTACCGAGCAGCTCGCGAGCCTACCAAGTCGAGCCGAGCTCGTTAAGCAAACGAGTATTTTTTTAGGCTCGGCTCGGCTCGTTTAACATATCGAGCCGAGTCGAGTCGAGCCGAGCTCACGAGCGGCTCGTTTATTTTAATAGCTCTAAGTAAAATAACTTAAAAACACTAACGACTACTTAAAGAATTAAAGACGTATGTACTTGTTTGTCAGCATTCAATTATTTACAAAATTCTCAAACCAAGTCAAAGGTACATATAATATTCTTTTATTATTAGAAAGTTCCATCATTTTTTTTAAAATAATTAAGAAAATCCGCGAAAGCTATTAGTAAATGTGCACTAGAAATAAATTACGGTAAACATAAATCATGTTACACATGTTATTATTGAAAAATATATCTTTTATAGTGCAATTTTTCAGTAATAATTTGTGTAACTTTTCAATAATAAATTGTGTAACTTGAATTGCACCGTGTAACTGGTGCACATGAGACTTACTCTATTTTTTTATGTGGTATTCAGCAAAAAAATCCACTTAACTACAATTAATTATTAGTGTATGCATGAAAAAACCTAAAGTATTATTATAGGATCAAATTAACACTTTATAATTGATTTTGGTGTACATGATCTGCTCAACATTTGAAATAGTTGTATGCATCAATTGTATTGTTCAAGTAATAGTAATACACAAGTAATACTCCCCCGTCCAGTAGGAATTTGCACCCTATGGGATAGGAATGTCGATGGGGCGGGGTGGGGCGGGAACGGGGTCAAATCCCCATCCCCGTCCCCCAAACTTTGCGTGGAGAAAAACGTTCCTATTCGCCCTTCGTCGGGGAACCCATCCCCGCGGGAATTCTCCGTCCCCATGACTTTTATTTTTTTTAAATATTTATTTTATAAATCATCATTAACAAATATAATCAAAAATATAAAATAGATTATTTTATTTTAAATAGATAAAATCCAACATATAAATTTAAAACATGTTTAAAATACAAAAATAAATTTGAAGTTTATTTAAAATATAAAATATAAATTCAAAAAATATATTAATGATTTTATTAATGTATTAATCTATATTTTATGTATTTTAATATATATATTTATTTATATTCATATAAAAATAGGTGGATCCCCACGGGAAACATGTCGGGGAATACAATCCTCTTCCCCGCCAAACCTCGCGTCGAGGCAAAAAAATTTACCATCCCATTTTATCTTCGGGGATTCACTGCCCCGTTCGGGCAGGGACTCCCCACCCTACTTCCAAACCTATTACGGAATGACACATGTTTTAAAAAAATATTTTATATATAAAGTAGATGCATATGTGTAAATATATATATAGTTTTGTGAGTGTGCACAAAAATTAATATTTTCTTTTTAAGTAGTGTGCAAATTTATGTGAAACGTCCAAATAAGAAAAATGTGCAAATTTCTATAGGATGGAGGGAGTAATATTTACAAAAAACGTTATTCAATAACATTTGTCTTAAATAAATAAAAATATTTGTCTTGAAATGAAATAAATATACTTGAATGACACGTTACAACCTATAAATAAAAGTATTTGTCTTATACTGAAATAAAAAAAAAAATTATTTATTAAAAATGCATACATGTTTCCTTAACTGATCGAAATAGTATAGTTTAAATGGTTAGAGGTCCACTTTCTATGATCGAGAGGTGGGTTCGAGCCACTATGGTGCTCCATAACATATATCTATATATAAATATATTATTTAAGTACATTACAATTAAAATATTATAATAATTAATGTATTTCATGATGATTACAATATTTTGTCCCAAAAGATAGTTACAACTTTCCATAACTGATTATAAAGAAAAAGCTATAATCATTCAGAAGAGTCCATTTTGATTTTTGATGTACTAAATGGAGGTATTGCCAGTTGCCAATGCCATGTATGTTTGGATATGTTTGATATATGTTTTGTATATTAGCAATCGTAGTAAATTAAGTTTAGTAATTGTAATGATTTCGTTGCTTAAAAAAAGTAGTATTGATTTAGTTATTAACTACTCTCTATCCCACTGAAATTTGCACACTTTTTTTACTTGGACGTCTCATACAAATTTGTATACTATTAAAAAAATATATTGATTTACGTGCACATTCATAAATCTATACACATATTTACACATATACCACTACTTTATATATAAAATACATTATTATTTTTAAATGTATCATCCCGTAGGGTGTAAATTCCTACGGGACGGGGGGAGTACCATTTTGAAATTTCTTCATTGGTTGGATATGTGGCATTTTGAAATTTCTTCATTGGTTGGATATGTGGTGCTGAAAATTTTCTTAATTAGCAAGCAATATTGTATTCCCTAGTTAATCATGTGCATTTGGAATTTTTTTTTCAACTTATAAAAAGGTAAAGGTTTTGTATGCATTGGGTATATTATACAATTTAAATATATTTTAAATAATTAGGTTATTTTTATTAAAAATTTATGATTATTTACACTAAATAGACACGATTAACTAATCTAATTGTTCAGTATATATAATTTTATCTAATTAAAAAACTCAAGCAATTTATATAATAGACTTTGATGCATAAGATACTTACATGTAAGCCTTTTCTATAAAAGTCTTATCATTTTTTTAAGCAAGTGGAGCTTATGTGACGTTGATTGGACGAGAAGTTCAAAAAAAATAATGAGTTTGGTAAAATAGATTGCTAAGTTTCAATTTGGATATGGTAAAAACAAAGAAAGTGTGTGACATGAATTGAAAATTAAAGAGTAAGTTCATCAATTTTGATTAATGAAAAAAAAAGTGAAATTTATAATTTTTATTAATATTTCTTTTACTATATTTTTTATGCACCAACATATTATTTTATTGAATCATTATTCCACGTTATTGAGAAGAATCAAACACCCACCTTGCAACTAGAAGTTCGATTGCGTTGCATTCTACTATTAGATTTATTGAGTTAATTTTTTGTGCATCAATTGCACCGTTCAATTAAATATACAAGTGAAAATGTGAAAATTAATAACTGAAATATGCAAACTAATACAATTAAAATGTGGAAATTAAATTTGACTGAAAGCGTAAAATAAAATCTATAGACTAATAAAACTAAAACGTAACATAACTGAACATTGCATGTGTACAACTAGTTACTATCTAAATTAGTATTTTTACAAAGTTAGACAAATGGTATAGATCAAGTGGTAAAATTCCACTATTTATAACCTAGAACTCATGAGTTAGAATCACAATTTTACCTCCATTAACATCAATAAATATATATAATGAGAGTAGATATTTTATATAATTATATGAGAAGTTTATTTCCTCTGCCCAAGATGAGTATTTACTTTAGGCAAAGGTTATTTGTACTAGCTCTTGGAAAATATACTACCTTAAAAAAATTTGCCAATTTTTTTCTAAAATTTATAAATTTTGATTTTTTTTTTAAATTTCACTATATTAAAAGTAAAAAAAATGTGAATTTCTTTTCCGAACAAGAGAGGCCCAAGCTGGGCCTACAAGATGACTATTTCCTACATGCTGGGCCTTTCCTTTATCTGTCCCTGGGCCCGACTATATACCCCTCCATATTTATTTGATACCCCCAATTAATTAATTAACCAATTTTATTTTAAATAATAATTTAATAGACACACTAAATATACCAATATTACGCTTATTATTTTAAAAACGGATACACCTACTTCCCTTCATATTCATTTTTTATACATAGAATCATGCGTCATGCGCTGCATAACTAGAGTAATACACTCATATATTTAAAACCCTAGTTTACAAATAATCCGCCGGTGATGGCAAGGCACCGGACACGACGATCAATCTGCGTCGCCCCATCAATGAGAATGATACAAAGCACTATTGAATCGATGAAAAATGACAGAGGTTAGTGAGATGAATTGTATCATCGTTTGGTTGAGTTTGAATCACAATTCGTCCCATAACTATTTGACAAAATAGATTTAGTCCCAAAATTAATTTTTTATCAGATTTAGTCCCAAATTTTCAAGTAAGGTCCAATTTTAGTCCCAAAATCAAATTTTTATTAGATTTAGTCCCAATTTTTTTATAAGGTCCAATTTTAGACCCAAATTATTTTATAAGGTCCAATTTTAGTCCCAAATTAAAGGTAAAAAGTGAAATAATATTAGATTTTACGAAATTTTTATATTATTTCATTAATTTTTTGTATTTATATTATTTCATTAATTTTTATATTAATTTTCATTAATTTCGTTAGTTTTTATGTATTTATATTAATTTTTATTTTAGATTTTACGAGTTTGTATTTATATTATTTCATTAATTTTTATATTATTTTTATAAAAAGTGTATTTATATTATTTCATTAATTTTTTGCTAATCGAATTTTTTTTACGTATATTATGATTTTTTATATTCACTTTTTACCTTTTATTTGAGGCTAAAATTGGACCTTATAAAAAAATTTGGGACTAAATCTAATAAAAAATTAATTTTGGGACTAAAATTGGACCTTACAAAAAAATTTGGGACTAAATCTAATAAAAAGTTAATTTTGGGACTAAAATTGGACCTTATTAAAAAATTTGGGACTAAATCTAATAAAAAGTTAATTTTGGGACTAAATCTATTTTATCAAATAATTATGGGACGAATTGTGATTCAAACTCTCGTTTGGTTTGTCAACATAATGTGGACTACAATCATCATCGTCCAAATTCTGGAAAAAAAAAAACAGGCAAGTTCAACAATATTTTATCAATATTTATTCTACATTTTGGCAGAAACTTGTAAAAAATTAATTAAAATTTCGATAACTTATTGTCAAAATATTAATTATATTTTGATAAATTTTTATCGAACCCCTAATAATATTTCAACAAACCTGATTCGAAAATAAGTGTCGCGATTTTTAAAAACACATGAGAATGACATTAACATACTATCGAATTTATAGGCTAATAAGTACAAATATTTGTTACGCATTAACTGATAACAACATTCAACTTAAAATTTTAGTTATATTTATTAAATAAATATTCAAATATGTACACTTACATATGTCCAAGACTCCTGCATATTCACCATTTTTATTTCCAAATATACGAACTAAGGTTGTATAGCCATTGTAAGGATGATAATGATGGTGGAACTACAAGACGAATGATATTCTGAGTCTTCCACTCCCGCGTTTAAACTTTCAGTTTCTTGTATATAATCATGAATTTTGAATTTCTTGTGTATAATCATGATTTTTGAATTCTCAAGTGGGTGTATCAATTTAGTATTATTTTTATTTTTAATGTTAGAGGGTATGTAAGTCATTTAATAAATAAATTAAAATAATATATAATTTAATTGGGGGTATCAAATTAATATGGAGGGGTATATAGTCGGGCCCTCTGTCCCTTTAAATCGTTTAAAAAGAACACATAAATATGGCCCAATATAAGCACCTTAAAAGAAATGGGCTAGGCCCAATATAAGTTTATTTATTTTGGACATTTGAAGTAAGAATATTTTGAAATGTTGGTCGTTCACTTATTAAAAGTATAATGTTAATGACATGTGAGAATATTAAGTGATAGTTAGATGTGAATGAAAAATATATTAAAATATAGACAGAGTGAGTAAAAAAGAAAAATTTAAAAACTAAAGTGCATGGATAAATAAAAAATGTGCAAGTCTCATATGCATCAGGTATACGGTGCACTCACTCATCAGTTAAGATTGTTTATAATAAAAAATATGAGTTGAATACACTGAAAAGTTTATACTTTTATCAATTTACAGTGTAAACTTTTTTAGTATAATCAATCTATATTTTCAGTATAATAAACTCACACTTTTCAATATAAACAGTCTAAACTGTTAAGTGCTAAGCACCATATATTAAGCACACATGAAACTTACTCATAAAAAATATAAATGACATATATATAGTGTATTATCTCAAAAAAGAAAAAAAAAATAAGCTCCATTTGAATGTATGGATTTGAAAATGAATTGATTTGTAAAAAAATACATGTAAAAAAACATATATTTCAAATTAAGAATTATAAAGAGATGAGAGAGAATGTAAAAAAGTAAGAAGAGATAGAGGGAAAAGTGTAGAGAGAGGGGATTTAAATGACAAGGTTTTGAAGATGATTTAGAATTCCTCAATTTTAAACATAACTCAAATATAAGGGGACCCTTGTTTCAAATTCTTCAATGGTAACGGGAATGAAATTTCATTTTCCTCCTTTACCCTTATATCATTAATGGTGTGCTCCAATTTTTGGAAAAAAACTGACAAAATAGAAAATTATTGGTTGTAGTATGAGAGATTGATTGAAGATGATGCTTATAAGATGAGATGAGATATCAAATGAGGGTGATGATTACCTTATTTAGGAGGAAAAACAATGATATGTACCTCATTTGTTCTCATTACATACAATAATTACTATGTAATATCCTCATTACTATTATCATTGAAAATTTTTCATACTAAGCGCCCCTAAGTATTTTTAAATTCATGGAGAGAGTAATTAATTATGTGTGAAATCAACGAATTTCAAATCCACATATCCAAATGTAGTCTTAAAGAACAGAAAATGGAAAAAACCCCTAGACGGTGCCTATAACCATGATTATTTTTATTTTTTTACTATGAATGAAATCACAATTAGACTGATGTTACATGTGAACATAAACTCGTAACGTGTTCATAGATTTCCAATAAATGCAAATGAATTCAATGTTTCTAATTTTGTAG
The DNA here is from genome assembly GCA_026898435.1 of Prunella vulgaris. Taxonomy (NCBI): domain Eukaryota; kingdom Viridiplantae; phylum Streptophyta; class Magnoliopsida; order Lamiales; family Lamiaceae; genus Prunella; species Prunella vulgaris. The sequence goes on along the minus strand of JAPKLY010000281.1, from coordinate 545,654 downwards.
AGTATGAAATCAATTATTTGTTTCCCTTGTCCCTCAAAAGCATGCGAAGACGTTCTTAAAAAATACGAATATATTAAATTTGAAGGGTAGGTGTTCACACTTAAAAATTTATGGGATTGTTTTTCTTTCAATGAATTTGATTTTTTCTTAATTTACTTTTTAGTGTCATTATTGTTCAATAAATAAAGTCATTGGCATGCAAATTAAAAATTCAACACTGGATCTCATCTATTTGCTCCGATTTTCCTTATAATTTGGTAGTAATAATTTTTTATCATGGAACTATTTTAAAATATTAAATATCTGATTAAATGTATTAAAATATTGACCAAAAATATTAAAAATTGAGATTAATAAAATTTAAAATAATTATAACATAATATCACTGACTCAGATTTTTAATAATTCTAATTAATTTTTTAATACTCCTGATCAAATATTTGATATTTTAAAACTGATTAATATGTTTATACAAAACTTTACCTATTTTATTAGATTTCTGAAATTTTATTTTGACTCTTATATTTATAAGAATATGATATTCTTAAATCTAAAGGAAAAAAGTAATTCTATGGATAATTTTTAATATTCTTATGTGTATAATTATGATTTACTCAATATATGATTTTTCTAATAATTCAATTAAATACCAATAAATTGTTCCCTCGAGACCTGTTGTAGATATACATGGCTGCAATTTGATCTTGAGATGTTGATGTAAATTCAAAAAGTGATTTCACATGTTCCAAAAGTGAATTTGACAATGCTCCATGAAATTTCTAGAAATAAGAATTCTTAAAAAGTAGAGATGAAGAACATAAATCATTTAACATGTCAAATAAATATATACAAGACGAGACGAAGAAGTAAATATTTATTGAAAAAAATACAAAATGGTTCAATAAATTAACACAAATTACATATTGAATTCGTGCAAAAAAAAGAAAAATATGTTGCTGTGTAAATATTTTGAACCAATTTGTAAATTTAGTGATTTTTTTGAATCAATATGTAAATTATTAGGTATATATATGGGTTACAACTAATGTTGATATCTTGACTCATCTCTTTAATGACACGAACTTGATTTATATTATTCTGATCTCTCAGCAACTTGTTCCCAAATTTTACTATATTGTGACTTATTCCATTATACTACTGAAATTCTATTATGATTATTCTATTTACAAGAGATGAATGGAACATGATATTCTCAATTTTGAGAGAAAGGAAAATATAATCATAAATCAAACATTATCTTATATTCTTCTTATAAATCAAATCTACAAGAAAAATAAAAGATAATTACAAATATTGTAGATAATATCTTATATCTATTATTAAAATTTTAACAATATATGACATTATTAGAGCTTTTGGTCAGAGAGAATTGAGTTTAAGGAATGAAAATGAAATTTGTAGGTGTTTGGTATAATACTTTATTTCTACACCCATTGTCGTACATTGAATTATGCCGATCGCTCCCTAAATTTGTAAAAAATCCAATGTCTATGGTTGTGTATACAGTGAGCAAAATTTAATGAGTATCACTTCATACATACAATAATAATTTGTAAGCATATGAATAATATTATCTTTTTAAAGAATTACGTGAAATTGAATTCCATTTTTTTATTTTTCAATTTCAATGTTATCCAAAGATCCAAGACAACACATGTACAACTAATTTGAAACTGAAAGAATTTCCAATCTTGCAACAACTTTTGTGCGTATTTTTGTTGCAAAACATCAAACCATACTGTTTCAAATGACACAGATGGTTCAATTTCCCCTTAGAATGAAGAAATAGAAGGCAAACTGAAACTTTAAATAATTTTTTTAATAATATTAGCAACAACTAAAGAATGTACACAGGGAATCTTTCACAAAATTTGTTATTTTGCAGTATATCTATGATATGTTCAGTTTGCAGATTTCTTGATTCTGGAATGGAAAAAGGGCCAGCAAGCACACAATATGCCATTTCTTTTCCTGCATACAACCAACATCACATTTTCTCATTAGCTTATACAGCATAATCAAATCAAATTATTCGAAATCCGAATAGAGCAAAAATAATCATATTCTCGTTGGATATGGATCCTCTGCTGGGCAGTAAAACCAGCAAATAATACTGAGTACTAAAACAGTGGCGTATATCTCATTTTTAACTTATTAACACAGTAATAATAAAATCATGACTTGGTCCTTGCTAAAAAGGAAAAAAAAAAAAAAAATCACTATTTTAGTACCCAACACGATTTACTGGTTTTACCGACGATTGGAGTAGAGGAACCATTCTATTCTCGTTGGTCAACTCACGCATATCGGCATATGTAAGTATCACATCACAAGTGACAAACACATAATTTAATTAATGACGGACTCTCATGGTCATGTGACATCACACCATAGATGATGCACATATAAAATAGGTAGACATATTAAATTGAGATTATTTATTATAAACATGTTTTAATTGAATTAAATGTGCGCAAAATATTTCTTCCCTGCTCAATCAGTATATACATAAATGATAATAAAACAACTTTACTTTTTATTAATTGTATATAATTTCTTATTATCATATTCACATCTTATGTTATCACTTTACATGCACTGATTTACCTTTATTAATTACACAATTTAAGTTAGAAGGTCAAATGATAAAATAGTAAATTAATTTTCAAAAGAGGGAATATTATATAAAAAAATAGATGAAACTTCAGTAAGTAAAATACATATTTAAAAAAAAATTCAATCTTGGCAAGTTCAGTCAACTGAACCACATTCAAGCAAAGATCCTTTTGCAAATTTTAAATCTTCGTATTATTTTTCAAATGAGATTTGTTCTGCATTCATTGTAATAATGAACCATTAATTTACAGGATTGTCAAAATCAGGAAAAAAAAAGTAAATTAATTAATTAATTACCAAACATAATATACACCAAATATTTCAAATTCCTGAAATTCGAGAAAATAAAGACAAAAACAGGCAATCAATTCAAATACCGGAAAATCAGAAATAAAAATTTCAAAATATGCAACAACTCCGATATTTGACATACCATCGGCCGGAATCGCTGCTCCCGCCACTGCTGCCGCCGCCGCCGCCGCCGCTGTTATTACTCGTTTTACTGCTGTCACTATCACTAGACCCTCTGAATTTCTTCTTCCACCAATCCCGTTCACCTTTTAACCCCTCAGATTTTGCAGGAATTTTCCCAATATTATTCTTTTTCTTGGACTTAAACGAAAATGGAGACACCATATTCAAAAAAAGCCCCTTATTCTCAAAACTCAAATTCCGATCAATTTTCCTGTTCTGATCATCGTGTCTCCTCACTTTCACCACAGCCCTCTGATTCAGACTCGGGCTGATCACATCCCCTGGCGATGATCCAACAGGCCCCGATTCAGGGCCCGAAGTTTCAATCGACCGCTGATGCTCCACCATATCCTTCAAGGACAGTTCGTACGATGATTCCGGCATGTTTTTCACCATTTCCATGAGCTCCCACTGCCCTCTAGCGATGGCTTCGGCCCGAGAATTACTCGGAAAAAGCAGGGGATGCGACGGGCTCGGGCTCGGACTGTTCTTCCATAGCCGTGGCGTTTCCGCATCAATTTCCATGGATTCTTGATTGCGATTGGGCAAATTGCTACAACTAATTCCGACTGGATTTGTGGCGGCCCATTTGTCGGAATTGGGATTCTGATGATGATATGTATTGAATGATATAGGGCCCGGATCGTCGTGCATTGGGAGAAATTGATTTAGGTGGGGTGAAAAAATGAGGATGTAATAAATGTGTGGGATATGAATATGAATATGAATATGAGTAGGATGATGTTTTTTAAAGAGAAGAAAGACTTCAATTGGTGCAGCTATTTTATTGTGTTGCTAAAAAGCGTGGGATAAATAGTCAAGGGCTTCTAGATGGCTGAGTATCGGGACAGTTTTTATTTTTATTTTCCCCAAAATTTTTATTGGCAAAATCTTGTTAATATTAGTTTTGTGGAATTAATTACAATTGTATTTTTTTTCATCAGATAAACGGCATTACTTTTACGAGGCGTGTGTGATATCTTAAGTTAAAATAGTATTAGAAAACTAATACACTTTGTATTAAATAAATTGTGTCTCCATTCAAAAATAGATGTGAAATGTATTATTTTAAGATAAGTGTTTGGAAAGCGATACATTTTACATTAAAATTGGATAATATTTCTCCTGAGAAGTAATCATGATCTCAAAAGAGAAATTCTCCAAATGAATATTTAAAAAGTTTTTCTTAATAGTAATAAAGAGTTATTTTATTTATACTGAAAAATTTCACATGTTACAATTCAATAAAAGATGATTTTTCAATATAAACAAGAGATATTTTTTACAAGTGGATAACATTGGATGACTGAAATAAATAAATAATAATAGTGAAATATCGAGGTTTGTGTGAAACACGATTTTTTTAAAATAATATATATCTCTCATTGTAGGTGCTAGTAAATTATAGGACATTTGTTTACCATAATACAACGATTTAAGAACAACAATGTAGCACAATATTTTGCTCGAGACGAATTGAGAAGTTGTCCGAAATATCATCAGAGTATGAATGAAAATGAAGCAACAAAATGCTAAAGTATGACAATTGTCGGGAAGTATATGTATTGTTTTCCACTCGATGTGCCCCGTATGTGTGTATTTTTTTAATATGTTACAACACATCTAAACACTACTTATAACATTAAAAATTCATTGTTAGAACATAGTCATAATGAGCCACAAATAGTTTTTGACCATAACTGAACAACGCCTGAGTAATGCCTATTAACTTAGCCACAAATAATGTTAAGGGATACTTTCTTGAAGTCTGCAGTGGTAGATTTCGAAGTGCCCAAAACTGGTCACGCTCGTAGATTATGGAGGAGCATTTTTCCATAACTTTCTTACAAACTATATATGGATTCCTCTTTATATATGACCACTTCCTCAACAAAAAATTTTTCAATGTGGGAAAAAAACATGAAGTTTTTTCCTTCATTTTTCATTTGTTGCAATTAATTTTAAAATTCAATTTTCATTCATCCAAACTTGAAATTTAACAAATAATATCTCGAATCGAAGCTTTTTTCGATAAACACATTTTTCAATTAATAATTTCAATAATATTAGGTGAATTTTTAAAATTGTATTAGAGTTACACATTGCACATGTGCATAAAAGACTAATCTTAAAAGATGATGATAATTATATATTGACTAATGTTAATAATTTTTTATTAATTTGTTTCTTAAAAATAAATAAGAAAGCATGTTAATTTGTAAATGAAAATTAAGTTAAAATCGGAACGTGTTCACCGTGGTGTTGGTTTTATTTCACTTTCAACAATAAGTATTTTGGTGTCTTTTTATAAGGTACACCATTTCATGCTACACGAAGTATAGTGTGTGCTTCTTTTCAAATGTGTATTTTATCTAATACAATTATTAATTTCTTTCGTCCCAAAAGACATTGCATACTTTTTATTTTAGATTGTTCCACAAAAAATTTACGTATCTAAAAATGAAAACTATTTATTAAATTCAACTCTCACAATACACATATAATATTAATAAAAATATATATTTTCTATCTTTTTTAAACTGCGTGTCCAAAAGATACTACAATGTCTTCTGAGACAGAGAAAATAATTTACTTAGCCATTTTCTTTTTCAATACCAAGTTATAAGAATTTTTTTTCTTTCAATATGCAAAGTAAATTAAGATATTAAATTCTTGGCAAAATATTCTTAGGGGCCGCTTGGTTGGGGGTAATGAGGGTAGGGAATGAGAATAAATGAAAATTAATGAGGACTCATTCTCATTGGTAGTGTTTGTTATTATTTATTATACATGAATAAAATCATAAAAACATGTTAAAAAAAGGGGTAATCACTAACTCCACAGTGATTACCCTCAATGATACTCATTACCACTACAATTTTAAATTTATATCAAGCGCCCCTTAGCACATGCAAACCATTAATAAGAGTATTTCTAGAAATAATAATATTGCTTAGTGGTGTACAAAGTGTACATAATATCTCCTCTACACGTTTTTTCGAAAATAAATGTACATTAGCCTGATCATTTTGTATATAATATCCGGTCAATTCTCGATATCTCTTGCTTTTTTTTTTAATACTCCATTCCTCCCACAAAGATATTTCATAATTATTTTTTGATTTGTCTCCATCTCAAAATTACTTTTAATTTTTTTTATTTTTTAAGTTCTAATATTATTTCCACACCCTAAAAATAAAAATAAATTATACTCACAAAAATCAACAAATTATCATTATTTTATTTAACTCCCTCACGATGAATCTAATTTTTTTAATATGCATGTCAGTATGTCACTTCACCTATTAAGATGATCTTGAGGGAGTAATCATTTTTATATTTAGAGTGTAAAACACTCAAAATACCCCTACTTATTTTGTCATTATTAATTTTGTATTTAATAAATAAGGGTGTATCAGGAATTTATAACTACAAATTAGAATTTTAAGCACTTATAGATAATATGTTTTTGTTTTGTATAAAATCCTAAACATGTTATGTGGGAAGGAGTATCCCTAACCACTTTATTTTTCCATTGTTAAAAACTAAATAACCTTTAATTTAAATGATTAGCTAGTCTTATTCCCAAAAAAAAAAAAAAAAAAGAGCCAGTACTAAGGGCCCCAACGGGAACCCAAAATTGACCGCAAACCGCAATTTGCCTCATATGGCTGCTCCAACGGTAACACAAATCCATCCTTAAATTACCATTGATGAACAGTGTGTGGCAATGTTCTTTGCCGCAAATTATTTTTTTTTTCTTTTTTTCTTTACATTTTATCTTTGTTATACATATATTTATTTAATAATTTTATTATGTGATCTATTATTTATGTAAATGTAATACTCCCTCCGTCCCAGAGGTGTTTTCACCTCTGGGATGTCACAACTTTTAAGAAAAGTAGAGTGTTGTGTAAAATTATATTATTAAAATAATGAGATTAGTTGGATTGTGAGGATAAAGTTAAAGTAATAGTTTCTATTTATAGGGTGTGAAAACAATTGTGGGACGAACGAAAAAGGAAAGTGTGAAAACAATTATGGGACGGAGGGAGTACTATGTAGTAATATTAGGTATTGATATTAAATTTATTTATAATATATGTGATATAAAAATTAAATATTAAAATATAAATAATTGTTGTATGTAAATTAAAATTATAATTAATCAAAAGGAATATTAAATTTAAATTTAAAAAGTTACAACATAACAAATAGAATGATAGAACATAAAAAAAAATGCTAAAAAACAATAAGAAATACATGAATAAAATACACAAACATAACTACGCAAATAAAATACAAGTTAAATTAACCAATACAAATTTTAGTACTCTCCAAAATCACTTCCAAATCCTCCAATATCACAAAAAAATTGTCCAAAGATCTGGGAATGATTTTAAAATTAATTTAATTTTTAAAAATTTAAATATGAAAATAAAATTATAAAATTAATTATACATATTGTTGATAGAATTTATTAACAACGTTTGTTTATGTGGACTTATATCATGTTAATCCTATCAAACAATAATCCAAGATTTTATGTTCTTGGATGTAATATGAGGAGGGAGAATAGAGAGAGAAATATTGCAAGAGTAGTAGTATTGATTTTCAGAATTGTGAACCTTGTGTGAATAGTACAAGAGAGGTCTTATTTATAGGCGTGTGAGTGTGAGACGGCACCTTACGAGCCTATGTGGCTTCCGGTGTTGACGAGGGTTCCTTACCCTCGTCTTGGTCTCTCACACTGCTCCCTTTATCATACCTCATCCTACTACTATGCCTTAGACTAGATGGGCCTCATTAAAAACCTCGCCGTAAACCACCCTTGTGGATAAACCGGACGGAGGGAAAAAGAGCACACCATCGGAGTTCTATTCGATTGATAGGCGGGCTCGTCGGCGAGCTTCGGAGATGAGCCTAAGCGGTTTGGGCGAGCTCCAGGGCGGGCTCTGGTGCCTTGTGGTCCACGAACGTTATGTGATGATGGAGCTCGGCGAGACCTTCCCAGGGATAAAAGGCGAGCTCCGGGCGAGCTCCGCTTGTAGGTTACCTTCATGTGGGCGAGCTCCGCATCTTCAAGGATCCTGGTGGGTCCCGGCGACCTGCTAAGCCTTGCGTAATTGCCCCATGTCGATAGTGTTAGTTCGTCATATCAACATTTGCCCCCCAGCTCGCATGCACTATGACCTTGTCGAATGTGCAAGCGAGCTGGAAAACTTAAAACATGGCGAACTACCTATGGATGATTGTTGGGTTGACAAGCGGACTCAACCCAGATGGTAGCTTCTGGCCGACGTGGTGCGGGAATCCAGGGGTCATGCACGCCTTTTGAGACCTCGGTTCCCGCCCACAATAATGCTATCTTTTGAATTTTTGCAGACAGGCCCTTGCAATTCGCGAATATTGCACCTCGCCCCGACGTCTATAAATAGGGTGAGGTGGATTCATTTCTTCACTTTTTGCATTTCGAATTCCAGAGCTTTCCCGGCGACCGATTTTTCTTGTGCTCGACGGATTTTCGAAGGCTCTTCAAGGTAGGATTCGATCTTCTTTCCCTTCTCTTCTATCTTTTATTTGATTCTTCTGCTGGTTCATCGTCATTACGGTATTTCGGACCGTGGATTGCGCCGAGAACCTCTGAATCTCCCCGACCCTTGACTATTGGATTTTGGACTTCGGGACTTTTGAACTTTCTGAGACCATGTCGACATGCTCTTCAAGTAGAACCCTATCTGGCCGAAATCCTGACAAACGGCCAATGACCGAGGATGAGCCACCCCGGGTTTCGTATGTGGAAATCGGCTCCAGCTCTGAGGCGACCTCGGTAGCTCGCCAGGTGTCCGGCGAGCCACGCAGCGAACTGCCCAGCGAGCTACGTGCCGACCCGGAGGAAGGAGCCTCCAGTTCTGTGTGCCGCGAGGTATGGGAGGAGGGTGGCGAGGTCGCCCAAGAGGAAAGAGTTGCTAGCGGCAATGAAGGGCCCGAGGAAGTTGATGAGGGTGGTGCCGAGGTCGGCGAGGAGGGTGGCGACCTGGAAGAAGTTACTCTCGAATGGTTCCGCCGTATCGGTTTCCCGGAACCCCAGTTGGTAGAGTACCAGGTCCCCACCCAGGTGGTTCACCCGTTTGACTGGAACGAGTACATTGCCGAGTATGCGGCGAGCTTCCCTTGCCCGAATAGGGTACCTCGCCGACCTGGAAGAAGTTGCCCCCTCCGAGTTCAAAGCCGGCGAGGTGGTGAGCCTAATTGATGAATGCGACCTGCCAGTCATACGCAGGGAGTATCGCATCCCCATGGACATCTTTATGTACGCTCCAATGAAGGATGAGCGGGCTGACGCACCTCCTGAGGGGATGACTGCCCTGAATGTAGATGTTCTGAGGGCCGGGCTTTCGTTGCCATTGCATCCGATTATTGGCCAATATCTAGCAGACAATAATCTGACCATCACCCAACTTACACCGAACGCGTGGAGCAACCTTCTCGCCGCCCTGTCCGTTTTTGGGCTGGAGGGTTAGGAGAATGCGACGACCTCGGCAGACTTGGGCGAGGTTTTCGCCGTGACCAAACGGACACAGGACGGCGCAGGATATTATTATCTGAAGGCACGTCCGGGGGAGAAATTTCTGGGGGACCTGCCCAATAAAATCCGTGAATGGAAGAAACAATTTTTCTTCATAGGAGGTGACTGGCGAGCCTCCAGCACGTATCATGGGCGGGGTGACCGTATCCCCACTCCCGAGGGATATGGGGAAGCCAGCAGTAGGTCGCTTATTTCGGTGTGCGTGGGTTGAATTAGATATACTAATTCTAATTTCCTTTCCTTTTGCAGTTCCGAAGCGACACAAATCCAGCCGGGGTAGGCCTAAAGTGTCTGAGCAGTTCGACGTGGTGCGCGCCATTTGCTATTTGAGGAGCGAGAAGGATAGACAGGTCGCCCACCTGTGCGCGCACCATTGCCTGCGGCTCGCCGGGCTCCTCACACTGCCGCACCACCTTGACATCCAAGGCCCCGAGCTCCCAGGTCCAACCCTTTGCAGCTCGCCTATGGGGGAATGTAGCTCGCTCATTGTGCTGACACTTGTGATTTTTTTGTGCAGGTGGTAACTTTGTCGCTATCCCGATCGCCGAGGTCCCCGAGGCCTACCAAATTGTAAAGGAGCGATTCGAGATGGGGCCACCTCGCCCCAACAGACTAGCCCCGCCGTCCGTGCTCGCACTGGAGGCTAGCAAGAAGGCGGAGCTCGCCTCCAAAAGGGGCGAGGCAGGTGGGTCGGGAGCCCAGAAGGAGAAAGCTCCCAAAAAATCCAAGGCTTCGGAGGTCGCCAGGGGCAGCCGAGGTGTCGGGCGAGCTGTTGCCCCTTCAGAGCGGGGTGGAGGAAAGAAAGGACCCCAACGGGGTGATGGGTCGCGGGTTGGTGAGGAGAACATCCAGGCTCGTAAGAGGACTAGGTACACGGGCCTGGTCGACGAGGAGTCCGACCGGGCTGAGAGGATCTCGGCGAGGTCGGGGCAGGGGGGATCTGTTCAATCCACCGCCCCGTTGGCGGTCACGCCCATACGAAGTTCGCCCCCCTCGCCCTCTCCATTCGGCGTGCAGACCACCGATGACACACTGCTTGGCTGGGACCCTGACCGAGCTCAGTAAGTAGCTCGCCCAATTGACTCCCTTTCGCCCGTCATTATTTTATTTTTCTAACATTTTCCATCTGTTTTGATCTCGCAGTTATGCCCCAATTGCCTTCCCTAACCGCCACGAGGCCCTGCATGCTTTTGAGCGATCTCGCTCTCTCACATCGATGCGGAATCTCCCTCCGGGCATGGCCCGGAATGCTGTGAGTGAGATGCCTAGGCACTGGACGACTCCACTGGTGGCGGGTGTCAATAGCCAAGATTTGAGAGAGAATCTTCTTCTCTCGACCCACTACGCGAGCAGGGTGGTGCTCACCAACCAGAAGGCTCTTGAGCAGATTGACGAGCTGGAGGCGGGTCATTCTGATAGGAACAAGCGAATGCTGGCGTTGGCGGAGTCAGCCGACAAGGCGAAGAGACTGGCGCAGCTCGCTGAGGAGAGGGCTGCGGCCTCGTTGGCCGCCGAGCAGAGCTCCCTCGAGCAACTTGAGGCCGCCCAACGCCGGCTCGCCCGGCTCGAACAGGAGACTGAGGCGAGAATAAAAGCGAAGGAAGAAGAGTTCGCTGCCCAGCTCGCCCTGGAGGTCGACAGCCACCTGGTCACGAAGAAAGACCTCGCACTGCAGCGGGGCCTGGTGAAGAGCTCTAACGCCGAGTGCTAGAGGCAAAGGGCCGAGTTGGAGGTGAAGGCACTTGAGGTCGCTGAACTACGCAGCAGTGCTGTCACTTAGGCCGATTTGGTAGCTGCGAAAGCCGAGGCCTCGGATCGGGGCTTCGTGCAGTGTTATGCCGAGGTCCTAAGGGCCCTCTGGTGGGCGCGAGCTCACCATGATGACGAGGTGAAGGCCATAGTGGGCGAGTTTAAGGAGTGCTTGGATAGGGTCCCCTTCCCCGATGATGCCGAACTGGATATTGGCGACCTCTCTGCACTTGGAATTCCATTGGATTTTGTTCCGGCTCGGTTCAAGATCATCAATACTATCCCAGTGCCGGAACTGAATCTGGGTGAACCAGAGGTCGCCAACCAAGAGGAGCAGACTCCGCCCACTGTGGAGCAACTTCGGGAGGCATGTGGGGATGCCATGCTAGATTTGGGTGAGTTCGATGCCAGCGGGCTGACTGGTAATATCACCACAGAGGCCGAACTCACCCTTCCCGGTGCCCAGGTCGCCCCTGCCCCTGCTGATGCCCCCGATACTTAGGCTTTTTACCGCTTTCTTAGATTAGCTTTTTATTTCCCAAGTTGTAGTAGGTCGTCAGGCTCCGTAGCTCGCCTAGAAGGAGCTCTATTTTTGTAGTTTCCAAGTAGACTTAGCTCGCCGGACATATGCAGCTCGCCCAGAAGGGGCTTTTTGTAGTTCAAAGATGGCTAGCTGGTCGGCCTTTGTGGCCAGCACTGCTACTCATACTTAGGATTTTTTCAAGTATATTTTGGACTTGAAAATTTCTTAAGTATCTTTTGAATATAAGTCGAATATTTTTTGTCCAACTCTTTTTATCTTCGTCTTTGTGCTTTTATGTTATAATTTCTTAAATAGCTCGTTCTTGTTTATTTTTCTGGTACATGATTGTTCGTCTTATTCTACTTTGAGAAGCGAATCGTTCGTTTTACGTCACTTTTGACTACGAATTGTACCTCTGTTTTAAGAGTGTGTATTCTTCGTCTTATGCCACTTAGGGCCGCGAATTGTTCGTCTTAGGCCACTTAGGGCAGCGAACTGCACTTCGATTGATTCACGTTGGGCCATTGGGTTTCATGAACCTTGCCTTAGACGTTTTTGTCTTTTTCGCGAATTTTTCTAACTTATGGCAGTAGGTGCTTAGCAACCCTTTACGAAGGGTACCTTCGCGACCTTGGGCACTTTAGCCTTTGCCTTCGAGCTATTTAATTACAACGTTTGGGACCTTGGTCCTTGCACATTGCGGACTTTTGAGCATGTGGGCGAGCTGGGCTTGGCGAGCTAGTGTAATGGGCGACCTGGTGCAGCTCGCCTGATCGGAGGGCTGCACAGATCCAAACACTTGGGAGTTTTTCTGAATTTTTTTTTATTGCAACGTAATTTACATCGGTTGCCATCTATATTCCCGATGTAAACCTTCGACTAGTCTATTACAGGTATTACAGGATTCTAGTCTATTGGTAGAACTTCTTTAGGTGTGCCGAGCTCCAGGTGTATGATGAAGCTTTGCCCTCTGCGTCTTCTAGATCATAGGTACCGTTTGGCCAAGCTGCAGTGACTCGGAATGGTCCTTCCCAATTTGAACCGAATACACCTGGTGGGGCCATCAATTTCTTTTTCAACACCAGGTCGCCGACCTTGAACCTTCGGTCTTGGACCTGAGAGTTGTAATATTTTTCCGCTCTGCGCTTGTAGGTGGCGTTTTTCATTTCTGATGAAACTCTGGTCTCTTCGATCAGATCTTTCTCTACTGCCAAGGCTTCATCATTCTTTTCTTCATCATACCCCACCACCTTCCAAGTCTTGTTCTGGATCTCCACCGGGACCACGGCTTCAGTCCCGAAGGCTAGGGCAAACGGGGTCTCCCCGGTACTGGCCCTATAGGAAGTTCTGTAAGACCACAGGACCTCCGGGAGTTCGTCTGCCCAGCTTCCTTTCTTTTCCTCGAGGCGGAGCTTTAATATGTGTTTCAAGATCTTGTTTACCGCCTCGACTTGGCCGTTCGACTGGGGGTGATACGGAGTTGAGTAGTGCTTCTTGATGTTCCATGAACTGCAGAAGTCCCTCAACTTCTGTCCGTCGAACTGCCTTCCATTATCAGTGATGACCGACTGCGGGAGTCCGAACCTGCAGATCAGGTTTTTCCAAATGAAACCGATCATCCTTTCCTGGGTTATGGTTGTGAGAGCTTCGGCCTCAGCCCACTTAGTGTAATAGTCCACTGCTACAACAGCGAACTTTACACCGCCTCTACCAGGTGGAAATGGGCCGATCAAGTCGATACCCCATTTCGCAAAAGGCCATGGGCTGAAAACCGACTTAAGCAGGTTGGCTGGGGAGTGGATATTAGGTGCGAAAAGTTGGCACTTTCGGCACCTTCGAGCGAAGCTGATGGCATCTTTGCGAAGAGTGGGCCAGTAGTAGCCCTGTCTGATCGTTTTATATGCCAATGCTTGCCCCCCAGCGTGGCTCCCACAAATCCCTTCGTGAATTTCTTCTAACACTTCGGACCCCCGCTTCCTAGTTAGGCATTTGAGTAGGGGTAGAGAAAATCCACGCTTATAGAGTTGGCCATCCAGTAGCGTATACCTGGCAGCTTGCTTTACTAACCGGCTAGCTTCCCAGGTGTCTACGGGGGTTGTTCCGTCAGTTAAGTATTTTCAGATTGGGGTGCACCAATCTTCATTATCTTCACTATTCTCCTGCCCCCCACTCGAGGTTTGATTTACTTTGTAGTCGAACGTCGAGGGGTTTTTCAGTGTGGTGATCACAACCTCCGTGAATTCGGCTTCGCCGTTGCTGGTAGCTAGCCGGGCTAGAGCATCTGCTTGTGTGTTTTCTAGCCGCGGTATGTGATTGATGTAAACTTGTGTAAACATCGAGATCAGATGCGCGGCTATCTTCTGGTAGGTCATCATCTGCTGATCTTTTGCTTCAAATTCCCCCCCGGACTTGGGATATTATTAGCTGGGAATCTCCGAAAACTTGAGGATTGGTCGCCCCCACAGCTAATGATAGCCTAAGTCCTGCTATTAACGCTTCGTATTCCGCCTCGTTGTTGGTTGCTCGAAAGTCAAACCTAATTGCGGAGGTGAAGACTTGTCTGTCGGGGCTGATCAGGACTACGCCGGCGCCTGCTGCTATGCTAGTTGATGATCCGTCCACGTAGAGATACCACGGAGCTATACGCCCCCTCGTCGGATCTTGTGGGAAAGTTAGCTCGACGATGAAGTCGGCCAGTGCTTGTCCCTTGATCGCTATTCGGGGTGCGTAGGTTATACCGTATTGGCTGATCTCCAGTGACCATTTCAGCAGGCGGCCGACAGTGTCCGGGCGCTGTAGTATTTGACGTGGTGGGAATGTTGTCAGCACCTCCACCGGATGGTCAAAGAAGTAAGGCCTCAATTTTCTAACACTCATCACCAGTGCATAAGCCAGCTTCTCTGTTGGGGTGTACCGCAACTCAGCCTCATGTAAGACTTGGCTTACGTAGTACACTGGGAGATGAGTTTTCGCCTCTTCTCGGACCAGGACGGAGCTGATGGCCACCTCCGACGCAGCTAGGTACAGATACAGCTTCTCTTCAGGTATTGGCTTTGACAGAATCTGTGTGTCTGCCAGGTATATTTTGATGTCTTCGAAGGCCCGTTGGCATTCATTTGTCCAGACGAAGTGGTTTTTGAGGTGGAGCTCGTTGGCTTTGGCCGCCTCTTTGTACCTCCGTGTGTTTGCTTTAATCGCCTCGAAAAATGGATGATTTCTATCGCCGGTCCTGGAGATGAATCTGTTAAGGGCCGCCATGCATCCAGTTAGTCTTTGAATTTTTTGGATGGAGTCGGGGCTCCCCATTTCAATTATGCATTGGACTTGTGTCGGGTTGACCTCGATTCCCCGCTGGCTAACTAGGTGCCCCAGGAACTTCCCAGAGTGTACGCCGAAGCTGGTCTTTTTGGGGTTCAACTTCATGTTGTAGTGGCGCAGTATGTCGAAGGTTTGTTTCAGGTGGTCCAGGTGGTCCTCCTTTCTCAAACTCTTGACAACTATGTCGTCCACGTACACCTCCATGGATTCGCCAATGTGTTGGTCAAACATTTTGTTCACCAATCTTTGGTAGGTAGCTCCGGCGTTGATGAGTCCGAACGACATTCTTTCCCAGCAGTACATGTTCTTGTTGGTGTAGAACGCCGTGTGTTCCTGGTCTTCCGGGTGCAGAGCTATCTGATGATAGCCTGCAAAAGCGTCCATGAATGTCATCATTTCATGGCCTGCAGTGCTGTCCACCAACTGGTCAATGTGAGGTAGTGGGAAGTTGTCCTTCGGGCATGCTTTATTTAGGTCCGTGAAATCAATGCAGAGTCGCCAAGTCCCGTTGTGTTTCTTCACCAGGACGGGGTTCGCGACCCACTGCGGACACAAAGCCTCCTTGATGAGCTGGTTGTCTAACAACTTTTCCACCTCAACTGCTAGAGCTGCGTACTTGTCTGGTCCATATTTTCTTCGCTTCTGGCGTACGGGTCTTTTCGTCGGATCTATGTTAAGCCTGTGGCAAGCATGTTCCAACGGGATCCCCGTCATGTCTTCATGGGACCAGGCAAATACGTCCAGGTTGGATATCAAAAATAGCTCCATCCTCGACCGGTACGGTTCAGGTAACTCAGAACCGACGAAAAGTTCTAAGTCCCTTTCCGGGTCCACCGGGAGTGCCGCCAACTTCTCCATGGGGGTTGCTTTTCTTTTCTGACATTTCCACCTCGGGTCGTTGATGAGCTCGTCCCACTCCCCTTGTGACATCTGCGTAGGCTCGTGGCCTATGCGCGGCTCGAGGTCATCGGGTTGACTTTCAGCTTGGGCGAGCTCATCGGCTGTGGACTCTTCCGGTGGTCTGTTAGCTTGGGATGACATGGTGACTCGAGGGATTGGGTCAACGTCCATGGGCGTTGGTTCTTGACCTCCCGCAGGTCCTCCACCTGGGACCTCATCAACTACCTCCATGGGAGTAGGTTGCTGTCCCTGCGCAGCTATCGATCCCTGTGCAGGTTTCAACAGTCGGGTTTCTTCCACGTCCTCCATTGGTGTCGATTGTGTGTTCTGCACAGGTCCAACACCTTGGTTGATTTGTACGTCCTCTTCGAGGATGTGGACTTGCGTAACGGACTTCTTGACCCGGCCATCTTTGATTTGGAGTAAACACTCTCGGGCCTTTTTCTGGTCACCTTTTATAGTTCCGGAACCCTTCGGAGTTGGAAATTTTAAACAGTAGTAGTAGGTCGAACACGCCGCTTTGAATTCATTAATAAAAGGGCAGCCAAGGAACCCGTTGTAGGAGGACTGCTGGTCGACAACCAGGAAATCTATGAGCCTAGTCAGTCTCCTTGCGGGATCCTCAACCGATACAAGTTGGACGCTCAACCTAACACTACCTAGGGGGACGGTTACAGCCTCTCCGAACCCCACTATTCTAGCATTGCTAGGTTCCAGGTACGACTCAAAATCACCCAAGGCATCCAAGGTGGATTTGAAGAGGATGTTGGTGAATGCGCCGGTATCCACAAGCAGCCTGTGAACTCGGACGTTCATGATGTCGGCGGTTATCACTAATGAGTCGTTGTGGGGCATCAGTACCCCCTCCAGGTTCGCAGAAGAAAATGTTAGCTCGTCAACGAGCTGCGAGGCGGACCTGGGGCCGGAGCTGCCTTCCTGGACTTGATTTATGGCCCGGATCTCGGCCTTTCTCTTTCTCCTAGATATGGAGAATCCTCCGTCCCGGAGGCCTCCTGCGGCTCCGATCTCCTCCTCAAGAACCAAAAGTTCCCGAGTCGGCTCCTTATTTTGCTGAGGTTGGGGAGGTGCCCTCCGTCTGTGATGGGGGCCAGGTTGGTCCCCCTCCTCCTCTTCGTCATCGGAGGTGGCCCTCCTCTCGAACCTTGGTCTCTTGGCTGGGGCCTTCTTCACGAACTCGGCCAATTTCCCCTCCTCGTAAAATTTCCAGAGTTGCTTGAGGAGATCGCGGCACTCGCTGGTGAAGTGGCCGATGGCCTGATGGTAGGCACAGAATTTGTTGGGGTTGAGCTTTGTGCGGTCCTGGCGGATCCGCCTTGGCTCCTCCAGCATGGCCTTGCTTTGGACGGCAGTGAAGACGTGGTCGACGGAGACTGCGAGGACCTGGTTGAGCTTTTCTTTGAACTCGTCTCCCTCGCCGAAGGCCTTTAAGTTCCGGGGGGCTTTGTAGGTGCCCCCAGACTTCTTCCCGTAGGGCTTCTTTTCCTCGTGGGCACCAATTTCTTTCAGTAGTGCCTCCTGCATAGCCACATACACCCCCGCTTTATGGCGGAATTCGCTATAAGTGTTGGGACATGCGAGGTGCATTTCCTTCCAGAGGTCGGTGCCCCTCCTGAGTCCGCCCATTGCTGCGACGACCTTAGTGTCGTCGCTTACCGGCTCGCCTTCCAGCAGAATCTTGTCGAATCTTTCCAGGTACTGCTGGTCGGTTTCATTCTCGCCTTGATGGATGTTGGCGAGTCGGTGCTTCTGGGTAAGGTAAGATCCAAACCCAGAGAAGTGGGCCAGGAACTCCCGCGAGAGTTGGCCAAATGAGCAGATTGACCCCGGGGCGAGTGAGGAGAACCAACGGTGAGCTCGGTCCCCTAGGGTCAGCGGGAAGTTTCGGCACTGGGTGGAGTCTGTGGCACCGACAGAAATCATGAAATCCGCGTACTTGGCCAGATGGACCTTTGGGTCTGATTCTCCTTCGTATGCGGACATCACGGGGAATTGAATTTTCTTTTGGACCGGTGCGCGAAGGATGGCGGGTGCCAATGGAGAGGTGGGGAGAGTCGTGGAGTCAGGTCCGCTAGACTTGGCCGCTACCTGTGCTTGCAACATTTCAACGGCCTTTTTCAGTGAGGCCAGCTCGTCATCACGGGTCACCTCCGGCGGAGGGTGCTCAAAGGTCGTGCGTCTCGCGGACGCACGTCCCTGAGGTGCCTCACTCTGGGGTGACCTCTCAGTGACGGGCTGGAATTGGCGTCCGCCGTGGGGGCCTAGCCGGTCAGTGGCGGGCCTCCTTAGCCTTTCGTGGGCTGACATGCGCGGCTGCTGGTCAGAGTCCCCCTGGGATGCAGCTGGGGCTGCTGCACGCTCATTCTCTTCATACCTCGGGCCCAGGCGGCCTTGGAGGACTTCCCTCCTTTGAGATTGGTGGGTGTCAGACGCCCCGGTGTAAGCCGGCTCCCTTCCGGTATAAGGAGCGGGACCCTCCTCCCCCATTTTGGTTTTACCGGTCCTCTCCCTGCGCTGGTGAGCTTGTGCCGAGCTCGCCTCTTGCTCGGTGGGGAGTACGCTATAGTCTCCCCTGGTCTGGGTGCCCTGGGTGGGCCTGGTCTGCTCCCTGGTTTCGGCGGCTGGAGCTCGCCTAGGTACTAGGGCGAGCTCGTCTTGCTGTCGCTGCTGCAACCGTTGTAGGGTCGCGATGGTGCGTCGGAGCTCGTCAGGATTGCTGACCAGGTCCCTCAGAGCGGGGACTAAGTCTTCCTGGGTCGCCGCAGTTCGCTGAGGTCGCGGAGCTGCGGTGCTCTTCTGGCGAGGCGGTTGTGATGTCTCCACCACCTGGTGTGAGGTCTCCACCTCGACCTGGTTTTGATTGCCCCCTCTAGACCTTCCCGCAGCTGCGGAGGTCTGTCCCTTGACGGCTGGAGTGTTGGCCATTTTTAGGTTTCGGAGGGGGTAACTCGCTGAAGGGCGTCGAAGTGGAGGGAGGTCGCCGGGGTGATGGAGGTCGCCTGAATGGTTATCGTCCAGCTTAGGTGGAGCTGTGCAGGTTTTCGTCTAGCCTCGCGTGTGACGAATTGTCCGAAATTTGGTTTATTCGTGTGCACGCGCGCGTTTGAAAACTTGTTCCGGGCAGATTTTGGGAAATCCGATAATTCGGGTTTCTGTCCGGAGATCTGGGTCCTTCGTTCAGGGGATGAAGATGTGTGTGTATCTTCAAGTGTTCTTGAGTTTTGTCAAGAACACCTTCAAATCTTCAAATCTTCAACAAACCCTAATTTTTGTTCTTGGGTATTTCTCGTAAACGGAGGTTCGAGCCCCTTCCTCTAGCGCCAAATTGTTGATAGAATTTATTAACAACGTTTGTTTATGTGGCCTTATATCATGTTAATCCTATCAAACAATAATCTAAGATTTTATGTTCTTGGATGTAATATGAGGAGGGAGAATAGAGAGAGAAATATTGCAAGAGTAGTAGTATTGATTTTCAGAATTGTGAACCTTGTGTGAATAGTACAAGAGAGGTCTTATTTATAGGCGTGTGAGTGTGAGACGGCACCTTACGAGCCTATGTGGCTTCCGGTGTTGACGAGGGTTCCTTACCCTCGTCTTGGTCTCTCACACTGCTCCCTTTATCATACCTCATCCTACTACTATGCCTTAGACTAGATGAGCCTCATTAAAAACCTCGCCGTAAACCACCCTTGTGGATAAACCGGACGGAGGGAAAAAGAGCACACCATCGGAGTTCTATTCGATTGATAGGCGGGCTCGTCGGCGAGCTTCGGAGATGAGCCTAAGCGGTTTGGGTGAGCTCCAGGGCGGGCTCTGGTGCCTTGTGGTCCACGAACGTTATGTGATGATGGAGCTCGGCGAGACCTTCCCAGGGATAAAAGGCGAGCTCCGGGCGAGCTCCGCTTGTAGGTTACCTTCATGTGGGCGAGCTCCGCATCTTCAAGGATCCTGGTGGGTCCCGGCGACCTGCTAAGCCTTGCGTAATTGCCCCATGTCGATAGTGTTAGTTCGCCATATCAACACATATATAATAATAAAATAAAATAAAACTTATTAAAGTAAGAATATTCCCATTGAGTTAAGATTTGAGTTTTATGATTAGAGGTGGTTTTACTATTGGTGACAAATTTTGTAGCAAATATATGAATTTGGTGGCAAATTTGCCCCAAACAATTGGGAATGCTCTAACTAGTAACTACTATGGGTCGATTGAAACTATATGTAATTAGGAGAGTGGGAGAAAAAATCGGCTTGAATTAATGATTGTTTGAATGTAGGATTAGCCTGGAAATTTTAAAGGTTGATTTATATATATATTCAAAAAAATCACTATATTTACAAATAAGTGTTGTGCAGAAAAAAAAATATTTTTGTGCAAATATTGTGAACCTATTTGTAAATATAGTGATTTTTTTGAATCTATATGTAAATCACCCTATTTTAAATTGATTAGGAATTTAATTGATTAATATTTTAAATGAATGTTAGGAATAATATTTTAATATTTTCACATCACTTTCTAAAGTAATATTACTATACTTATATAATAATACAATAAACATTTATATTATGTATATATAAACTTTTATAGCATTATTTTACAAACTCAGTGATATTACTTATAATTAATATTATTATTGATATTTAATAACAACAATCTTATTATATCCAATTTTGTCATGTCATTAAAATGGAAAAATTGTAATAACATGATTATTATCACTTTAAATTTTTTATAGTATTAAATAAAATATAATTAAATGCAGTGCAATTGATGCGTAGTACTTTAAAAAATATATATATAAAAGACAAAGAAGATAGTTGATGGGATTATTTTTCTCCCTTCGAAATTATTACTACCCTGTTGCAATGAATTTTTTTATTAGACAGTGATCAACTCATCATCACGAGTTATGATTACCAAATAATAATACTAATTAATTTTGATAAAGGAATTCACATAAACTAAAATTGCAATATATTTAAGGAGGAACAATTATGGGGTGTAACAATAATATATGGAATCCAGTACACGCATCATCCACCCCGAGAAATCTACCACTTGATTCATTAATCATGATAATTAAATGTCCATAGCAAATTAATTATTATAAATTGGTCAGTATTTGCAAAGCTGATTATAAATACTACCTCCGTCCCCCAAAAGTTTGCGGTATTTTTTTGGCACGATTTTTAAGAAAAAATGTAATGAGTATAATGTGTACGGTGAAGATTTTGAGTTAAAGATTTTAAAAGTGGAGATTTAAAGGAATATTTTCAATTTGAGAGTGTACAAATTTTTGTGGAACAAACTAAAAAAAAAAATATGCAAACTTTTATGGGACTAAGGTAGTATTAATTATTCCATAATAAATATGAATGCAAATAAAAAGCTCATGCAATTGTGGGAATCTGTCGGCTACTTTATAAGACAGCAATAAGATGACGGCTCGAGAAAACTAAACTAGATAGAAGTAAGAACAACCACTCCTTCCAACAATACTCCTCTGGGTACGCGAATTAAAAAATGTATTTTAGTATAAAATTAAATAATAAAATAATTTTTTTTTATTGATTTTTATGAATATAAAAAGTTTTTATTTTAGATGTGTAAAAAAAGAATTGTAACATCCAAATAAAAAAATATGAAAATAATTTTGCTGTTTGAATCGCCCTGCTCTTTGACCTGCACTGTGATGGAATTTATCTGGATATCATTCTTGCAATATTTCAATCTATCACATTCTGTTTTGACACACTTGTATTATTAAAATTTAAATATATATAATATTTATAAAAAATAATATATTATGGCTCCGTTTCATATGAATTTACATCCTAAGGCATGATATATTTTTAAAAAAAAATGTGTTTTATTAATAAAGTAGTGACATATGAGTATATATGTGTATAGTTTTGTGAGTGTGCACGTAAATTGATGTTTCTTTTTTTAATATTCTCTCTATCCGACTATCCCATAATAATTTTCACACTTTCCTTATATGGACTTCCCAACTCATTTTTCACACCAAAAAAAGGAAACAACTCACACTCACAAAAGTCAATAAAGTACATTTTTTATATTTGAGTAGGTCTCCCATGCAATATTACACGGTGCAATATATGCCAAAAAAGAAAAATTTTGAAAATTCGCGGGTCAATAAGGTCAAAGTAACAAAATTCGTGGATCTTGAACGGGTCGGGTCGGATTTGGACAATTTTTAAATTTCATGATTTTCGCTTCTAGTTGATGATACTGTATGAGTAAATTTATGCTACTATAAGGTCAAATGTGTACTATTATAAGAACAAATATTGTTTTTTTTACATATATTCATTTGTTTTTGTAGAAAACAAACATGTTAATACAATATAAGATCAATATGTGTATTATTACAAGAAAAAATATTCATTTTTTTTATAAATATTTATTGATTTTTATAGAATTTTTTTTTAAGATGTAGTAGCACACATTTTGTCTTACAGTAGCACACATATGTTCATGTGGTATACATTCTGGGATTTCGATAAAATTAATTTTTTAAGATGTAGTATCACAAATTTTGTCTTACAGTAGCACACATATGTTCATGTGGTATACATTCTGGGAGTGACGAGATAGTAACACATGTAAGGTATTATTACATTAGCAACATATTATCAATATAAAACTAATAATAAAATAAAAAATAAATTAAGAAATACATATTTGTTCTTGTAAAAATACATACTCCCTCCGTATTTCTATAAGTTGCTCGTTACTTTTGGGCACACGAATTAAGGTAAAAGTAAAAAAGTATAAGTGATGTGATGGAAAAAGTGAAAAAGTATAAGTGATGTGATAGAAAAAGTGAAAAAGTATGAGTGATGTGATGGAGAAAAGTGAAAAAGTAATGAAAATAGTGTATAAAGTATTGAAAATAATAATAAAGAAGTGAATAATAGTTTCCAAAAAAGATAAAAAAACAATGAGCATCTTATAGAAAGACGGACGAAAATGGCAACATGAGCAACTTATAGAAAGACGGAGGGAGTATTATTCTTATAGTTACTTTAAAAGTACAAAAAAAAACTTTTTAAGATGTAGTAGCACACATTTTGTCTTACAGTAGCACAAATATGTTCATGTGGTATATATTTTGGAAGTGACGAGAATTTTCCTTAAAAATTTTATTGGATCCGTGAATTTTCATTTGGGGATATTGCACGGGTCGGATTTTGTGCAATATTGCATACGAGTTTTTGTGTTTATATTTTATTATTTAACTTCACACTCATACTTCACTTTTCTTAATATGCGTGCAACCCAATTAATCTATGAAAAAAATATTGGGATGGAGGGAGAAGTTTACAAATTTAAGTGGAACGTCCAAAAAGAAAAAATGTGCAAATTCTTGTAAGACTGAAGGAGTAGTATTTATGTATAAATAAGAACAAATTAATTTAATAAATATATTGTAGATTAATATATATTGATAAAACATAATATACAATATAAATTGATGTTTTATAAAGTTCAATTGATATCAATATATTTTAAGATATAATAAATTCATAAATATATTATTATATGATAAAGTTATTTTTTAATTAATATCTTAATTTTATTTTAAATACATAAAAATATATTATATATTACTATGACAACAATAAAAATTTAATTTAGAATGAGTCAATCTATTTAGGTCGACTTGACCTGACCCGTACTTAGAGTTGGTGGGTCTTGGTCTTCTAGTACACACCCCAATTGTTCATTACCATTCCTAAATAGTTGTGTCAGGAAATTTAAATAGTTGATTCCACACTCTTCTACAAGTTCGGAATTCAAATGAGGCAAAATTTTCTTATGATATCAGAGTTTAAGATTGTTAAGTATCTTGGGTTCGACCCCGCTGAAATCAATCCTACCAAAATTAAATTGTCTATTTATTAGACCTCTCGCCTAGTGTCTGGGTTTTCCAGGGTGAAAAAGTTGAGTGAGGGAGAGTGTTAGAAAAATTAAATAAATGAATTGATTCCACATCTTTCTGCGAATTAAAACTTGAGAAATTGGTTCTCGGGTACATGCTTTTTTCAATTTTTGTTGCGGAGTCACAACTGTAATTTTTTTTACTGGTAGCCCAATATCCTAGTTTCTTAGGTTAACACCCACCTATGTGCCCTATCTTTCTACTCTACACCATGACCCGATATAATATTTATTCTGTATCAAGAAAGTAAAAAAAATCAGATATACAACCTCATTAACATACCACATATGTGCCCTATATTCTATAGACTAAATAAAGTCTGTACCTACCCCCCCCCCCCTCACCATTATTTACAAAGGATTTATAATATTCAATTTTTATATTTATTATTATTTTTGCTTTTAGTTAAAAAGAAAAAACGAAAATTTCACAAGTTCGGAAAAAAAAGTAAAAGTTCAAAATACGTTACTTTCGTTCAATTCTATTTTCTGTGTACGTTCGATTAAAAATTTATTACAACAATACTTTTTTCTCTCTCCTCTCTTCTCTCTCATTTCTCCCTCTCTCTCTCTCTCCCTTGTCAGTCAAAATTGTCATCAATCAATTCAACCATCATAATTAAATTTTTTTACTTATTTTTATATGTATTTTTTTAACAATTTATTTGATTTCAATTTTCTCTTATTTTTTATAAAATTCCTGAATATTTAACATTTTAATTCAAATTAACGGATCATTCATAAGTTCAAAAACAAAATACGTAAAATTTCAATTTTTATTAATATAGTTCAAATCTATTAATTGTTAAAGTTCAATATAAGACATGTTCCAAATATTCTTATAGTCATTAATATAAAAAATTCTTAAGTAAAAAAAATGATCTCAGTTGTAAAAAATATATATGAAATTCATAAGTAAAAAAGCTTGAGGCACTGTAGTTTGCTTGATCCACACACCAATAAAAACTTTAAGTTGTATTCATTCCAGAAATAAAAGCTGCAAGTTGTAAAAAAAAAAGCTTTAAAGTTGTAAAAAAAGAAAAAAAGACAAATTTGATAATTTTCTTAGGACGTGGCTACTTTTCCTTCCCACATTTCTTTCAACCACTATTAACTTCCAAAGCTCCAACCTTTCTTCACCGAAATCACAACAATCTCAATCGGAAATCAATTGCTCAGCCTCCATGCACAGCCATCCTTGCCATCGGAAATTGCACAATTTAGCTGGGAATCTCAAAAGCCACCACTGCCCTGTTACCATTGTCGCCGGAATCCGCCATATAATTGAAGAAGCAACAGCCACTGCACCACCTACACGCTAAAATCAGTTCCCATGGCCGCAGCAAACACCACCGCGACACAACCTCCGTCGCGCCGGAGAAGATGAAACCACACACAGCAACCACCATCCGAGCCCAACCGTCCTCTGTTCTCGAAGAAGTTGCCCTAACCGTCACCTTCTTCTTCTCCGGTGAGCTATGGGTCTTGAGCTTCTCTACCATAATTTCCGGTGAGAAAATGCTGCGAGAACAGGGCTGTTTGACGGTTTTAACGGCGAGGAATTTGTTGATACGGAGGCTATCGGCTGCTGTCAACAGAGGTAAGGGAAGGCGACGGCTGTGGCGCGCTGGCATGGCGTCTGTTGGAAGGTCCCCTGTTCCAGATTCTCGCCGAAAAATCCGACACAACTTCTTCTCCACCTGAAAAACACCAACAGCCTGATGCGCACCATTTCGCCTAAACCTGCTCTCGCCGACGCACCGCCGCCCAAGATTCAGTCCTTCGCCGGAGTTGCCATGGCAGAAATCTGCTCACACTTGTGACCGTCTTCCACCACAGCTTCTCACCTCGCCTGAAAATCCACCATAGCTACTCAACTGATTTCGTCGCACAACTCAGATCGAAGCCGCCATAGCCATGGAAACAGCCACCATTTCACCCTCATCTTCCCTCTACCACCGCCACCCACCGCCGAAGAAGACCGCAACCACCACCGGAGAAGAAAGGGACATGAGGAAGAGAGAGATCTTGAGGGTCACTCCGGTAGAGAGAGAAAGGGACATGAGGAAGAAAGGGAATGAGGGTCAGGATGTGAAGTGAGAAAAATGGGATATTTATTTTGACAGAGAGGAGAGATGGTAACCTATCCTATACCACTCCACCACCCCAACTTTTTCAGACTAGGGGTAAATTTGGAATAAAAACACTACTGTTTTGGGTTCACAATAATTAATTTTTTCTTGGTGGCTTGACACTAAAGAGTGTATACATATTGTACTTGACAACAAATCTCCCTTAAAACTTTTAGTTTTCTCTCTCTCTCTCTTTGCAAGTCCCACGTCAATCGTCACTTAACCTCATTCTCGTTATAGATGTAATTGGATAAAATTGTTTACGGAATTATTTGAATCTTGATTCAAAAATATATATTTAAACCTTGATAAATTTTTATATGAAAATAGTTCATGATACACTTATCTTGAATAAGTTTTAAAGTATTAAACATTTGATCATGAGTATAAAAAATCTCAACATAAGTATAAAAAATCTGGGTCAATGATACTCCTTCCGTTCCACGGAAATTTGCACCCCTGAGATTTAACGTTTTTTAAGAAAAAATGTATTTTTTTGAATAAAATAGTGGTATATAGGTAAATATATGTAAAGTTATGTGAGTGTCATGTTTTCTTTTATAGTAGTGTGCATATTAGTGTGAGACATTCAAATAAGAAAAATGTGCAAATTCCTATTATAAAAAATATGTCATTAAACTTTAAGTTTCATTAGATACACGTGATTGGAAAAATATAGTTCAGAGTACATGGTGTAAAACTATAAGTTTGGTCATAGAGAACTTAAGTGGTTAGAGCTCAATTGCTTAAATTTTAAGATTTTGAGTTCGAGATATAATTAAAATTTTTAAAATAGTAAATTTTTTTATTATAATTAACGCAAATTCTAGTATGCACCCCTGTGCATACTATGCACCTTGATTTTACTTTAATTTTGAATTTAATTTGATATTTTCAGAAACACACAGTACACGCCGCACTGTGTGTTTTTGGGGTATAACTAAATTATTCTTCGGGTATTAATAATTGTTCTTGGGGTATTAATAATTTGTTTTTTGGGTATTACAAATATGTTCTTGGGGTATTAGTTAAACTTGTTGTTTGGGTATGCTAATAGATTTTATCAAAGTAAAGTGGGGGATTCATCCTGGAGATGATCTTTTCAGGTTTAATCGTCATCGCTTGTCCTCTACCTCATCAATTTTGTGCTTTTTCAGGTATATATATATACATATATATATATTCTTATCTCCATATTATTATTTTTCACTATTTATTGGCATAATGCACGTAAAGATTCTTAAACTATAAATAATTGTTTTCAAAATATCTCCTCCTTCAAAGAATCTTAAAAACATTAAAAAAAATAAATGAATTAAAACTCATAGAACTAATTTATTTTGTTGAATTAAAAGGAATTAATAATTAATTCATAAATTTTACGTTTGGCAATTGACATCAGTCCGTGATAAAATTTTATCGTGCATTGTGTAACTTAGAAGATATTAAACAAGTTCATATCGACATAAAGAAAGATTCTATCAGTTAAAATAAACTAACACATACACTATCAATATATATTGTGATAATAAATACCCAAAGAATTCTTTAGTAATACACGAACAATAGATAATAAATACCCGAAGAATTCTTTAGTATTACCCAAACAATATATAATAAATACCCGAAGAATTCTTTAGTAATACCCGAAGAATAGATAATAAATACCCAAAGAATTCTTTAGTAATACCCGAACAATAGATAATAAATACCCGAAGAATTCTATAGTAATACCCAAACAATAGATAATAAATACTCGAAGAATTCTTCAGTAATACCCAAACAATAGATAATAAATACCCGAAGAATTCTTTAGTAATACCCGAAGAATAGATAATAAATACCCAAAGAATTCTTTAGTAACACCCGAACAATAAATAATAAATACCCGAAGAATTCTATAGTAATACCAAACAATAGATAATAAATACCCGAAGAATTCTTTAGTAATACCCAAACAATAGATAATAAATACCCGAAGAATAGATAATAAATACCCAAAGAATTCTTTAGTAATGCCCGAACAATAGATAATAAATACCCGAAGAATTCTATAGTAATACCCAAACAATTTAAATTTAAATTCTATAGGAAATCTGTGAATAGGTTGGTTGCAGCTTTTGAGGATGACTCTGCTAAGGAGTTTACTATTGAAAAGGTACAAAATTTAAATTTCTTGTTCAACCCAAGAACTCTTTTCTTGATATAGTTCATGTGTAATATTTAATTTAATGATTTGATGTTAAAGTATTGATTCGACACACTTTTTTGTGACTCAGGGTCGTGGAACTGCACTGAAAGATATTCCAAATGGTACTGTTTCTATCAATTTGGTTTCCATATGTATTACATATAGATGTAAATTATTCACTTTCTATAAATTTGTGGTAGAGCTGGTTTTTTCTTACTACTACTGCCTGATCGCCTCAATTACTAAGTTAACATTTATTAAAACCGAATTTCTTAGCTTCTTATGACCTCTTTGACGCATAACACTTATTCCTGTGCATAATGCAACCTAATGTATTTATGCACACATCTCATGAGAACATGTTAGTTTCTTATGCTTCTGTTTGGGTGTACGAGATTTGTTCCTTTTGTTTTTTGTGTATGTGCGTCTTGCATTTAGTTCTCTATGATGTATCTTTGCTCTCATGAATTTTTATTAGATGTTCCTGTTAATAAGTTCCCGTTTATTACAAACTGTTTTAATATGGTGTAGCTGTGTGAAAGAAATCATGAATTTATTATATATAAAAATCACATAAAACAATAGATAATAAATACCCGAAGAATTTTTTAGTAATACCCGAAGAATAGATAATAAATACCCAAAGAATTCTTTAGTAATATCCAAACAATAGATAATAAATACCCGAAAAATTCTATAGTAATACCCAAACAATAGATAATAAATACCCGAAGAACTCTTTAGTAATACCCGAACAATAGATAGTAAATACCCAAAGAATATTTTAGCAATACCCATATAATTTAAGTGATTTTTCCCTTGGAGGGATGGATTTCCATGGCCTGTAATCGATTAACTCTTTTGGCTTCTTCAAGAGAAATGTGTGCATCTATTCATTTATAAATTATAATTATTTGGGTATTATATATTGTTTTTTAAGTATTACAAATTATTTTTCAGATATTACAAATTATTTGTTGAATTTATTCATTTATATATTATGAACTAAACCCAATATTATCTACATTTCGATGTACGATTCAACTCCAGTTTTTTCTTGCAAAATATTACATGCAGTATATATATATATATATTTTGAAATTTAGTCAGCCAAAATTATATATTATTCATTCTCATTATGAGTTGTAAAATGAAAAACCAACTAAAACGTACGTATATATATGTTTATGAAGTTTTTGGCAAAAATAAAATTGGATTGTAAATAGTCAAAAATTAAGGGTACATATCTTGTGCACAGTAAAAAATACTCTATAATTAATTATATTAGATAGTTATTGTAATTAATTACTTTACAAAAAACAAAACGTTTCATTCTGATATTCAACACTTTGAGAAGGTTCGATACTACGTTTAAATTTTACTAGTGTCGATGGCATTCAAATTTCAAAGTGACGAACATAAAATATCGTATTGAAAGAAAAAGCATAAAAATCTAATTTTTATTTTAACTACTAAGGGCTCATTTGGTTCGTAAGATAAAATTATATATCCGTCGAAAACATGTATATTTTCGACGGATAGATAGTTTTATCTTACGAACCAAATGAGCTCTAATAAGATAGTCAACTGTATCTCAAGTCATTTATTGTGCCAGCTGCATCTATCCACACGTGTGCTATTATTTTTCGTCGTTGTCGCCGCACGTGTGCTGTTATTTTTCTGCAATCACGATGCAACACTCGAGAAAGAAAAGTAAGAATCTTAAAACAAAGAAAAATACATATACATATATTAACAAAAAGAGTTATTCCCACCGGCCACAGGCCCCCCCCCCCCCAACCCAACTAGTACGCAAGGTTAAAAATATTGGTATCGATGAAAATATTGAGGTTTTAAATTTGTTAAAATATAAATGGATATATCGATATCGATAATTTAAAAATTATAAAAAATTTAAGAGCAAACATTTAATACATAAATTTAAATAAATTTTACAGGTGTGACAAATTTATATATATATACACCATTTTGTTGGAGTTTTTCCCGAAATTCATCGACATTTTTTCGATATCTTTCGATATTTTTCCGATATTTTCTCGATATCTAACGATATTTGGTTTAATTTGTGGAAAAAATAAGCAATATCGATATTACAGACCGACATTTACCGATATTTTTTATTTTTTTAATAAAATTTATGGAAATATTATTTCTACCCAATATCGATATCAGTGACTACAAAAAATGGATATATCATGAATATATCGGGGAAATATCGAGATATTTTCATCTTTGCTAGTTCGTTTTAACTAAAATTAGTGCATGTTTGCGATTTTTAAGGCTCAATTTGGATGAGTTGATTTGAAATTCATGGATTTCACACACAAATAATCATCATCTCAATGAATTTACAAATACTTAGGGGACGTTTGGTATAATTGTAAGGAATGGAAAAAGTATATGAATGAAAATAGTATGGAATGAAAGTCATAGTTCTCATATAGCTGAACTATGGTTGATTCCTTAATTTTTGGGAATCAAAGTCATAGTATAATCATTTCAAACATACACTATAACTTTGATTACCATTACTCACCCCCAAAAGTATCCAACCAAACAGCCCCTTAGATTTTATTTTATGTTTAAAATGGAGGAATTCTAAATCATCTTCAAACTCATGTCATTTGTGAAATCACTCCTCTTCACCCTTTCATCTCTCATTTTCCTTACTTTTTTCCTTCTTTCTCATCTCTTTATAATTCATAACTTAAAATGTATGCTTTTTTACATGTATTTTTGTTTAAATCCATTCATTTTCAAATCCATCCAACCAAATTGAGCCTAATAGAATTGTAAAAGTGATAGTAAATGATTTTAGTAGCAAATAAAAAATAAATGTTTTAAACTTAAGTGATTTTTAAAATTGATTAAAAAAATGTGTTTACAAAAGAAGTGATTCTAAAAAAGATATTGAATATTATTTTAATGGAGAATGTGTAGAAGTGTGCTTACGTAGAAGTTAAAAACTAAAAATTGTTGCTTGATCGAAAGTAATAATAAATACTTATAATAGTTGTTGAAAACATGTTTTAAGTGTTTTTTTTTAAATAAATACTTTTATTTTTTATGTTGAGTTTGCAAACATACACTTAGTACCTGTTTTGATTTCTATTTTTACTATGTTAGAAGTGTTTTTTAAAAAATTTGGTGTGATTCAACTTTTAAAATATAAAAGCACTTTTAATTGTGAAGTAGAAATTGAAAATATACCTTAATATGGAGCTATTTTTTAATATTTATAGCAATAAAATTAGTTTAGTGATGTATTAATAAATAAAAGACACTTTCGCCGGTTTTATTAGTATTTGCACAATAAAATGAATACACTATTTTAAATATATGTATATATAATTAGTAGAGTTTTGTGAGATATAAAATGAAAATTGATGAGATTGTGCGTAATAATAATAATATAAACGTAAAAATAATTATAGAATATACGAATGAATTAAATATAATTTACAATCAATACTTAATTAAAAAAAAGGTCTTAAATACACAGCCAAGAGCAATCACCTACAAAATTATGGTTCAAGCATGAAAATCTAACTCATGGCTATATTATTTGTGCCAAAACTTTACACATTTTAATCCAAAATCATTTTAAGCTCCAGATAAAAATTCACATTTTTAACCTTAATAGTTAATACTAGTAACTAGTAAGTCTCCACGTATTTCACACGAATTTAAATAAAATTTTACATTAATTTAATTTATAATATATTTTGAAATTATCTTTAGAATATTCAATATAAATTTTCATAATCAACATCAATTAAAATCTAACAAAACCTCATTATTTTTAAGGATAGGTTTATATTATAATGAAAATCAAATCAACACAAATATGTATATCAACTATATATTTATAATACACAAAAACTCGTATGCAATATTGCACAAAATCCGACCCGTGCAATATCCCCAAATGAAAATTCGCGGATCCAATAAAATTTTTAAAGAAAATTCTCGTCACTTCCAAAATGTATACCACATGAACATATTTGTGCTACTGTAAGACAAAATGTGTGCTACTACATCTTAAAAAATTATTTTTTTGTACTTGTAACTATAAGAATAATATGTATTTTTACAAGAACAAATATGTGTTTTTTTAATTTATTTTTTATTTTATTATTAGTTTTATGTTGATAATATGTTGTTAATGTAATAATACCTTACATGTGTTACTTTCTCGCCACTCCCAGAATGTATACCACATTAACATATGTGTGCCACTGTAAGACAAAATGTGTGCTACTGTAAGACAAAATTTGTGCTACTACATCTTAAAAAATTAATTTTATCGAAATCCCAGAATGTATACCACATGAACATATGTGTGCTACTGTAAGACAAAATGTGTGTTACTACATCTTAAAAAATAATAATTTCTATAAAAATCAATAAATATTTATAAAAAGCGAACATTTTTTCTTGTAATAATACACATATTGATCTTACATTGTATTAACATGTTTGTTTTCTACAAAAATAAATGAATATATGTAAAAAAAATAACATTTGTTCTTATAGTAGTACACATTTGACCTTATAATAGTATAAATTTACTCATACAGTATCATCAACTAGAAACGAAAATCCTGAAATTTAAAAATTGCCCAAATCCAATCCAATCCGTTCAAGATCCGCGAATTTTATTACTTTGATCCTATTGACCCGCGAATTTTCAAAATTTTCCTTTTTTGGCATATCTTGCACCGTGCAATATTGCACGGGAGACCTACTCTTTATAATATCAAAATATATATGTAATTCTCTTATTACTATATTATTATGATTTATATATTCGAATCCAAAATTTCTCACACACAATAATATACTAAAGTATAAGTGACATTGATGAATGTGGTGCTACGAAATAAAATATTAAAAAAGGACTTAATATTATATTAATTTCTTTTTTTGTAAAAACCCTGTCTTATAAGACTTATTTCACAAGGAAAATATATTTTAGATTTCCTAATTCCTAAAATCCATTGACTATAATCAAACTTTAGTAGAAATTAGTCAAATTAGTGCCGGCTATAATTTCATTTTTTTAAAATTACAGATTTATTTATTTATTAAAGTTCGATTTAGTCAACATGTCAAATGACTTGACTTGAAAAAAAATAAAAAATAAAAACAACTTTTGTGTTGCATGGGCTCGAAAGCTGGCTCGGTGGTTGGCCGCTTCCTCGGCTCCGCCGGCGCAAACACTGCCGTGCACCGCCCTGACTCGCCGCAATTCACCAAGGCTTTAACCACCACCATCCTCAACAACGTTCGCGTAGGACGCCTCTCAAAAGCAGTTTCAATTCTCTTCTCTTCAGCAATTTCTTTCCCTTTCTCTCTCTACGCTGATCTCTTCAGATTATGCGCGTCGAACAGAGCAATAATCGAGGCCAGGAAACTAGAATCACATCTAGTCACTTTCAATCCGAACCCACCTGTCTTTTTGCTCAACAGGGCTATTGAGAGTTACGGGAAATGCGGCTGTTTGGAGGACGCAAAGGAACTGTTCGACGAAATGCCGAACAGAGATGGCGGGTCTTGGAACGCGATGATTACTGCATTTTCGAGGAATGGGCACTCGCTAGATGCGTTAGTTTTGTTCTCCGAGATGATGGGGAAGGGGGTTTTCGCTTCTGAGGTCACATTTGCGAGTGTTCTTGGGTGTTGTGGAGGCGTGTTGGATCTTTGGCTGGCTAGACAAGTGCATGGGCTTGTTTTGAAATATGGATTTGTTGGTAATATTATCTTGGAGAGCTCACTGGTGGATGTTTATGGGAAGTGTGGGATGATGTTTGATGCAAGGAGGATGTTTGATGAGATTAAGAATCCGAATGATGTCTCTTGGAATGTGATAGTTAGAAGGTATCTCGAAATGGGCGAGGGAAATGAGGCCTTAAACATGTTTTCAAAAATGATAAGGATGACGGTGAGGCCAATGAGTTATACTGTTTCAAATGCGATTCTTGCTTGTTCAAGTTTTAATGAGCTTAAAGAAGGTCTCCAAGTTCA
This sequence comes from Prunella vulgaris, assembly GCA_026898435.1. Lineage (NCBI taxonomy): Eukaryota > Viridiplantae > Streptophyta > Magnoliopsida > Lamiales > Lamiaceae > Prunella > Prunella vulgaris. Next base: position 511,103 of record JAPKLY010000281.1, on the reverse strand, counting down.
TGGATTTAGTATTAAGATCAATATGGAACAAGATGAAGTGGTATCAAGTACTCTGATCGGTATGTATGCCAAGTGTGGAGATCTATCGAGCGCGAAAAGGATTTTTGAATTGCCTTCTTCCAAGAATGTCATTAGCTATACTTCTATGGTGTCAGCGTATGCTATGAGTGGGAGATTGTTGGAAGCCAGGGAGTTGTTCGATGAAATGCCTGAAAGAACCGTGATATCTTGGAACGTGATGTTGGCTGGTTATACGCATAACCATGAGTGGGAAAAAGCATTAGAGTTTGTAATATTGATGCGTAGAAAGATCAGAGACATTGATCATGTTACACTTGGGTTGATATTGAGCATATGTGCAGCAATTCCAGATATGGATCTTGGGAAGCAGGTTCATGGGTATGCCTATAGACATGGTTTCGACTCGAATATTTTTGTTGGTAATAAGCTTCTTGACATGTATGGAAAGTGCGGTAACTTGACTAGTGCAAGGACTTGGTTCTACAATATGAGCCATTCAAGAGACAGGGTAACTTGGAATGCTTTATTGACAAGCTATGCTCGTCGTGGATTGAGTGAAGAAGCAACGATGATTTTCTGGAAGATGATAGAGGAGACAAAACCGAGCAAATTTACCTTTGGAACACTTTTGGCCGCGTGTGCTAATATATTTGCCCTTGAATTAGGTAAACAAATCCACGCGTTTATGATAAGGAATGGTTATGATATTGATGTTGTCATCAGTGGAGCTTTAGTTGACATGTATTCAAAGTGCCGTTGTGTAGCATATGCTATGAGGGTTTTCAAGGAAGCTTCTTCAAAAGATGTGATTCTGTTCAACTCGATGATTTTGAGTTGTTTACATTATGGAATGGGTGACAATGTAGTTCAACTATTTGAGGCTATGGAGAAGGAAGGCATTAAGCCGGATCTCCTCTCGTTTAGAGGTGTATTGAGTGCTTGTATTTGTGAGGGCCGTGTTGAATTGGGTCGGAAGTATTTTGATCTAATGAGTGATAAATACTGTGTGTTGCCTCACTTGGAGCATTATGAGTTGATGATTGAGTTATATGCTCGGCATGGATACATGGATGAGCTTGAGCTTTTCCTGAACAGTATGCCATTCGAGGCGACTCCCACAATGTTGATGAAAGTATTTGATTTTAGTCGAAAGTACAAGTGCTTGAAGCTAGGAGAGTGGGCATCGGATCAACTTAATAAGTTAAATCCTTTAGTTCCATTCCGATTTGAAGTTGCTGAAAACACTTAGTTGGTTGTGCATTGATAGTAATGTTGTATTAGAATTGTGAGTGATATTGGACTTATGTGGGCCCGTTCAGCAAGCTTCGCGTCCACGGCAATGCAGGCTAGCCGATTATGAGGTACTAATGCTTACTGGTTTGCTGATTTAGATATTTATAAGTTTTGTTTTAACAAGGAAATTGAGTGCTGCACATTACACATCTACTTATCTTCACTCATTTGACACGTTGTGTCGAGAAAATACACTAAACCTTACTCAAAGGTCAATCGACGCAAAGCAGATATTTTACCTCAGCCTATGGTTGGACATGATTCAAATACTTCTTGCAGATTATGCTGCAAAAGTTTGTGTTTCTTTGGGTTCTAATATTGTTGTATCTTATGAACTTGAATGATGGTTTAACTTGTCATGCTGAAAAAACCTTGCTCGTTGTGTTCAGTATACTGTCTACATGATTAAGTCTATGTCCTATTTTCACCATACGACAATGCAACTTATGCTGTTCTGATATGAACTTACAGGATTTTCCATGCACAGGAATGCTGAGATGATGCATGCATTGTCGAAAGCAAGCTCCATCGTCCGAAGAACGAAGAGGGATGATCTTCTTGCGATGTGGATAGCATTGCTCGTCTTACAGAGCTTCAAGAGTCCAAGATGTAGCCGCATTGTGGTGATCCCGTAGTTCCTACAGTGATTTAACCAGCCATTTTGCATCAAGTGAATGAATAGTTTTTTCAGTCCTGCACAAGCCATTTTTTGGCTTCTCTTTATGTCAGGAAACCTTGACAAAATAAAAATTTCATGCTTAAATGTTCAATTTACTTACAATTTTCATTTCTCATTTTAATAATTTTCGCCATGAATTTCGAACTTAGAGTTATATTATAAAAGTGGAAACAAAAAGGAGCCATGACTGATTTTCTACGTTAAATCTTTATGCCGGAATATCTAATCTGTGAACAATTAAACTCCTTGGCATTTTATTTTTGTATATCTTTAACCATATTATTTGTCTTATTAAATAATATTTGTTTATGATAATATGTATAACAAAAAATTTTGTTTAATGTGGAATTCAAATATATTTTAAACAAAATATTCCAACATCTCTAAACAACTAACTCAATGTAGGTCTATTATGCACATAAGCATCATACCATTTAGATATAATTTTAAATAATTACTCTTATTATTATAAAAAATTAATTTAATATGAGATGATTTTCTTTGTATAACAAAATAACTCTTTAATAATACTAAAATATTTTTTTAAAAAAAAATGGAACTGAATTGCTTAGTTGAAACTTTTGTATACAAGACTAATCCATTCACACAAAGGCAAGAATTAAAGCTTCTCACCCGCATTTTTCCGCATGTGCATATAGTTTTTTTTTTGAAAGGTCTCTGTATATATAAATAGAGTTACCTTCAAATTCACATGTAATAAAATCTGCATCACTTTGTCCCAAAGTGCTTGAAGTATCCACGGGGCATTAAAGTTCGCTCCTTGAATTGCCCTGCAAGCGAAGAATCTATGTTGGGCCAGAGACACAAACTTCTCCATCGATCAGCAGCAATGCAATATGTAATCCAGCTTCCACACGAAGGCCACATTCAGATGTCGTGTTGAATGCAGCCATAGTCGGTGCATTTTATCTTTCAATCATCATTGCAATTTTTTTCCGATTCCAAATGGAGTTCCAAGGGTTGCAGTCGTATGCACGTTTGCTGAATTCTTTGAACACTCAAAACTGTATTGGGCAGGGGAAACAACTTCACCTTTTATTCCTAAAAAAGGGTGTCCTGTTTTCCACTCTCACCGTTGCCAATCGTCTCCTGCAAATGTACTTGAGGTGCGGAAGATTACATGATGCTCGGAATCTGTTCGATGAAATGCCTGTGAGAAATTGTTTCACTTGGAATAGCCTTCTTGAGGGATTCGCTAAGTCAGGGCATAAAACAAATTTGTTGAATATGTTCTACGCGATGCCCCACAAGAACGAGTATTCTTGGAACGTAATCCTTTCGGGATTTGCAAGAGCTGGTGAGTTGGATGTTGCACAGCGATTGTTCCATGAGATGCCTCAGAAAAATGGAGTTGCATGGAACACAATGATTCACGGGTATGCTAGGAATGGGAAATCAAGGATTGCTTTAGCGTTTTTTAAGGATTTCTTGAAGTGGGAAACGATTGAAAGTGGGGGAACATATAGGTGGGATCCTTTTATTTTGGCATCTGTAGTTGGTGCTTGTTCAGAGCTCAAAGGTCTTGCATTGGGGAAGCAAGTTCATGCTAGGATGATAGTTGATAATGTGGAAATTGATACTGTCCTGAGAAGTTCACTCGTGAACATGTATGGGAAATGCGTTGATTTGGATAGCGCAAGTCGCCTTTTGTATTCGATGGAAGATCCAGATGATTACTCGTTGTCATCATTGATTTCAGGCTATGCAAATTGCTATAGAATGGACAATGCAAGAAGGATATTCGAGCTTAAGTCTAACCCTTGTGTCATATTATGGAATTCCATGATTTCAGGATATGTTGCTAATGGTGATATGATAGAGGCCTTAAAATATTTCGACAGTATGCACAAAAAAGGCATCGTGGGAGATTATTCCACATTTTCTAGTATTATGAGTGCCTGTAGCAGTATAGCCATTCTTAGGAACTGTACTCAGCTGCATGCTCTTACTCATAAGTTAGGAGTTATTTACGATCTAGTTGTCTCCAGTGCCCTAATTGATGCGTATGCAAAGTGTGGGAGTCATACAGATGCCTCAAATTTTTTCGGTGAGCTCAAAACTTATGACACTGTTTTGCTGAACTCTATGATCACTATTTATTGTAATTGTGGTAGAGTTGAAGAAGCAAAATGCATTTTTAGTAGAATAAAGTTGAAAAGTTTAATCACATGGAATTCGATGATTGTGGGTTTGAGTCAGAATGGCTACCCTGTGGAAGCATTAGATATCTTCTGCACTATGAATAAAACCGACTTAAATATGGACAAATTCAGCCTAGCTAGTGCAATTAGTGCATGTGCCAGCATCCCTTTGCTTGAACTTGGTGAGCAGATTTTTGCTAAAGCTACTGTCATTGGTGTAGATTTTGATCAGGTCATATCGACATCCCTCATAGATTTGTATTGTAAGTGTGGTTTTGTTGAAGTTGGCCGAAAATTGTTTGACCAAATGATGAAATATGACGAAGTTTCATGGAATTCGATGTTGATGGGCTATGCTACAAATGGGTATGGAATCGAAACTTTAGCTCTGTTTGAGGAGATGAGATCTGAAGGTGTTAGACCAACTGAGATCACATTTACTGCAGTTTTGTCTGCTTGTGATCATTGTGGGCTAGTGGAAGAAGGAACGAATTGGTTTCATCTAATGAAGCACGATTATCATATTGCTCCTGGTATCGAACATTACTCTTGCATGATAGATCTTTTTGCAAGAGCAGGCTGTCTTCAAGAGGCTATTCATCTTATTAATGAGAATCCTCATAAATGTGACGTTAACATGTGGTCTTCAATTCTTAGAGGTTGCATTGAACATGGAGAATCTTCTCTAGCTAAGAGAGTGGTTGAGAGGATTATTGAGCTTGATCCTCAGCACTCTGGTGCTCTTGTACAGTTATCGGGTTTAATGGCCTCCACTGGAGATTGGAAGCAATCGGCACTGGTTAGACAGTTGATGAAAGATAGGAAAATCCAAAAGACTCCCGGCAGCAGCTGGTGCAATATTTGATGGGGGTGTAGATTAATTTGTTGAGGTGAGATATGAAATAGAAAACTCTTTTATACAAAACCAAGTAATTACTTTTGCCTGCTCGGCCCTTTCTTCTGCTCAAGATCGTTGAAGGCCTAGTGCAGTTTCACAATTTTTTTTTTTCCTTGGAAACATTTAAACTTTTTATGTCAAGTAGGAAAGTTAATTCTAGACTGTAGATCTATAAGATTCAAATTTACTGAAAGATATTATTCGTCGCATTTATCTTGGTTTCAGTGATGGCAGAGGAATTCATGGATGAACTTTCCCTTCTTCAAGCAGGTTCGTGTTGTTTTTGACTATAACTAGCATAGCACTTCACGTGAACATTATCTCTTACTAATCGTAGTTAGATATGTGTAACTTAAATGTATTAGACCAACAGAATTCACACTAACCTGGGTTAGCTTGCAGTTACTTTGGCTATCCTGAGGAAGCTACGACCATTTACCCATCAGTTGCGCTGGGGAACAGAGATGCGTAACGGGTTAGTCCACAAACTATAAATGACAACTTTCTTTGCGTGTTAACTGATGTGCCGTTTGGACCCTTTTATCAGCTGATATTTTCGTCTTCGTGTTTCCATCACTTACTAAGGTCAGTTGTATTTGTTTCACTCTTGTCACATTAAGGTCATCTTTGCTGCTCTTGCATTGGGTTTGTTGTGTTTTCTACATCTTATTTGAGACTTCATAGTGCTATTGTTCTAGCATTAATAGCTAAAGCATTGTACTTGTATAGTTTTGTTAGGGATCTAGCAACTCTCATACTAGCTTAATTAATATTTAGATATATCTTTCTAACAACAAACCAATTACACAATCTCCTAATCTACACCCTTATTTTTACTATTACCAAAATTTCAGATTTGTTAGTTATTTTAGTCAGAAACGGGTGCAAATTTAGGTTATATTCGGATTTTAGAGCAATACTTGTTTGAACCAGTTGCACTGTGCAATTGATTCTCGAGTAATGCTATTATGTGAAATGAGTAATAATACCATTCAATTGGTGAACACAAGCAACTAGTCCAAGTAATACTGGTAAATGATGTAGATGAGAATTTGCTTCAAATTTTATTTGTGTTACACAATAATCTGATTTCGAATTAGTAAATGAAACTATAATCGACCAACCATAGGCGGTGGCTTTAATAGGGCCTCCACAATCCATAGATTTTGTGATGTATGGGTTTTTGATATTTTTTTTTACTTAGAAAAATATTTTCAAATATAACAACGCGATTTTTATTTGAAGATGACACGTGAACTAGTCATGGATTGGCACCTACTTGATATGGATCCCCCAATCCATCTCTATCCCAGCCTACACTACTATCCTCCCTTTTGTAGACATCATCTTTATCCTCTCTTTTGCATTTGTTGAGAGAGTGATTGAACTACCCGTGGGTAATCGGGTACCCGCTTTACATAATACTCTCTTCGTCTGCAAAAAGTAGTCTTACTATTTTTTCACAAGTTTCAAGAAAGTAGATATATCGTGCATAAAAGTAAAGTGGATGGCTGGTTGACAGTGTAATACATTATCATTTAAAAAAAAAGTGAACCATTTTTTATGGACTGACGAATATAGTAATATCCATATTAGTTATTACTTGTGCTTAAAGTATTTTATAAAGTACTTAGTAATTTATTAATTTGTTAGATTAATTTGAAATTTATGCAATTTTCACGGCTTTTCTTTATCAAATGTAACTGTGTAAGTTAGGCGACTTTAATAATAGTAACGTTAGATGTGGATATGTAGTAAACTTTTTGGTCTAGCTAGTGCTTTCCCTGTAGTTTGGCAAAACTAGGGCAGTTATTCATGCAATAATACCCATAGAAATGGTTAACTATAATACCAAACATTTTTTTTATTACTTAAATAAAATTTATGATCGTAGGGACTGCTATGCCACCCATATGTTAATATACACTGTGTCCTATATGTATATGACACACACTCAAACACGCACACACTGACTATTCTTTCTTGCCAATTTTTTGAGAAAACATTTTTTAATGGCTTTATGGGTTTTGAGATCACGAAACATCACTCATTTATTCAAGAGAAAGATTAGTTCCTTTCAGATTAAGAGGTGTTCTTCCACTCTTTCTTCTTTGTTTAATCTAAATTCTTCTTGCAAAAGCTTGGATGGTTCTATAGGAACAAATGGAGCGTGTGATCTTATGTCAGCCTCTGTTGTGTCGTCCCGGCGATCGGAATCGGCCCGAGCTGGGGAGCATGTGGCCTACATTGATGATGACGATGATAAAAACCAGGTAATTACGTTTGAAAGAGTTTTTATATATATATTTTTTAAAACACAAGGAAAAACTTGTCATTCAGTCATTACGAATTTCTGTCCCATAGAAAACTTGCAAGGGAAAAAAACACACGTATCAGGAAAAAAGTAGAATAAAAAAAAAGTATTTTGACGGATAATTTGGTAAAATTTTATGTAAAAAGTAAAGAAGTTAGTTGGGTTGAGTGTAATGCGGGTCCAACAAGTGAAAAAGTAATGACATTTTGTGTAAATATGTAAATATTGTGAGGGTGGAGTTTATGAAAAAAATTCCTTTTTTGGGTTTGCAAGTTTTAACGGGACGTCCAAAAAAGAAAAGTCTGTAAATTTTTTTGTGAGGAAATACAATTTAGGTGGAAAATAAAGGTATTTATACAATTTATTTTATATTTACTGAAAATTCCATATGTTCTCGCATAGCTGAAAACCTTACTGGACCACAATGTCACATGAATCGGCCCAATAAGAAAATTAAAGCACTGGACTAGGCCACAAAGTTACCCATCTAAGAAGGCCCAAGTTATATGCACCTGCTGTTGTTGTTTGTAGCACACACAATGAAATGAGTACACCCATCATAATACTCTAATTTTTTCCCCATCCATCTCTCTCATTCACCTCACACACCCACTTTACTCTTCTCTCTACTCCCATTTTGTTAACTAGGCAATGCAACCTTACATATTTTCTTGGGTTCTTCTCAATCCTGCTCCTCAAATCGCTCTATGCAGTGGAATCGAGAAGACTATGATTATCAAGTCATCAAATGTTTTTTTTCAAATTTTTTTTTATCGCTATATAAAATTAACATCTATTCCCCCTTAAATAAAAATGAATTATTAAACCATATTTGGTTGCATCTCACCTATGAAACTTATTTTTTTCACATTTTACCGATCAAAAAAAAAAAAGAAAAAAGAAAAACTAAACTATGAATAATAATATTGTCTACAAGTGCATCGTATAATGCTAGACAACAACAATATTAGTTCTTACAACAATGGTATTAGTTCTTACGAAATAATAATATTAGTGTTGTATGGTGCACAAGGTGCATATAATATTTTGTCGTGAATGATCAATGCCTAAGAATTAGAGGGAATTGCTGGTTTTTCCTTAATCCAAAAAACAAATGAATAGAGAAATATGTTACTTCTAAAAGTGTGTTTTTTGTAATTTGTTAGTTGTGTTCATTTTCTTAGCTAGTCAGTGAGATATACTTTGGGACTTCCTAAGAATAAATTTTTTGGCAAAGCTAACAATATGCATGGAGTAATTAGGACATAAGAGTGTTAAGAATTATTATTCAGAAAAAAATTGTGATTTATATAATGTGATCTACAGAAGCAAGAAATACTAGTCCCTTGGTTTATAAGTTTGTTGATTATCGATAATCTTGTATTGAGATCTTAGTTAATGTAAAAGTGAACATGATTGTGTATCAGGGTATTGATTTTCCTGGTGGAAGGGTTTCATTCACTCCTCAAATAAAATTCATTCCCGAAACCTCAGACAAAAGAATACCTTGTTATCGCGTTCTTGATGATGAAGGCTATCCGATTGAGGGCAGCAGATATGAGCAGGTTTATATATTATATATGCATCACCTGTTCTTCGTTATTCAAATCAAAATTCTTGACATGGATTAGTTAGATATATTCCAAGAAAAGATTTTATATAACCTTTTGTCCGTTCAAAATTCAAATGCATGATCAGGTGGACAAAGAAACGGCAGTGAAGATGTACAAAGCAATGGTGACTCTTCAAGTAATGGATACCATTTTCTACGAAGCTCAAAGGCAAGGGAGGATATCCTTCTACTTGACCACAATGGGAGAAGAGGCTATCAACATTGCAACCGCTGCTGCACTTGCACCCGATGACGTCATACTCCCCCAGGTTTATTTTCTACGGTCTGACATTTGTTATGTAAACCAGTTTTACTGTGCAATTGATTTACGTTTTGTGTATATTTAAACAATATAAGTTTTTTTTATTGGAAAGTTATATTTGCTAACCAGTTACACCAAAAAACTGTTTTGCATAAGACTAACTCTTACTAAAATTGTAGCTAATACAACAATAGAAATGAATTTTACCGAGGATTTTCTCTATGTTCAGTATCGAGAGGCTGGAGTCCTCTTGTGGCGCGGTTTCAGCCTACAAGAATTTGCCGACCAATGCTTTGGAAACAAGGATGACTACGGAAAAGGCAGGCAAATGCCGTTACATTATGGCTCTAAGCAGCACAATTTCTTCACTGTTTCATCACCCATCGCGTAAGTTCATGGCTCCTTGAACTAATTTGATACAAATTTGATATGGCTTCGACTATATTGTAATATAACGTTCACAGAGAAATGTTGCCGATACTATTGATTTCAGAACACAGCTGCCTCAAGCTGCTGGTGTTGCTTATTCGCTTAAGATGGATAACAAGGAAGCATGTGTTGTTGCCTTCACAGGGGATGGTGGCACAAGTGAGGTACAATTCCTCCTATTTACATTACAAATATCCATAATGTGTCTCGGAATTTTATTCCCTTTTTTAGCAGATGAGATAAGGTTTTGAGATATTTTAATTCATTCAATAATTGGCAGGGAGATTTTCATGCTGGTATGAATTTTGCAGCAGTTATGGAGGCCCCTGTTATGTTCGTTTGTCGGAACAACGGATGGGCAATAAGCACCCCTACATCAGAGCAATTCCGGAGTATGTTTTATATGATACTAGTAAAAGCTCATTCGTTGCACATGTCATCTGGATAGCTACCAAGTGATGAATAAGTTTTTTCATCTCCTTGATTCTTCTTATGGTTTTTCGAGGAAGCATATAATCGATCCCTCTGACCATTTTTATATGTGGTAGGCGATGGAGTGGTCGTCAAGGGCCAAGCGTATGGAATTTGTAGTATTCGTGTGGACGGAAATGATACTCTTGCTGTTTATAGTGCGATTCGTTTAGCTCGTGAAATGGTCGTACACGAACAGAAACCAATACTGGTCGAGGTAAACACCCACAAGACAAATACTTCTACGCACCAATTGAACTGTATATCTCAACTGTATTTTGATACTAGTCGTTTTAGTTATTTTCGTTGATCATTATCAGCTGTGCACCAGTTACACATGCAATTGATGCACCAACTGTTGCTCGTCGTGTTTGCATTTTAAGATTGACTCGTCCATTTTCTTTGCATGGATGTTTAGGCCCTCACATATCGAGTAGGACACCACTCAACGTCAGATGATTCCACCAAATATCGATCACTAAATGAGATTGAACACTGGAGAACGGGTAGAGACCCGATAGCCAGATTCAGAAAATGGGTCCAGAGAAACGGGTGGTGGAACGATGAGGAGGAAAACGAGCTCCATTCAAGCACAAGAAAACAGGTTGCTAGCTCACATATATTTGTAGGCCTTAATTAACTGGTTTCTGCTATAAAATCTCTACGATAATGCAGGTGTTGAAGGCGATCCAAGTAGCAGAGAAAACGGAGAAACCTCGTCTTGACGACTTATTCAGCGACGTGTATGATCATCTACCATCAAATCTCCAGCAACAGAAGATTTCTCTCACAGAAACCATTAAGAGACACCACCAGGATTTCCCTGCTGATGTGCCTTTGCATGCTTAATAACACACCCACGTAACTGCTTTATACACCCATTTTATAGTTGCATTTGAAGGTAAAAATATCTGACTATTTTTCTTCGTGCCAGTGGAGAATGATAGACGGATTAAAAACAAATCAAATTAAACCTTTGGGTGTTATTACAGTGTTTTATTGATTTTTGTGGGGGACTACTTGTGTTAAAAATAAATAAATTATATTTTAATAATATAAGGACTCTAAATTGCCCAATGAACCCAATTACTTATTCCGTCCACTAAATTTATGCACTATTTTTTTTAGTTCACATAAAATATGCAATTTTTTTTTATGAAAACTACTATTTTAATTATTACTCCCATAATCAATTGTTTATTCATAAATGAATTTCACAATACATTCACAATATTTTTATTTTATCTATTTTTTTTAAATGCATATAAACACAATGGTGTACATATTTAGTGGAAGGAGGTAGTCTTTTATATTCACACTATTAACAAAAACTTCTAAGGATTTGGATCACAAACAATTTATTGTGTACCCAATATTTTATGCACACACATATATTAAAAAAAAAACTTCCAAGAATTTGGATCACAAATTAACAAGGTGTACTCAGTATTTACTAATATTGTTTAAGCAATACTATTTAATATATAAAATATCAGATTTAGTAATTTTAAAATGAATAATACATAAGATTCTTTTTTTTAAGTGCCCATATACTAAAAAATAATATTTGGAAGAAAGTAGTTCATGTAAACTTATTTTCGGAAGACGTTTCATGTACCTGTAATAATAGAGTAAGTCTCATACACACTTAATATATAATCCACTCTGTGCTAATAATACATGTTTCCAAATTACTAAGGCAATTCTACTATTTAATATACATATAGGGCTTGTTTGGTTCGTATGATTACCTGGGACTACCCCTTTAGTCCCAAGTAATATTTTATTTGTTTTGTGGGAATTTGGCCCAGGATTATTGGCCAGCCCGGGATTCGAATCCTATGTAATTCCTCAAACTCAGGACTTTCTAGTCCCATGTGTTTGAAGGGATTACTTAGTCCCAACAAAGAAATTGACATATTTAACCTCATAAATAGATTTAAAATGACATTTTTATCCTTCATTAATATTTTAGTTACCAGAGAGGAATTATTTAGTTCAAACAATGAAAATGACATATTTAACCTTATAAATAAATTTAAAATTACTTTTCTATCCTTCATTAACATTTTAATTATCAAATACATCTTGAAAATTCAAAAACCCTAGATCACGATTTTCATTCTTCATCTTCTTCGTCAATTCGCCATTTTCTCAGCGCTCCAAAGCCATGGGACAAATTCTTGAAAAAAGAAGAAGAAAGAGCTGCGGGACTGAGAGAGACAACAATGGATTCCGAAGCTCATCTCCACCGGAAAAGGGAACAGCAGCCCGGTGAACACCGGGAATCCTCAGAAATCACCATTGACACAGCTTCACCTGCAACCAACTCCGATCGAAAACCGCCTTGACCACACGCTTACCTCTGCCGTCGCAATTGAAGACTCAAATCACCTGGAAAGCCACAGCAGATTCAAACGCTCCGCCGTGTCGCCACCACTCTGTCCTCACTTACCGATCGAAGCCGCAGCAGCAGCGACGCCACACACACGAGTCTCGCATCAGTCACCACCATTGCCTCGCGCCGGAGATCTCCGCTGCCAAATCCACCGCAAGAAGCTACTGCTCGATTTCAACCTTCAGTCGGAATTCCCTCGCCGAAATTGTCTCTGTGGCCAACACCAGTATCACAACCTCACCTTACCTCTCTGTTCCTCCACGAAGCCGCCGTCTTCGCACCACCACAACCGCCTCCAAACGCCGCTGTTCTCGAAACTCACAGCAATTGGAACCTGCAAATCCAATCAGCCGCTCTCACCTGCGAGTCGCACCACCACATCGCCGGAACAAGCACATCTTCGCCGATTCTGTTCCACGACGCCGCAACACACAGCCGCGGGAATCCTCCACCGTCGCTCGCTGAAGCCAGAGTCTTTGTCGCTGGAAATCGCCAAGCTTAGACGCCCTGTTCACGCCCCTGCAACAACATCATTTTTATTTTTTTAAGTTTGGCTGGGAAGAACATTTAGCCCTAATTCAATCATTCCCCAATTTAATTTTAAAATTTGGTGAGGGTTAAATTTGGAATTTGTATATTAGTCCTGTTCAATTCCTAAATCCAAACATAATTTATGTTTATATTTTAACAGTTGAGATTGATATAATCCTACAATCCAAATAGATATTTAAAATTAAATAGTCCTGTTTAGTCCAATCCCAACTCCATAATCCCATCTAATTCAATCCAAATTAATCAATTCTGTCCAGTGAACCAAACGACCCCTTAAGGTATTGTTAGTTCATTATGCACCGTATATTACTATTAATATTGCTAAAAGGACTTAGTTAATACTATTATTATTAGACTTCTTTTGATTCGTTAGATAAATTAAGATAAATTAAATTATCTTATCTAATTTAATGTTTGGTTTAATAGACAATAGTTCAATATTAATAAAAAACTCAAAACTAAAATTTAATTATCTTATGAATGGTAGATAATATTATTTTAAGGAAGATGTATGATAATAATCCATTGTGTTTATCTTTACTAAAATACTCATCTTATATTGAAAAGGATAACCATAATTCACTTTATTTTTGTCTATGATATAGAAGATAAAATTGTCAATTGCATATTTTTATTATTATTAATCTTACAATCCAAACACTCAAATGAAATTATCTTACATTATTAATTATTTTAATCCATCAATCCAAATATAATTTTAATTCACAAATAACAATTTATAAATTATAATTTTGTTCATATCCCACAAATTACCTTGTCATGGCACTTGAACGGTTTGAACACTAACACCTACCCTTACTTATATATTGAGTCTGTTTTCAATCATATTAAATAGTGAGAAGTATTTTTTTTTTTTAAGTTGGATCATATTAACTTAAAAAACAAATATTTCTGCATATTTTATAGATGTTAAAAATAGGTACATAGTATGACTTTTTTTTTTCTTATAATTAAATTGCATTTTTAGTTTTTTTTTATTTAAGTCACTTTACACACTTTTTTAACTACTTAATGAATCATGATAATCATTTCATATGAGATGAGTATCACTACCCCTAATTTTTATCCCATTTTATATAATTTATTTATTTATTTATGGAGTATATATGTCCTTGTGTAATTGATTGCCAACAAAGTTGTAGAGATATGAGGATTGGAACGAGGAAAAAGAGATTGTCATATTTGTAGATGAAGCCAATCCAATTTAATTCTGGTAGAAGATGAGGGTGACACGTTATGGTTATAGCAAACCTACTTCAGCATGATCCCTGCCCTACCTTTGTCCTCCACTAATTTCTTTTTCTTTCTTTTTTTCCTTTTGTGAATGTCGTCGTTATCACAATTGCAACATTTCTTTTTTCTTTTTCTTTAAACTATTTTTTAGAAATGTATTTCGTGAATGTTATTATCGTAAACAACCCGGCCGCATTAGTAAATGATTGCTTAATTAAATTTATTTTAAATAGTTTATAAGTTAACAACAAGACTAATATTATTTATAAGTTCTTAATTTATTATAATTTTTTTTTAAAAAATTATTGAGATAAATGTTTGTGAGAGGTGGAAGTGTACTACTTCCTCCGTCCCAATTCATTTTTCTCCTTTTTTTTATTTTGAGATATCCAATTCTTTTTTATATATCTTAAAAAAGAAATAATTCATACTTATAGAAGAATAAAATATAATTTTTTATATTTTATTAATTAATTTCACATATATATACTCTATTTCTCTTTTTAAGAAAAATGATGCGAGACGGATGGAGTATATTTTTGTATAGCGTGCGAGAAACCCTTTGCATGTTTTCAAATTCCAATACATTAGCCGTCTAAGTTAATTTTGTCATATGGACAAATTGATTAAAGATTATGTCTGAGTGGTCAAATCATGACTAAATTGACCATTTAGAAATAATTAACTGAAATATAAAAAATGCGGCAGTTTTTTATTTATGTATTATTGTTTACACTTTTTTGACTGCACTCAAATATTATTATTTATTAAATTAGGATGACTCGAGTATTAAGCAATGATGAAAATATCGATATATTCACGATATATTCATTTTTTATATAGAATCATCAATATCAATATTGAGTAGAAACGATATTTTCATAATATTTATTAAAAAAATAAAAATATCGATAAATATCGATCTGTAATATTGATATGAATTATTTTTTCCACAAATTAAATCAAATATTGTTAGATATCGATAAAATATAAAAAGATATCGAGAAAATATAGATAAGTTTCGGGAAAAACTCCAAAAAATAGTGTTTATATATAAATTTGTCACAACTGTAAAATTTATTTAAATTCTTTTATTAAATTTATGTATTAAATGTTTGCTCTTAAATTTTTTATAGTTTTTAAATCTACGGATATTAAATTGATATCGATATATATATCCATCGATATTTCCATAAATTTAAATTCTCGATATTTTCATCGATATCGATATTTTTATAAATCATATGTGATGACATGAAATGAAAGATGAATTGAAGATTAGGTTTTATATATATTAAACTATTAAATAATAGTATTAGATTCTTATGAATAATAATTTTTCTTTTTTTAATAAATAATATTAATGATGTACGCCTAGAATGTGATGAATTGTTTTGATTGTATTTTATGGAAATTAGAAATACTGAAACACTATGACGATATTAATTATATAGGAAATTATATATACACTTCCTGAACTGTGATAAATCAATAATCATGTGGGGCAATTTTTTCTTTTTCTAATTATTAATTGAAGAAAACGTGGCACAATCTCTCAAATTTTCCATTACCAAACTGTCCTCTACGAAGTAAGAGTTGTCACGTCACTTATATATATGAAATTGAGGAATTAAAATATTTTTAATTTTGTAAATTTTTGTTATTTTAAAAATCATCTCAAAAAAATTAAATGCGCAAATTTAAAACATTATTAATAATTCATCAATAATGTAACATTAATTACTATTAATAATTGTTTTACATAAAATTAAATTTTATTGAACTATACTCCATTAAGGCCACCTAAAATATAAATGAAGTATTGTCATTATATTGATTGTCATAAAGATAGGGACAAACGACTGTATTATACGTCATGAAGATCTGATATATACATATGTATGTATATATTTATACGTATATATATAACACCTCACAAAACACACACTAGCTATATAAGCCGTTGGATCATCACCAAATATTATTATTATTATTAATTGGAGAAAGTATTTTCCAATGGCTTTATGGGTTTCAAGATCAAGAAGCATCATCACTCATATTACAAAAATTAGTTCCTTTGAAAATGTAATGAAAAAGAGGTCTAATTCTTTGTTTCATCTAAATTTTTGTTACAAAACCTTGGGCCACAGCTGGCCAAATGGATTCTCCGATCATATGTCAGGCGGCGTTCCGGCGCTCCGGCGATCGGAATCGGCCAGGGCAGGGGATCAAGCGGTGGCTTATAGTGATGATGATGATGAAAACCAGGTACACTTTCAACCTCTGTTTCAATGTCTCTGTTTTCTTGCAACTTCTTTGCTTTTTTAATTTAAATTCAATTTCATTTTTGGAACTAAAGTTGAATCCAAAATTTATGTAAATCTTCATATCGTAATATTGTTACCTTTATTTTCAATTTAAAGAGACAAAATTCAATAAAATAAAAGTTCAAATAAAAACTATTATATATAATATGTATTTGAATTAAAAATATATATTTAAATTAATAATTGCTATTCTAAAAAATAATTAATAATATCATAATTGTAAAAATAAAAAATAAAAAACACACATTCACGGATCGATGCGCATTTTTTTAAAATTTAAATTAAGTTTAAAAATTCAAATGCATGCTCTATATAAGTTGAATATTAAAATTTGTGTGAAAATATATATATAAAAAGTGGTGATAGTTGTATGTGAAACAAGATTTTTTTTAATAATTTTTTTTTGTATAAGATAGGTTTTATAAATGGAACAATTAATCCTATTTAATTATACCATATGATTAATAAGTTTGTGGGCCTATAACCCAATTACGTATTAAAAAATGATTCAAATGTTTAATTAAAATATAATTTTATTTATGGATCTGTTTAACACAAAAATAATTTTCTATTTAATTTTTTTTCTTTTCAAATGAGTCTATGTACTTGCATTCATCACGGCTCCTAATTAACAAAAGTGTATTTTTAATTATGTATGGTGGTAATAAGAAAAAATGGATTGATTGTTATTAATTAAAAAAATAATATATTAATTACTGAAGTATGCATACAAGCAAAAAAAAAAAAAAGAGAGAGAATTTTGGGTAATAAAATAATTTATCCACCTAGCCACATGTGACAACTGACACGTGAGGGTTAATTTTGAATCTCTTGTGAATTTGGTGTACGGTGTATTCACTCAACAGTTGAGACTGTATACATTGAAAAATAAAAATTAATTACATTAAAGAGTGAATGTTAATTACGAATTGATAACGGTATAAATTTTTCAGTGTAATCGAACTTCCCGTTTCTTAGCATACCAAGACAAAGAAACATTTCATCGGGCCTAAATGATGTCCTTTATAATGGCCCACAATTAGAATCACATTAAAGATGCCAAAAGTGGGGCGTTCAGGCCCGGTCCTAGTTGAGTTCCACGTCTTTTTGGAATTCTATGAAACATCAATTATCAAATCAAACGTAATAAAGACATCTTAGCTGTATAAGGGCAAATTTGTCCTTTCATGATAAAATTTAATGTCCCAAGATAACAATTATTATTATTATTTTTTAAATATTGTAAATTAAATAACACAGAGAATGTTTTCTTCCTTTTCCGCAATAACGAGTACAAACTAATAAATTGGCCCATTTTCCTTAAAAAAAAAGAAAAAAAGGTCCATTTTTATGCACTTGAAAATTATGATTTGATTAATAATTTATTTAGACAAAGTAATATAAACTATGTGTTCATATATAAATTGAGTTTTTATGGAAAAATTACAAAATAGTTCACAAGATTGACAATAATTACAAATTGATTCTGTGCAAAAAAAATGCTTTTGTACAGAAAAAATATACTTCTGTGCAAATATTGTGAACCAATTTGTAAACATAGTAACTTTTTTGAACCTATATGTAAATCACCCATTTTTTTATTGACAGCAGAAATATATAGAGGTTAAATTAATAAGAAAATAAAGTTATTAGCATCAGCCTGTCTTTTCTCTTTCTGAAGATTTTCTTTTCATATAAAATTACATGGATGCAAATTAAGAAAATTGATGAAATTAGTTGGCCCTGATTTTCTTGAAGATTGATTATTTACTTAGTTTGTCTTATTATTATTATTATTATTATTATTATTATTATAATTAATTAATAATTTGATTAAATCAGGGGTTAGAATTTCCTGGTGGAAGGGTGACATTTACTCCACAAATGCAATTTATTTCAGAATCAAGTGACAAAAAAATACCTTGTTATCGTGTTCTTGATGATGATGGATGTCTAATTGAAGGCAGTAGACATAAGCAGGTATGTCTACACACATTTATGTACTCCCCGTCCCATATTTTTTTTTCTCTTTTATTATTTTTTGTGAGAAGAATATAATAAAAGTTATATTATTATTTATGATAATTATATTTTTGTCATTATTTTACATATTAATTAGACTCAATTTAATTTTGGGTAGCAAACAGTAAATAGGAATTTAAGTTTGGGGACATAGGGAGTAGTTATTTCGACAAAGTAATATAACTCAAATCGTTAGAGTATCATTGCCTATGCCGTGAGGTCATTGATTCGAATCACAATTCGTCAGATAAACTAATTCTGATCAATTAATGCATGATCAGGTGGACAAAGAAACAGCAGTGAAGATGTACAAAACAATGGTGACTCTTCAAGTAATGGATACCATTTTCTATGAAGCTCAAAGGCAGGGGAGGATATCCTTCTACTTGACCTCAATGGGAGAAGAGGCTGTCAACATTGCAACAGCTGCTGCACTTACCCCCGACGACGTCATACTCCCCCAGGTTAACGATTCATGTTGTTTTACGGTCCGATTAAGTTGTCGAAATATAATCCAGTGATCAAACTGCAAGTAAAACAACTGTATTTTTTGTTAGGGATTAAAGATTTGTAAGTCCTATAATTTGTCTTTATTTTTAATTTGGCCTACATGAATTGCACATTTTGATATTGGTCTTGTAAGTTTAAAATTATTTTGATTTTGGTCCTTTTACAAACTTACATGACCAAAATCAAAACATGAATTTGATCCTTTAAGTTTGTAAAAGATTGAAAACAAAATATTTTTAAACTTACAAGACCAAATTCAAATTTATGATAAGTTGTAGGACTACAAAAACTTTAATCCCTTTTTGTTATGTGTTTTTAGACAGTATTACTAGTTGTTTTTATTATAAAGTTATAATTGTGAATAAACTGCACGATAAATCTGGTTTACATATGACCAACTCTTTTCAGTATCGAGAGCCTGGAATCCTATTGTGGCGCGGTTTCAGCCTACAAGAGTTTGCCAACCAATGCTTCGGAAACAAGGAAGACTACGGAAAAGGAAGGCAAATGCCGATACACTATGGCTCTAAGCAACACAATTTCTTCACCGTTTCATCACCCATCGCGTAAGTTCTTGGCTTTACAACAACTCTCAAAGCACTATACAGATTATGTGGCTGGCTAGATTGGGAAAAAGAATCATCACCAACAATTTCTTTTTCATATTTTTGATGTCAGAACACAGCTGCCTCAAGCTGCAGGTGTTGCTTATTCACTTAAGATGGATAACAAGGAAGCATGTGTTGTTGCCTTTACAGGGGATGGTGGCACAAGTGAGGTACATTTCCTAATTATCGGATTTGAATCTCCTCATGTGCAGCAGGGTTCGATGCAACACCCTCTTATAGGGAAAATAATTTTTTTCATCTTTTATTTTTCACCTATTACAGTTTTGGTCCTCTTGATTATTAAAATTTGATTTTAGTCTTTTATCTTTAAAAAAATTGATTTTCGTCCTTTAATTTTTTTTAAAAATTTGATTTTCGTCCTTTTAGAAAGATAAAGGACTAAAATCAAATTTTAATGGTTAGAGGATCAAAATCAACGATGATTTCCTCATAGTTCGCATTGCAGGACTCCGTCTGTATAGGACTAGATCCAAATCCTTCATGGTTTATGTTAAAGATATCCAATGTGTCTCAACTCAAAATTGTTGGAGTTAAACTGAGATATTCTAACAATTTACTGCAGGGGGATTTTCATGCTGGAATGAATTTTGCAGCAGTTATGGAGGCCCCTGTTATGTTCATTTGTCGGAACAATGGATGGGCCATAAGCACCCCTACATCAGAACAATTTCGAAGTATGCTTTTCAACCTTATTTGATTCAAGCAAAAGAACTCATATTAATACACATTTTGTTCTGTCAACTAAAAGAGCTCACAAGTAAGAGAATTGTTTTGTGCTTTAATTTAAAAAAAAAAACAATTTCAAGCACTTACACCGGTGTTGTTTGCAAACTCTACAAAGCGGGGCTTAATCATTTGAAGAAAAAGTGATTTTTGGTTGACTTTAGTTGAGTTTGCAAATGCATCTTAACATGATGTCTCATAATCAGCTTTAAAGTGTTGGAAGTCGATCAAAAGCATCACCGGAATCACTTTTATTAGAAGTGAAATATGATTTTAAGCAAGAGACAGCTACAAAATAGTACATTTTAAAACACTATTTTTAAATTGATACAATATAGAAAAAGTAACTCGATTATGCAAAAAAATTTGTACCAATCTGAAATTATTCCTCTAAGTAACAAATTGATCTCTCTCATCATTCTTTACTTGGGGCAGGCGATGGAGTCGTCGTCAAGGGCCAAGCGTATGGGATTCGTAGCATTCGGGTCGATGGAAACGACGCACTCGCCGTTTACAGTGCAATTAGTTCGGCTCGTGAAATGATCATTCACGAGCAGAAGCCAATACTTGTTGAGGTAAAATACGAGACTATTTCTTGATAAAAAAAAAAACAAAATTCAACTCATCCATTTTTCATAACATCAACGTCTAGGCCCTCACATATCGAGTTGGTCACCACTCAACATCGGATGACTCCACCAAATATAGACCATTGACTGAAATTGAGCAATGGAAAACAACAAGAAACCCGACAACCCGTTTCAGAAAATGGGTTCAAGGGAACGGGTGGTGGAACGACGAGGACGAAAATGACCTTGTTCGAAGCATAAGGAAGAAGGTTTCCTTATCTTTACCCTTGCTTGCTCGATCTGAATGCATCCTCTGCATTTCCGTTCTGTGAAATATACAGAACGGAAATGCAGAGTGTTCGTATTA
The DNA here is from genome assembly GCA_026898435.1 of Prunella vulgaris. NCBI lineage: Eukaryota > Viridiplantae > Streptophyta > Magnoliopsida > Lamiales > Lamiaceae > Prunella > Prunella vulgaris. The sequence continues at coordinate 489,611 of JAPKLY010000281.1, read as the reverse complement.
CATCTCGATAGACCATGAGCCCATGACCAACTTTTTTCTATTGTAAATTCAGGTATTGAATGCAATCCAAATAGCAGAAAAAACAGAGAAAACATCTCTTGAAGAATTATTCAAGGAAGTGTATGATCAAGTCCCACCAAACCTGCAAGAACAAGAGAAGTCTCTTAGAGAAACTATTAAGAGACATAAGCAGGATTTCCCAGCTGATGTGCCCCTGAGTTCATAATATTCATATATGTAAGAATTGTGATAACCAAAAATTGGATGGGAAGAAATTAAATAAAAGTTGTATATTTGTCACTTTCCAAACTCATTGTTAGTAGACACTTTGAACTTTGATCAAATTGAAACCATTTATTTATCTCCAATAGATCATGGTATATATCTAATAGAAGAAACATTTGATCTTTGAAGTAAATCTATATGGGCTAAATTTCATGCACGCTATTTAATTGTAGGTTAACTTTTTTTTTATTTTAGTTTTATCCAAAGAACAATATCCATTTCAATTAAAAAAAGTTTATTATGAATTTTCACTGTTTTTTTTTTTTTAATGCAAAACAGTGTGCAACTTTTTTTGTTTTTAGAGGATAAATATATGCAATCAATTAAATAATAGTCAAATTTCAAAATATTTAATGAGACACATAAACAAATACTTTTGACGAGATACATACACAAATATTTGCAATCAATTTAAATATTTATTTAATGAGTAGAATTATTTTCGACCAGACACATAAACAAATATTTTACAATTAATTAAAATAATAGTTAAATCTCTTTTGTATTTAATATGAGTGGAGTTTGAACTCATAATACTGTAAACTCTAATACTATAAAAAGAGTTTAACTTATCTAAAAATTTAAATTTATAGAAAGTGTGTAATCAATTCTTTTATGCGATTATTTTCAATTCCTGTGCTCTTAGGTAGGGGTGGGCAAAAGTGGAAAAATCGAATTTTCGAATCGAACCGAAATATTTTGGTTAATTCGTTTAAAAATTTCGGTTCGGTTAAAAATTTCAGTGACAGAAATTTTTTCGGTAAAAATCGAAAAATCAAAATAATCAAAATATTATATATATTATATATTATATTTATATTATATTTATATTATATAAATAATATATATGAGTTATTTTAATAACATTTATTAATTTTTCTTTCAAAATCGTAGTTTATTTATGGAAAGAGAGAGATTATACATAAAATTATGAAATATATTTAAAAAATACTTGAAAAATTAGATTATATATAAATTATGAAATATATTTAAAAATTCGGCTTTAATCGAATTAACCGAAATATATTTCGATTTTTTCGGTTTCGGTTTCAAAAATTTCAGTTCGGTTTTGGTTTCTGAATTATAAAATTCGATTATTTCAGTTAAATTAAAAAATAGTCCAAAATCGACCGAACGGTCACTCCTGAGTCTTGGTGAAAAAGATACCAATAAATTACTTAAACAATTACTTACGATAGAAATTTTTTATGAATATGTACATTTTGTAATATAAAGATAAAAATAATGCACTATTTTTAAATATGTACAATTTTTTTTGCATAATAGTGTAAATATAAGTTGAATAGTAGAATTAATTTTTTCCATATTGTACCAATTTGAAAATAGTTGTGATGTTTTTAGTCGGCTCCTCCCTCTGTCCCTGTCCCTGCATTAATTAATGTTGCACAAAATATACTTCACCATAAAACAAAGAAACAAGATACTTTATTTGTGAATTTTTAACATATTTATTATAAGTAAATGTGGATTAGGATTGAAAAGATGGTGGTAAAAACGCAATGGTAGAGTAGTGCAGCAATTGAAGAAACAACCAAATACTAAAGCCTATTGAGTCCATTGTCATTTTGGGAGAAACCTAGGACATCGCCATACTATTAATTCCTCGATGTTATCAATGGCAGCAGCATTGCAATTATCACTGTTGCTTTTGCTTTTGCTTCCCGCCACAAACCCTTCCCGAATATCCCTATTTATCCTCAACATTCTCTCATTTTCCGAGATCCCAGAACACCATTGTCTTTCTTGTTCAACATTTCTTAAACCCCTCATTTCAATTTTCCCCTTTTGCTCGAGGAAAGTTGTTTATCTTTTTGAAACCGCATTCTAACTTAGCTGCACAAGACTTCATTCTTGAAACGCAGAAATTTTTCGAAATGGGATTCTGAATCTCTGCAGCAGAGAAGTCCATTCTTCAATCACCTGCAAGAAATTGAAATTTAATGGCGGCGGCGGCGGCGTTAAGTGAGAGGAGCAGCAGCAGTCGAAGTAGCGGCGCTGCAAGTCTAATGCCGGGAAGGGTTGTGATCGTCTGCGACGCGACTAAAAGCATTTGCGCCGACGAGATCAAACACATTATTTCTAGTATCCAGATGCGTGAGAAAATGATTCATGAGGTTGACACGATCACTGTGCTTGGAGTGTTGCATAAAGTACTTCACCCCAGTAAGTCCCCTGTTTTTTTAGTTACAGTATTAGTTGTTTCGTAGAAACGTATTAGTTTGATAGTGAATAAATCCGAATTGTGACAATGATAACTAGCCATTACTTGTAATAATGATCAACTGTTTTTGGGACATTTTACAGTTTCATGGCATTGAGTGATAAGTGATGTTTCAGTTGTGTTGAAAGTTGTTCATTATTTAAGAAGTTGCATATGATGTGCACAGTGGGGTTCGAAATGCAAATAGGGCGCGAATCTTTCGTCGGAACACGTTTTCGTGCAATAAAAGAGGAAGTTGCTAGAATGGTTGATACATATGCAGCCATTCTCCAGCCTAGTGCTGATGAATGTGATGGCAGTGGGGTAATTTTCTGCTCTTTTTACCTTTAGTTGATTGCTGAAATAACACAAGTTAACTGGTAACGTTATTTTCCAGTTCTCCAACAAAACTGATTGATAAGTTAATCAAATTTATCTTCCGTGCTTCTCTTTTCGACATAAAGGGTAGTGAATTTTAGATAGACAATATCAGGAATTATGTTCTGAAAAAACTTGGATCCTCAAGATTAACTCTCAACCTTCATTGTCGTTTTTGCGATTATTCCATTTTTCATTTTTCGTTTGCTTTAAGATCTGAGTTCCTGAATTATATATTTATCTTGGCTTAGATGAATGTGGATGTACCGACTGAAACATGGATGTCAACCAATCATTTAATCTTCATGCTCTTATGTTGTCCACATTTCTCAAAATTGTAAGATTATGTATTCTGATCCTTTCATGGCTTTCCGTAATCCAGGTTTCCGTTGAAGTCAAGATTGTCATTGGAGCTCCGCTGAAAACAGTTGTTGTACAAGAAATTGTAGCTTCAAATGCAACGTGGCTTGTTCTTAATAGGTACTGTGAAACATGTCAATTTGTTTATTTTATTGTGAATTATAAAACTTAAATATCTAGAAGCATTTGAAATGGTCTCATCAGAGGCTTGAGGTTTTTTTTTTCTCGTGTGATTTATATTTTATATTTTCAGGCACCTAAAAAAGGAGTTAAGGTTTTACCTTAAACACGTGCCTTGCAAAGTCGCTATGATCCTAGATAACTTGTCTCTGAAGGTTTTGAGGTCTTACCATAATGACAAAGCCACAACTATTAGGGAGCAAGAGTTGTTTTACTCACTCTCCAAACTTGTACCCCTGTCACCCAACATGAACAACGAGGCATCCGTCATTTCTCAAAGCTTTCGTGGCTCTCTGAGTTCAGACGGAAGCTTGGAAAACGAGAATAGTAGCTCCAAAGCGAAGGGGCAACACCTTTTCTCACCAGATGACTTTGGAGCATATTCCGAACTGGAGAAATCAGGTTAGAAATATTAGGGAAAATAGTTTTTTCTTTTTTTAAATCTTGTTAGTTATCCTTATTTCAGTTTCAGCCATGTCGACTTTAACGAATTGAAAACAGTCCTGCAATTTTCAATTTCTGACGTTTTGGTCCAGTAACCAGCTTTAGGAGGTGAGACATCCAAATGACATTGATGTGGTAAAGTCTAATTTGTCCACTTGGCAGAGTTTGATTGGTCAACCAGATGTTTCAACTACTACAATATCAAACCAAAATATTGAAAAAATTGAATGTTACAAGACTATATAGATCGATATGACCAAAACCCAAATTAGAACCTCTAAATGTTACTGATAGAACATATCCAAATTAACAACTCTGCTATGTTCAAGGTCTGTTTTTTTTTTCTTTTTTTTTTTCATTGCTTAGATTAACCATGTTGGCATTCATTGGCATACCCAAACTGAATGATCTTCATCTTACAACTTTTGCGATTATAATGGATAATTTCAATAGGTAGATATGCTAAACCGGAGCTGGACTCAAGGGCATTGAATAATTCCGAGATACAGATTCCAACAGATGGTTTTTCGTCTGGTAATTTACAAGAAGGTACGCATGGAGGTGTATTTAAAGGTCCAGATTCTAATTCTACGTGTCTGTTAATATCAACAAATGATGGTGATATACAGGTCTCAACTCCAAAGTGGATGGGAAAACTGGTGATTCTTGTCCGATAATAAAAAAAGAAACAAGTCCTGAGTTGGATTCTGATGCATCCTACTCATCTCTTGAGAAGAAAACACGCCTAGACTTTAAGGGATTTGATTTTTCCGAAATACAAACTGCAACAAATGATTTTTCGCCTGATAATTTCTTGGGGAAAGATGGACACATAGTTGTATACAAAGGACGGCTTAAGGATGGGCAGCTCATTGCTGTTAAAGTGCTGAAGGAAGTGAATTTACAAATTTCTTCAGAGTTTCATTCCCAAGCATGTGTCTTAAGCTTGGCTTGTCACAAGAACATTGTGATGCTTCTTGGTTATAGTTTATCCAAGTTAAACGTAAGCATCTTGGTCTACGAATATATTTGTAATAAATCACTGGAGTGGCATTTATTTGGTAAGCAACATTGATCATTCATCAGAAATTTTGGGGAATTTTATTTAAAAGTTCGGTAAGTTATCTCTATTTCGATTTCAGTACTGCCGATTTTCACGAATTGAAATTATCCGTGCAATTTTTTGACATTTTAGTCTGGTCACCGGCTGTAAAAGGTGAAACATCCGGTTGGGCAATTAGATTCTGCCCATGTGGACAAATTAGACCCCGTCACGTCAGCGTCAACCAAATGGTTCACCTCCTACATCCGGTTACTAGACTAAAATGTCAAACAATTGAAAGGTAGCAGATTAATTTAAAAATCCGTGAAAGTCTATAGGACTAAAATCAAAATAGGGTTAACTTACAAAACTAAAAAACTTATTTCGGTTGCAGCCTCACCCTCAATGACTTTGTTCTATGCAGATAACCGAGATCATGTTCTTGAATGGCACCAAAGACATGCTATAGCCATTGGAATAGCAAAGGGGGTTCGTTTTCTACATGAAGAGTGTCGGGGATGTCCTATCATTCATCGCAACATGAGGCTAAGCAATGTATTCCTCACGCATGAGTTTGTTCCCTTGGTAAAGATTTGATTGAAAGTTAAATTACTTTTAGAGCTTTGCTTGAAAGTAAAATTACGCTTATGATATTCTTTTTGTATATATAGCTCGACGATTGTGGCCTTGCTAAGTGGAACACAAATAAGCATGATAGACAGACAAAGATTTTCGACACTTTTGAGTGAGTATCAATTTACCTCCTAACCGAAAAATAGATTGATAGGCACGTTTCCTAATGATTTAAGCTTCAATGTTTCTATCTGGCACAGATATCTTGCACCGGAGTTGGTAGAAAATGGAGTTTATTCTGTGAAAACGGATGTATTTGCCTTTGGAATTATTCTGATACAATTGGTATCTGGTCTCAAGAAAGTTGATTCAACGAAGGGCGACCACCCCCTGTCCCTCAGACAGTGGGTACGTTCAACGCATAACTGCCACATACATCAATTCGATTCCTTTGTGCTACTTTTAATATTCGATCATTAGCACGTGTCTGTATACTATATGTTCTTCATTATTTTTTTCTAGTCATTCACATATCATACGTGTAGACTATGAAATACAAAACACGACATTTAAACTAATTAGAGGTGATATTAGTCCCACATACGCGTCTTCATTTGGTTCTACTAAATGCATGTGTTCATGTTTCAGGCAATGTCGTTGATTGAAACGCTCGCATTAGAGGAGCTTGTCGATCCTCGCCTTGGGGACTCGTATGGCACGTATGAATTGTACCTAATGGCTAAAGTAGCTCACATGTGTACTCAGACTAAACCTTCTATGCGCCCAACAATGGGAGAGGTAACAACATCATGCTTGTTCTATTAGATGGATCAGTTTATGAGTATTGATTGTTTCACTATAAGTAATAGTTGTACACCAGTTGCACCGTAAAATTTATGCACAAGAGGCCAACTCTCCATCACGATCAAGATTGTAATTTTACTCGATCAAATTGCTCATTTCACGATCAAGATTGTAATTTTTCTCAATCAAATTCTTTAAACATTCAGGTGTTGCTCATTCTTGAGGGAAAAAACAAGCATCCAAACATTGTAGCAGAGAAACTCACACCTCATTCTAGTAATGTGCAGAACAGAGACTAACCTCAGGTGAAACTATAATCCTATGATGTTCATTTCCGTCTTCCTTGAACAAATAAATACATATATATTCCTGCTCTCAGACGGTCTCACGCAAGACCTACTCCGAACAATACAATCATGTCTTTTCGTAATATTTTCTCCGTTAGTGACATTGTTTCTGTGTGTTTCCTTGCAGCTACTGCATCAAACTCAAATGCACTGATTGCAGAATAACTCCTCTTTCTTGTAGATGTTTACTGATTTTTAATTGAATTTTTGTATTTATGCTTATATTTGCTATTCATATAAGGTAATGATGATATTTGGTGACTTTTTAGAATGAAATTTATGTATTTGGTGACATTTTAGAATGAAATTTGTGTACTTGGCAACTTTTTAGAATGAAATTTATGCCCCCAATTATGTACAAAATTAAAGAACTATATCGATAAGGGTGGATCTTCCCACTGAAAATATTGATTAATTATTTGCATTCTTGAAATGAAGTTACTTCATGATTTTTCATCTCATAATGGAATATTTATACATTGAAAGAACTGCATCTCGCCAAAAGTTATATTACCATGAAAAAAATATTATTTTATCTAAAAATTATGTATTTGTAGAATGGCGTGTGATTAATTCGTTTACATTACTTCCTTAACATTTTTAAGATGCAAATACCCACATTTTTTTTTATATTGGCGATGCTAAACAATACTCCTCGACCCACCAAATATATACACATTTCTTTACACATGATTTAATGCAATATGTCGGATGATATTTCGGGGGTATTGTGAGGTTTATTTAGGAATAAAGTAAATATTTTTGGAAACTATGTATGATGTACTTTCCAAAAATATTCACTTCATTCGTAAATGGACCTCACAATACCCAAAATATCATCCGACATATTGCATTAAATCACGTACAAAGAAAGATGCATATATTTGTCGGATGGAGTACTTAATATTTCATTATAAGAATTTTTATTATTATGTGCACTACAATATGGCTAGATCATTTCAGAAAAAATTTAATTCTAGTGATTGAAAATTAGATAGGATTAGATAATGGGCCAAAGGCTAAAATGGGACGCTGAGGCTTTGTATATGGGCCTTTGAAAACAATTTGTAGGGTTACATTACATCATGGGCTTAAAAGGGTCTTGTAAGGACTTGGGCCTTTAAACAATTATTATTTATAAATGGGCCTCCATAAATAATTTTTTGGGCCTAAGAAGTTATTCACCCCCCATTTTTGTAGTAAGTACACTAACCTCATTATGTTTTATTTAAATATAGTAATGAGATATTAAAACTATTACCATTAAAAATACACAGCAGAAAAATAACTTGTTTCCACACATCCACCTACCTTGTGTAGATGAATGTGGAAAAATATACATCTTTGGAACACAAAAATAAGAGAATAATGTCACAATAGAAATCATTACTTTCTCATCTTCAAAATTTATACTTTTTCAATGGTCCAATGTTGCAAATGTGATTCTACTTTGCATGTTTTCTTTTTTGAATTTGAAATTTATACTCCCTCTGTCCCAGAACAATTTGCAAGGGAGGAGAGACACACAAATTAAGAAAAAATATAATAAAGTAAAAAAAAGTAGTGTTTTGAGGGTTAATTTGGTAAAATTTTATGTAAAAAGTGAAAACGTTAGTTGGATTGAGTGTAATGTGGGCCCAAAAAGTGAAAAAGTAATGACATTTTGTGTAAATATGTAGATATTGTGAGGGTGGAGTTTATAAAAAAGTTTCCTTCTTTGGGTCTGCAAGTTCCTTTGGGACGTCCGGAAAAGGAAAACTTTCAAGTTCCTCTGGGACGGAGGGAGTAATATTTTATGCCAATTTGAATGGATTTTGTGTTTATTTTTGCCCATTTGACCGAGATATTTTGCAAATTTTCATTTCTCATGATAATTTAATTTTTCTTTGCCAAAAGTATAATTTCGGATAAATCAGTTGAAATTTATGCACATTTTTTAAAGAATAGAATAAAAATACAATATTATGTTTTTGTTCAATGTAAAAGAGAAATAATTTGCGTGTTATAACACTATGATGCGATCGTAATTCCGAACGTCTTGATCGTAGCTCTGGCTCGGGCCAGCAAGCTGACGATTAGTTGCAAGGGTTTGCCAAATAGGCTTTGAAATAATAATTCTCTGATAAATCCCATTCTCACAATTACAGGATATTTATAAAGGAATTCAAATAGCAAATCTAATCAAATCCTAACCACAACTACTCCCCACAATCAAGGAATCTCCTAAGAAATCTCGCATGCAATCAAATAAAATCTAAAGGACTAATAATGAAATATTCTTAAACTAAAGATATCTTTAAAGATACAATAAAGATACTGGACCCTTTTTTACTCTTGCATCTCGGCAGCTTCTTCTCCTTCAGTTGGTCCAATTGAGCATGGGCCGACATCGCTTTGGTTGGTCGCACTTGTTTGGGCTTGGGCCGTCTTGAGCCTTGCTCTCCTTGCCCGGTTATAAGCGTTTTTAAGCCCATGAGCTTCATTCGTATAATTCTCTCCCCCTTCAAGATTATCCTTGTCCTCAAGGATGAAATTCGGAAATCGGTCCTTCATGACTTGCAAATCCTCCCATGTTGCTTCCTCCGGAGGTAAAGTATCCCATTCTATCAAGACTTCCCATTGAAAACGCCCCCCTTTTTTCAATTGCCTGTAATCAATCGCCCTTCTTGGCTGGATAATTATATTACCAGCTGCATTAACCGCCGGTAAGCTGTCCCCGACAGGAATGTCCGGCCCAATTCGTCTTTTAAGTTGCGATACGTGAATCACCGGGTGGATGAGTGCACCTTGCGGCAACTCCAATTTATAGGCCACTTCTCCTACTCGTGCCGCTACCGAAAACTGCCCATAGAATTGAGTACCCAACTTATGTAATGCCTTCTGTGAGATTGTGCTTTGTCTGTGGGGTCTCAATTTAAGGTAAACCATATCACCAGGTTGGAAAACTTCATCACGATGGCCTTTATCGTACTTCTCCTTCATCCGATTAACCGAGGCTTGCAGATTCTCCTTGAGGTCCCGTAGCATGAGGTCTCGTTCAAATAACTCACGGTCTACCTCTGCATTTAGGGAGCTGTTAGTACTATAGTTGATGAGGTGAGGGGGTGGCCGGCCATACACTAATTCGAAAGGGGTGTATTTCGTCGAGGCGTGGAATGTAGTGTTGTACCAATACTCGGCCCATGGTAGAAATTTCTCCCATCTCCTGGGATTTTGATGAACGTAACATCTCAAATATTGTTCCAAAGTACGATTCGTTACCTCCGTTTGGCCATCAGTCTGTAGGTGATACGCCGAACTCATAGCCAATCGAGTCCCGTGCATTTTAAAGAACTCCTTCCAAAAATTACTCACGAAAATACGGTCACGATCCATAATGATAGACCGAGGCACCCCATGCAGACGAACAATATATTCCACGAACAACCGGGCTATCGACTTGGCCGTGTACGGATGCTCGAGGGGAATAAAGTGCGCATATTTTGTAAGGCGATCGACAACAACTACGATCCCATTAAATCCTCCTGATCGTGGAAGGCCTTCAATAAAGTCCAGAGTTAGGTCCTCAAATATCCTCTCAGGTATCGGCAAAGGTTGTAGCAGCCCACTTGGTTTCCTAGAATCTGATTTCACCCGCTGGCATATATCACATTGTTCCACATATTCTCGTACCCCCGATTTTAATCCCTGCCACCAGAAACTTGCTGATATCCTCACCCACGTTCGATAGATTCCGGAGTGACCACCAATAAGAGAATTGTGGAAGTGGGCGATTATCTCCTGTCGGATAGTGGCATGCTTGGGTACCATCACCTTGCCACAGAACAACATCAGTCCGTCTCTCAATTCATACTCCTCTTTGATTAATGGGTCACCTGCGTCCCACTGTTGCTTCAATAACATCAATTCTGCATCTTGTAAGGTTGTTGTACGTAGCTGGCTCCATATGTCCCATACTGGTCCAGATATAGCACACAATTGTGGGCTGTCTGTGCGCCTAGAAAGGGCGTCAGCCACAGCGTTCTGCTTTCCCGGCCGGTACAAGATGTCAAATTCGAAACCCAGTAATTTAGCAACAAATTTCTGCTACTCGGGAGTTGTTATACGCTGCTCCAAGAGGTGTTTGAGTGGTTGTTGATCTGTGATAATAAGGAATTTACGGCCCATTAGATACGTTCTCCACACTCGCACCGCTTCTACGACCGCCATCATCTCTTTAACGTACACAGACCACTCAATTTTCTTGACCCCCAGGGCCTTACTCAGGAATGCGAGGGGACGTCCCTGCTGCACGAGCACCGCCCCAATCCCATTGTCACTAGCATCCGTATGGACCTCAAACTGAACCTCAAAATTTGGCATGGCTAACACCGGTGTACTAGTCATTGCGTGCTTCAACTTCTCAAAAGCCGATATACTTTCCTCTGTCCATTTGAATTGCCCCTTCTTAGTCATATTCGTAAGAGGCCGTGCAATGGACCCGTAGTCCTTAACAAATTTCCTGTAGTAGCCGGTCAGCCCCAAAAAACCCCGTAAGTGAGATAGTGTAGTTGGTTTTGGCCATCTCTGCATTGCTTCAATTTTACTAGGGTCTACCTTCACTTCGTCCCTAGTGATAATATGCCCCAAATATTCAACCGTGTCCTGCCCAAAAGCGCATTTAGATGCCTTGATAAAAAACTGGTGCTGTTGCAAAATCTCAAGCACGGTTCGTAGGTGTTTCAGGTGTTCTGCCCATGTTTTCGAATAGATGAGTATGTCATCGAAGAATACCAAGACGAACTTCCGTAACTGCTGCTGAAAAATTGAATTCATTGCACTCTGAAAAGTAGATGGTGCGTTACATAGTCCAAAGGGCATAACGAGATACTCATAGTGCCCATGGTGCGTCCGGAAAGCTATTTTATGGATATCCGACTCAGCCACCCGAATCTGGTGATATCCTGCTCTAAGATCAAGCTTCGAAAAGTATTGCGCTCCATTCAATTCATCCAACATGTCGTCAATGGTTGGTATGGGAAAACGATCTTTTACAGTAGCCGCATTGAGTGCCCTATAATCTGTGCAGAATCGCCAAGTCCCGTCCTTCTTTTTCACCAATAAAACAGGGGATGAGAAAGGACTCGTTCTGGGTCGGATTAGCCCCTTGTCTAGCATTTTTTTCACTTGTCGTTCGATCTCTTCCTTCTGGAAGTGAGCATAACGATACGGGTGTACGTTGATGGGCTTTGTCTCATTTTTTAAGGGAATATGATGGTCGAATACCCGTCGTGGTGGAAGGTCCTGTGGTTCGGCCATCACCACCTGATAGTCCTTCAAAATGCGGCGGACGTCTTCTGGCCAGGTTGCTTCCTTTTCCGTCGACTGATTCTTAATCTGCTCAACCCGAATTGCATAGCATTGTGCCCCCTTTTTCCACATACGTTCAATACATCGTATCCCCACTTCTCCGGTTGGCTCCTCCAGCGTATTCGTCAACGTGATCTCACCATCTCCCCATTTAAATGTCATCGTCCCTCTGCCATAATCCGACACTACTTGCCCCAAACCTTCCAGCCACTGCACTCCCAACACAACGTCGGGTCCTACCAAAGGAAGGCTGTAAAGATCAGCCTTTATAGTCACACCTTGCACCCGGATGGGTACTTGCTTATACAACAAGTTACACGCTAATCCTTCCCCGCTTGCTACGCGAACCTGAAACTGCTCCACTTGAATAGGTTTCAAATTCAATCGTCGGGCTACATCTTGATTAATGAAATTGTGGGACGACCCATTGTCCACAAGGATCATAATTCTCCTATCCCTTACCCACGCCATTATCTTCATAGTTCTCGGTCCTCGGGTGCCAGCGATTGCATGCACCGAAATCTCCGCCTCATCAATATCTTTTGTTTCCTCTACTGCTTCTTCGTTCCCAGCCTCTTCATCAATTGGCTCGATGAGAAACGCCTGTATGGTTTTACATCTATGCCCGGGTGCGAATTTTTCGTCGCAATTAAAGCAGAGCCCTTTTTCTCTTCGCTTTTGCATCTCTTCCCATGACAGCCTTTTAACTCCTGTAGGTAATGTTTTAGTTCCAATACCTGAAGCACCAGGTGCGCCACTGTTACTATATCTGCTCTCACTTGATGTTACGTTGAATTTCTGCGTCTCTGGCCGGCTATTCCTTCGAGTTAAAGTCAAATGCTCGTCCCTTAATCTTGCAATTTCAATAGCTTCCAGGTACGTCTTGGGTCGATAGACCCTTACCTCTGCCGCCAAATCTGGTTTTAGCCCCCCAACAAATGCCCCGATGATTGCTTTTTCGGGCCAATCATGCACTCGGTTAGCAATCTTCTCAAATTCCTTTTGATAGTCCCTCAGGTTACCCACTTGTTTAATGTGGGAGAGTGCCTCATCATAGTCAGTGTATTCGGATGGACCGAATCTCGCCATCAACTCCTTTTTGAAATCTTTCCACCGGATTAGTCTTCCCTTCTTGTGATAAATTCGGCTAATCCACTGCCACCACATATTGGCTTCCCCCTCGAGATAATACGCCGCATAGCGTACCTTATCGTCCCTCTCAATCTCGTTCAACAAAAAATATTGGTTAATCCTACTGAGCCAAGTAATCTGGTCCATCCCGTTAAACGTAGGGCACGTCAACTTGGGCCGATATTTGGTTTTCTCCTCCCGACGTCGGTTCTCGTTACCTCTTGCCGGTTGGTATGTAGGATTGACCCCCTCTGGATCGGTTTCTGATTCTGACTCCCCTAAGGTATCCGACGTAACCGATGTCCTCCCAGGCTTCGCGTTTTGCGCGACGAGCCATTCCATTTGTTCACCCAGTTTGCCTATTGTCTGCATCAAAGCTTCGATTTTCCCTTCCACATTGGCTACCCCTGTTTCCAGCGTTTCCGAACGTGTTTCCAACACTTCTATCCGATCGCGATGGGTCCCCGCCATAGCCGTGAATGATGACTATCTCTCAATGAAAGCACCAAATTGATGCGATCGTAATTCCGAACGTCTTGATCGTAGCTCTGGCTCGGGCCAGCAAGCTGACGATTAGTTGCAAGGGTTTGCCAAATAGGCTTTGAAATAATAATTCTCTGATAAATCCCATTCTCACGATTACAGGATATTTATAAAGGAATTCAAATAGCAAATCTAATCAAATCCTAACCACAACTACTCCCCACAATCAAGGAATCTCCTAAGAAATCTCGCATGCAATCAAATAAAATCTAAAGGACTAATAATGAAATATTCTTAAACTAAAGATATCTTTAAAGATACAATAAAGATATTGGACCCTTTTTTACTCTTGCATCTCGGCAGCTTCTTCTCCTTCAGCTGGTCCAATTGAGCATGGGCCGACATCGCTTTGGTTGGCCGCACTTGTTTGGGCTTGGGCCGTCTTGAGCCTTGCTCTCCTTGCCCGGTTATAAGCGTTTTTAAGCCCACGAGCTTCATTCGTATCACACTACCAATTAAACAACCATTTACTTGCAACATAACACCACATTTATTATAATTATAATTTTAATTGTATTTTCAAAATTTATGAAAGACATATGGAGAATGTGGTAATTATATAGGGAGTATATAAATAACTTTAATAAGAGAATCAATGGGGGTATATATTTGGTATGTGCATCTCCTAAATTGAATATTAAAATCATGACGAAACGTTAAAGGCTTAGTCTTGTATGCACCAATTACACCGTGCAATTCAAGTTTATTTTTAAAAAGTTACACAAAATACTACTGAAAAGTTACATAATTTATTACTGAAAAGTTACATTATTAAAGATACATTTTTTAGTAATAATTTGTGTAACTTTTCAGTAATATTTTGTATAACCTTTTAAAAATGAACTTGAGTTGCATGGTGTAATTGGTGCACAAGAGACTTACTGATGGTTAAATTATTTCTTTTTAGCTTATTACGACGGTAATAAAAAAGTTATGATCTAATCAAAATTAAAAAAATTATTTTGATAATAAGTCACAGTTTTAATACCCAACACCTAATGCTTGGGCGATTTGCTGGTTTCACCGGCAGCTGACGATCTATTTCCGGGTGCAAAGCGACGAGACGAAGAAAAGCTGCTTTCCAATTGAAAAACACAGGCCTAAGACACTTCCATTTTTCAACAAACTCGCAAAATCAGAAGTGAAGTCCTGAATTATAAACTTTAATGTTGTGAAAGTAAAGCATCTCCGGCGACGCCGTTACTGGCGCTGCATGTCAGATTCTGTTATCGAAACTAAGAAGTTTGTTGGTAACCGATTTCAGATGGAAACGCCAAGCCCCAGAACTGTTGTTAATCCAATTAATTGGATGATCATGATGACGATGAAACCAGTTACCAGGAATGTAACCCGTATATGCAAAAATCCCAAAAGGCCGTTGATACCGATATCGTAGGAAGAGGGCAAAAATGGAGTATGGAGAAAAGTAGAGCGGATAACCCAACGTAACTGCTAGTGGTTGAATTCTTGCGATCGTCTCTTCTGTGACTCAATTCGCTTCCCGCCACAATCCAAAGAATATTCTCAGTATATTACCAGAATAATACCCAAATATTCTCATATTTTTTACCAATGCAGGAATTTACAACTGAAATCAATTGTGGATTTGTTCGACCCTCACACTCAATCGCTTTGTCCATTCGAATGGCGTCCGCTATATTTGCTCCAGCCTTTTCACTATCATGCCATCAGATATGGGAAGCAATAAATTCAGGGGTAATCCTCTCGCGCCTTCGCGGATTTTGATTGTGTGTGATGCCACTAAAGATCGAAGTTATCATGAGTTCAGACGCACGATTCATAATATCCGGATGCGCGGCGGAATCATTCATCCTGGGGATACGATTGTTGTGTTTGGCGTGCTTCATAAAGTCCTGCATCCCAGTAAGCTTGTTTGTTTTGGCTTAATTTTATTCTTTTCTCTCTGGTTGGAAATTGGATTTCATTCTTCTTAGATGGCTTCTTATAGTATGCATTATCTCTATTTATTTATCACTATCCTGCTTATATTAGTTTTTAAGGTTATGTCCTGATCAAAGAGACATTTGCAGAAATCAATATCTTATGTTTTTAAGTTAATTTGATTAGTCTTGTATTGAGAATGCAATTCTTCAATTATGTATCATTGTTACTGAGCAGTGGGTTATATAATGGGAGTGGCTCCTGAGAATTTCCTCGGAGCAACACATTTTCGTGCGATGCAAGAAGAAGTCTCGAAGAAGGTTGATATGTATCTGGGCTTGCTTCAATACAGTGCTGAAGAATGTGAAGAAGAAGAGGTAATTTATAAACTTTTTATGGACCCTTCTGATTCTGATGATATAATCCTCGTAGCAAATAATACGCAAGAAATTACCAAGGCAATGTTACCATTTTTACTTTTCTGAATAAACTATTCAATATATTGATCTTGTTTTTTTTGCTTGCATAGCACAATAGTCTATCAATTATACTGAGCTCATCATAAATTTTCTGTGTGTAGGTTGGTGTTGAAGTTAAGATTACAGCTGGAACTCCAGTAAGGAAGGTTGTCATACAGGAAGTAGCAACGTCAAATGCATCATGGGTTATATTTGACAGGTAGCATATGCAACTGAGACAAAATTTTCAATAACATGCCATTTAATTTGTTTGGAGGGAAAATATATTATTTCTTTCTTTCTAGTTACTTAATTATTCTACAATATAGCTGCTAATATAATAAAAGCAGGCATCTGCGGAGGGAATTCAGGTACTATCTTAAACACATCCCTTGCAAGGTTGCAATAGTCCAAGATAACTTTTCCCTGGAAATAGTGAGACATGAGGATTTCAAAATGGAAACTCTGAATCATTTTGATGATGAGTTTTATTGTCTTTCAAAAACTGTCCCACTACCGCAAGTTAGTGATAATGAGAACAATGAGAAGTCAGTTGTTACTATGAGCCACAATGGGTCTGTGTTTTCAATGGAAAACTCTGATGTGGCCATGAGCAGTTTAATATTACCATTCACATCTAGCTCCAGGGAACACAATACTGTCTCTCAAGATGAAATTGATCCAGATCCTAGGCAAGATGAATCAGGTAAGAGAAGCTGTGTTTAAAGATTAATTCTTAGCTTAGCCATCTTTTATTTATGGTGTGATTTGAACTAGCTAGCTAGGCTCTTGATGTTGGGAACTTTACAGATGTGATCACTTTTATTGTGATTTTTTTTCCGCTTTCATTTTATAAAGGGAACACATAACATATTTTTTTTTTACTTTTTCTTGTAAAGGGAAGTGCTAGTTTTTCTTGCGATTTTTAGTTCATAGTAATCTGAAGAAGAAAGGTCATGCAGTACATGTTTCTATTTTGAAACCAAATAATTGAAGCCTTGATGTTTCTGGTTTTGAAGTTTAGGCTGATTTTTTTTATAGTCATCCAATACCCTAAAAATAAAAATGATGTTGGTCCTTTTCCTCATATTATATATTACCTGCATAGAAGAAATGCTAAATATTGTAATGAATGATGAATGATTGTAATGAATGATGTCCACAGGTAATGCTAGAAGAAATGCTAAATATTGTGTTTCTCCCCTAATGTTTCAAAAGCAACGAAGAAAGTCCAGTAAGAACAAAGATGATGTACCTGATCTCTGCATTGGTTGTGGATTGAAGACGGAGCTCAATTCAATTAGATATAGTTATCCTGAGATCAAGCTTGCAACTGATGATTTTTTATCGGATAATTTACTAGGAGAAGGTGGGTATGGTCTTGTATATAAAGGTAAACTTAAGGATGGGCAGCTTATTGCTGCAAAAGTGCGAAAGGAAGAAAGTGCACAAGGATTTGCAGAATTCCATTCTGAAATATATGTCCTAAGCTTTGCACGCCACAAGAACATTGTGATGCTTCTTGGTTATTGTTGCAAGGAGAACCTAAATATCTTGATTTACGAGTACATCTGCAATAAATCACTTGAATGGCATTTATTTAGTGAGTAAATTTAGTACATTAGGATATTATTAATTATCTTTCAATCTCTTTTTCTTTTTTTTCTACCCTCATCCATGCCTATGATTTTATTGGCAGATAATCCTGATCATCTTGAATGGCACCGACGATATGCTATTGCCATTGGAACTGCCAAAGGACTGCGTTTTTTACATGAAGAATGTCGGGGAAGTCCTATCATTCATCGAGACATGCGACCGAGTAATATATTACTGACACATGATTTTGTTCCTATGGTAAATCCTTAGATCCTATATCTTAATCCACTGTAATCAAATGTCACACATAATCTACAGCAGTCTTTCAGAGAAGAAGATGCTTATATTTTGAAGAAGGAAATCTGTTTGTCTTCTTCTCTAGTTGTCCACAACTTTGCTCATCTTGACTAATTTTAGGAAGAAATTAATTTAATTCCATGAAATCAATAGGAGAACAAACGTGCATTTATTTCCTTTTTCGTTTTTTCTAATAAGTTCTCTAGACAAATTGCATTCAAACTGGTTGCTTGACCTTCATTTCTCACCATCACTTTCTAATCTTTAAAGTCAGCTGACCAAAAGATAAGTATTTAACAGGCATTCAAGATTAAATATATACCATTACCAGCTAAAGAAGTTGTCTATACTAGATCGAGATGATTACTTTACCACCTTTATACTGCCTGGAGTACTATCTGCTTTTCTTGGATCTATCGTGTTTCTAACACAAATATCCTTTGATAACCATTTTATGATTTTTAATTGGATTGAATTTTCTCAAAGAAACATCTTTTTTGGACATAGTGCTGAGGTTAAATTGTATTTAGTCTTTAATTTCTACTGCTATTCTTAATAAATAGCTGGGAGACTTTGGCCTTGCTAAGTGGACGACTAATGATCAAGATGACATACAAACAAGAATTCTTGGCACTCTTGGGTGAGTATACTAGTATCAAAACTAAGGGTTCTTATTTTCCTTTTTGTATGCGTATATCCACACAGTACTTAAGCTTGAGGATTGACTCGTTGTTCAGATATCTGGCGCCAGAGTATGCAGAGAATGGTATTGTTTCTGTACGAACAGATGTTTACTCGTTCGGCATTGTTCTGATACAACTGATATCTGGGCGCAAGGCAGTGGACTCCAAAAGGGAAGGCCAACAATCATCTATCAGACAGTGGGTATGTTGTTTGGCCATATTTTTAGCTTCTCATTTCCAGAAAACCTGTCACCTTTTCTTATGAGTCATGATCAGCAGAGCATATTCATTTCTCTCAAGTTATATAGCATGTTATCGTATTTCAGGCATTATCTCTGATTGGAGATCTTGCATTGCATGAGCTTGTTGATCCCCGTCTTGGAGAATCATACAACACATACGAACTCTACAACATGGCTAAAGCAGCATTTTTATGCCTCCAAACTGAACCTGAGAATCGACCATCAATGGCAGAGGTGCAGTTTTTCTCTTTGGATACTTGCACAGAAACAAATGTTATTTCCTCTTGGATTACATATTCTTTTGGCTCGTCCTTGACACATCTATTGTTAATATTATCTAGTTTTCACTTTTTGCAAAACTAATGCTTTTCCCCTCAACTCAATTACGATCATACCAATCAACTAATACTTTTTACTAAATAACTAATATTATCATTTTTTGAGTTGTACGGTGCAACTGATGCACATAAGTATTTAATTTATTTCCACAAGTTGAAGATATCTACCTATCTTCCAATTTGAGTATAAATACCTATTTTTCATCCTGATTAAATCTCTGAATAAAATCCCATTTCAAACAATCATTCTACCATTTGTTCTTGAATCTTGATAGTTTCTGCAGGTACTGAGGCTTCTTGAAGGCGAAAACGAGCATTTTAACCACTTGACCGAGCAATTTATACCTCACTAAAACTAACGAGACGTTCATGGAGCGTGTACGCCACCCTTGCAGCTCGTGTTAATATTTATTTTATTATGCTATGTGGTTTTTTTTTGTAATATTATTATGTGCACAAACCTGCTTGAGCAGAAGCAAAATTTTAATTTGCAACATTTGTTGCTCTATATATAATCAGATAGATAATAAAAGCCGAAGGGAATATATATAGTCAGATGTTTTATTCAGACTTCACCAAAAAATGTTATCTTACTTGGTTAATCTTTTAATATTCATAGTATGATGGAACATCCAAAAATAAAAAAAAGGGGAAAAAATAATTGAGACAGAGGGAGTATAATTTATATGGAGCGGGATACGAATCACATTTACTCATGAATTTTTGGAGTTCGATTGGGATCATAGTTTAAAAATGCGTATTTCTATGATGTTATTCAAATATTTTTGATTGTTCAATAATATAAAACGAATTAATTTTATATTTTTTACAATTTCAAACTTTAAAAGGAGATAAAATTATTTTATGATATATAATCTTGTCTGCTTTTATTTTTAATTCAGCAAAAATGCAAACTTCAAATATCGTTGATAGTCTAATAATATAAAATGAATTAATTTTTTATTTTTTTTACAATTTCAAACTCTAAGAGGAGATAGAACTATTTTATGACATCATAATTATCTTTGAGAGGAAAAGCTGATAATTCAGCCTTGAATAGAGACAATATCAAGAAAATAATGTAAAATGAATTAATTTCACATATTTTTAAGTTTGAATTTTAAATAAGATGAAATTGTTTAATAGTGTTTTCTAGTAAGATATATAGTCTAATGCTTCACATGACTCACATGCTTATCGTCTGCAAGATAATTAATCTCTAAATTGCACCCTTAATGGCTGAGATTATTTGATTGATTAACAACTAATTGTTCTTAAATGAAGAATACATATGGAGTATTATCATTGGTTGATAAAAATTGATTGTTATTAATACATATTTTTCTTTTTAAAAATTTATTATATGGCTTTTAATTATAGAGCTCTTAGAAAATTAGAAACCCGAATTAAAATATTTTGTACTATCACTTACACTCAAATAAAAAAAATTGTGCATTATGATGTTGACATGTAGGCTTGGAAATTAAGCAATATACATAAGGGGGAGATACATAATGCATGACATATCTAACTATTCATTTACAATATATATATATATGACTCAATATTCAACTTAATAACAGATTAATTTGGGGCAATTTTATTATCCAATAGCAGGAGCTCTAATTGAATTCAGAAAAAGGAAAAAAATATATGAATTTACCATCACAAAATTTGATTGCACTTTGTGAATTTCGATCACGTGACTTAAAAGAGAAAAACACTCTAACACATAACATATGCATTTTGGGGGACGAAGGAAGGGTTAAAAAATTTAATTTAATAGAAACGTAATGACAAAATTAGATAAATTTCAAAAAAAAATTATCGATCAAAGTTAGAAGTCAGTTCACCTAGTTTTCAACAACTCCAAGGTTTTTTCTTCAAATCATTTTATATTTATGTTAATTCGTTCCCAAAGGAAATTGAACCTGAATCTCTCACTAAAATGAGGAGCTCAGTGATCAGATGAGTCAACTTCCGCCTTGACAGGACGGTATTGAACTACAATCCCGGAAAAAAGAAATAGGAGATCTCACAAAAAAATTGGATTTTTTTTAAATCTTCGTGAGGTCTTATGAAAGGCAAGGGGGTTTGTACCATCTCATGTGAAATTAGCGGATTATTGAGCCAAGCTGGATTTGAACCAACGAATTTACAGTCCGTCCCCATTAACAGCTTGGGCTGGGTCAACTATTCAATTAAATGATATTGAGCATGTTTCTCATCTCCTCTCAAGAAACAAGCGGGCTATTTCTTTGCAAAATAGTGCTCAATTTCATACGTGTCAATTTCGCGAGGATATCTTCGCCACGTCAAATTTCCTTTTACATGTATAGTAGAGTAAATTTCAGATTCATCCCATACATCATAAGAGTGATATCATCTCAAATTTGGAACAATTGGTTTGGACCATGGATATAGAATCATATTCGAGACAAAAGCAAAGAAATTGATCAAAGTTTGATTGTTAAAATATGCGTATCTATTCGGGGAGAACCATGAATCAGGATCAACCCACCACACTTTTTCTAGTTTAATTATTGTTTTCTTTCTGGAATTTTGGCCTCTGATTCTTATTGAATCCTGTCCTGAAAAGTATCACCTCGTTTTAATGATAATATATTTTTTTTTTATTTTTTATTTTTCAGCAATCCAACTGAAATGTTTAATTTATTGGGGATTCCTATGTGTTGCTTATATAATTTTCGCCTATGTTTTAAATTTTATCACGCATCTGATCCTATAATGATTATATAATTCATAAATTAAATATTTTCAGAATTTGTTATCCATTGACCAATTATCTTACACGCGCACCCACGGTGTCAACCTCCACCAGATGACATTAATAAATCCCAAATGATTCACTTGGAAGTTGGAACCACTAGTGAATAATGGACA
>JAPKLY010000281.1:439990-467431 GCA_026898435.1 Prunella vulgaris | reverse complement strand
AAAGCATGTATTATGTGAAAATAGTTCATTATAAGTTTATCCTAAAATTATTTTAAAATATTAAATATATTTAAGTGTATTAAAATATTTATTAGATTTATTAAATATCGATGTCAATAAAATCTATAATAATTATAACATAATATTATTGGCCTCAATTTTTTATACATCTGATGAGATTTTTGATACATCTGATTAAATATTTGTTACTTTAAAACTGATTTATGATAAATTTATCATTAACTATCATTATGTTAGTGATAGCAATTAATAATTTTTAATAATAATAGTTGATAATATTAATAAAATAACTAATTAATTTTAAATTATTCAGTTAAACTAATTTATAAAATATTTACTCATAAAAGAATTATATGAGACATGTTACTTAATAATAATAAATTATCATTTTCAAAAAATAATACTATAAATTTTTAAAAATAATATTCCTTTTATTAATAAATACATGTCTTATATGTGAGATGGTCTCGTAAAAAACTTACTCTTACTCAGGAAACATTTTGTTTGTAACATAATCAAACTCCACCTAATTTTGACCAATTTGCCAATGTCTGGAAAATATTAATTTATGTAAATAATTAAATATATTATTATTCAAAATATTTTTAATATGAATTAATATTCCCATAATATATATATATATATTGTCTATGTATATATAAATATTGGAAACATTATCCGTTTCCCAATTACAAAGGGTATATAGGTAGGTGGTCCTCGACCCCAACCATTCATATACACCACAGGGCATAAATTAATTCTTGATTCCCTTTCAAAAAAAAAAATTTCTTGATTCATCAAATTAAAATCACCTCTTCATTCCCTATTAATTGCATCAATTGGCACAAGAACAATCATGTTGTACAATATTAATATCGTACTAAAATATTACATCTAAAAAATATTATAATAGTATATCACTACAATTTATATAAAACTATCTGATGACATAAAATTTGTCACTTATTAATAAAAATTTATCACTCTTATAAAAAAATATCATCAACTTTTATTAGAATGTCATCAATTTATAAAAGTGATAATTTTTTATTAATAAGTGTAGACATGAGACGATCTCACACAAAACTTACTCTAAAGGTTCATTTGGTGTATAGGGTAAAAAGACTCATATTATTGATTCTTATCTTGGCCACGAGTCATTTAGTAGGTTATACAAAAATAATACTAACCCATTTTTTATACATCCGACCCGATAAAAAGAAGAAGTCATATTACACTATTTTCACTGTTCATAATGTAATTATTTATTTCACTTACCCTTCCTTACAATTTTTGTATGGTTTAATAGTAACTTTTGTTTTTATATATTTACCTCTTACATTCTACTAAGTGAAATTATTTTTTCTCTCTCTATGGTTGGAAGAATTTGCTAATTGGGTTGTTTATGCAACATAATACAAAACAATACTTCTCTCTATTTTCTCTCTTTATTATCATTATCCATAACACATATCAAGATTATTGTTTGGAAGAATTTAGTGTGAGCCACATCTATGTATTATACAGTACTCCCAAGTGAGATTATTTTATATGACTAATTTATATAATTTTCAATTACATAAAATAATATAATTTTTAAATACAAAATTTGTAAAATACCTACCAAATGAGTTACTATATCTGATGCATAAAAATATCCCATATAAATTTTCGTATTTTTATATAATTAGACATCAAATCATCGATCTCGTTACGTCTAGCTAACAAATGCGTCTTTAAATTTTATACCTAAATAACCATGTGATACATGACACATTTTTATGTCAGGTCTAATTATTTTGTAAGAAATGGAAAAAAAGTACACAAAAATATTAAATTGTCAATGATTATGATTTCTATTCTTAACAAACCTGCATTCAATTGGTCTGATCGATGTCTAGTAATCATTTACAATTAGAAGTCTATACTCATGTGCCAAGTGCATTGCATGCCAGATATAATAATAATAATAATAATAATAATAAAACGTGACACCAATATTACGAAATTTTAATTTTAATTTTAATTTTAATTGTAATGTGTAGGATAATAATTGAAATTAGAGAACAAATTATGTTAGCCATGAAAAAGTTATCGTCTTTAGGACCATATGATCGCTAGATAGTAGAGTTTTGATATCTCTCTCTCTCTCTCTCATGATTGCTTCAATGTATGTCAACTTCTGAGAAAATACAAAAAGATGTCTAGTTACATTTATACTTCTTTTTCGACACCACGATTTTAACTATTCCCAGTTCAAGTTGATGAATATATATATGGTGGCTAAATGATGGCCATATATTTATGCATTTAACAAGACGTAGCAGAATAATAAAATTCGACCTATTTTGATATTATCAAATGTCAAATGTAAACCATTCAATTTTTTAATATTTAATCGTAGTTTAATTTATATATCACAAAATTTATTAAACATTTAAAAGTAATAAATTTGTGTATATGGACAAGTGAGTGAAATATGTAAATTTAATTCAAATTCTTTATACTAGAGGTGACGTTAGACATGGTCGAATGGAGCTCTAATTTATTAAAAAGTGTGGCTCTATTAATTATATTGTTGTTCGTGGGTTGGTCATTAGGTTATTTTGATCGGTTCGGTTCTGTTTTTTAACTGAATTGAAATAATTATTTTTTTTACATGGACCGAACCGAATCAAATTACGGTTCAGAACGAATTGGACCGAATCAAATTATTTCAATTCAGCCAATTCAATCTATCCATTCGATCCAAAATAATTTTAAAATTAAAAAAATTATATATTTCATCAAAATAAATATTATACTATTATTAAATCCAGTTCAATACCAACAAATTAGAGGAACACAATATAAATTTGATCAATATTTTTTAAATAACTACAACATAATTAAGTTCGAAAAAGTTCACCATAATTCGAAGTTTTACACAACATTAGAGCTTATATTTTAGTTTTATAATATATATTATATATAATATAATTAATATATTAAATTTTTTAATCAAAATCCAATTTTTTAGGTCTATTCGTTTCTGATGGTCCAGAACCGAACCAAATTGAATAGGCCAATTTTTTTTAAAATCAACTCCCTCTCATAATTAGCTTCAGTCACTTTCTTTTTCTGTTCATCTTACAATAAGTTTCATCATATCATACCTTTAAAATAAAAATCTTCTATAAATTCAAATCATCGTAATATCTTCGTTTTTTTTAAATATTACAGTTTTCATTTTTTTTTATGAAATTAGGCTGAATTTATGAAGCGTTATGAAATTAAATAGAATTGTGAATGTGGCCGTGACCAACGTACACATTTTTGCCTTTTCCGACAAGCAACAGTAAAAACGTGAAATACTTTCACGTTTTACCGACATTTTCAATTGGCATTACTCCCTCCGTTCCTCATCACATTTCACACTATTTTTTATTCACATTTTAAAAAAGTGGGTAATGAGTAGAATATTAATGATGATGGTGGTGGTGGTGTGTAAAGTTATATTACTAAATTAATGAAATTAGTTGGATTGAGGATAAAAGTAATAATATTTTGCGTAAATATATGAATATTGCGAGTATAAAACTAATATAGTTATTTCCATTGATAAAGTGTGCAAAGTATTATAAGATGGACCGAAAAAAAAGTATGCAAAGTATTGAGGAACGGAGAAAGTATTTTGGATCAGTAAATGCACAAAATTCAACTCATTTTATTTTAAAGTCAGATTTACAACTCTCCATTAAATATCCACTGCTTAAAGTCTTGAGTTCAAGGTATGGAGAGAGAAATAGTATTCCTCCTTATGGTGGTCCCCCTTGTGGTGGAGTGGTGGTTCCCCTCCTATGGAGATTGTGGTTCGATTGTGGTGCGATTTTGGAGTGCAGTTTCAAGCGACCCCCTATTGTTTGCGGTTGCGATTCCGGCCTATAACGACGAAGTGATATGTCATATACCAGGTGATTGAAAAAATTATTATACTTAATTATGTTAGGAAATTATTATAATTGATTATTTTAATATATATATATAAGTGGAGTTTACTTAAAAATAAGTGTCCAAATTAAAACTTATAATAAAGAAATGGTGGGAGTAATTCACTAAATCCCTAATTATATATACATGGTGGGGACTCTTACACCAATCATAGTCAGTTGATATTGGTTGGAATCTTTGTCAAACTGTCGTATACTATATACTAAATGGTTGATCGATGATTATGATTCTGTTTTAAATATGATATGTGGAAAATAAATTTGATAATAATTAAGGTGCTTAATTGGATGGATAATATTGGAGGGATCCCACTCAAAGCCTAAATTAAATAAATATTAATCTTGGGATGTAATTGTTTTCCAAGGAATTAATAATGCAAAAGGAAATACGTAATCCACCTAATCATCGATGCAACGAATCTAGCTTCGCCTTTTTTTTTTCCACATAATTTATTTTTGCATAGTAACATCATATTATTAAAAAGTCACCACCTCTTATTAAATTATAATAAAGATAATTTTTCAGTTAAAATAAAAATAATTTTTAATAGTAATAAAAATGCATTTTTAAATGTGTATTTAAATTAAATGATATACTAAGCATACAAGAGATTAATTATATATACTTAAATATTATTTTGTACAAAAATATTATTTGATACTGTGTACTAGTGGAATATAAATAGCGCAAATGATTAGAGCTTAATTATTTAAAATTTTGAGGTTTGAGTTTGAGATACGATTATTTTTGTTCAAGAAACTATTGTAATTAATTTTCTTTAAAAAATAGAGTTATTAAAAGTACAGTTAGGCCATTAATCTTGTTTTCTTAAGCAGACTATATTAACAAAATTTTGTATATATATATATATATATTATTGAGTACGTAAAGTAGGCAATCTGTTTAGGGTAAAATTGATTTCTATTATTTTTAATAAAACAATTTATACCTTTTATAGAAATAATTCATACTATTTATATTTTTAAATTCATACTAAAATGATGAAAATAATTTGTACCCCTAAACTTAATACTACCCTCTAATAAAATAACTCATACATTTCAAACAAATTTATATATGAACAAGTTTCATTCTATACTTTGCATATAATAATATATTACTTCTCCTATTCATTATATATGTCATTTATAAATTAATTACCATTAATGTTATTAAAGTACTTAAATAGGCGTCTTAACTTTTAATAGAAAGACAATTATTTATTAAGGGTACAATAGAAACCTGATAATGACATATAATTTAAATATGAGAGAGTGAGATTTCGTAAAATATATTAGTCATTTTTAACTAAAAAGAAATTAATTATTTTATTAAAAATAACAAACGTGCAACAATTGAGACTGTCTTATTTAAAGAATTGGTTAGTCGAAACTAGATTAATTAACTTTTTTTTTTACAAAGGAAATGACTTGTTTTTTAAAGGATGCTTTCTTTTTTTGTCGTTTCTGTATAAATTTCCCATATCCTTTCTGAGTAAGTTTTATAATAAATTTATCGTGAAATTGTTTTAAAATATTAAATATTTAGTTGAGTATAACAAAAGTTTGAGTCAATAAAATCTATAAGAATTATAACATAATATCATTGAGCCGAATTTTTTATATTTCTGGTAAGATTTTTGATACACCTGATCAAATATTTAATATTTTAAAACTGATTTATAATAAACTTATCATGAACCATTTTCATAGAAAATTGTGGATTGCTTTTTTGGAAAATTACTGTTCACTTTTTAAAATTTTATTTTCATTACTTTTTACACATTTTCCATTAATTAATTTTTTACTTTTTTTTTTTTCATCATATCAACTATACTATAATTATTATTTTAACACTTCCATTAATACGTAAGCCAAAGAAAATAATGAGAAACTTATATTGAGAAGAGGGAATATTAGTTATTTTCACTAAAAAAATATATAAATTGAAGGATATGAAAAGTATTAGTTGTTATCACTAAAGAATGTTAGTTACTATCACTAAATGATATGAGATTTTCTACTAATAATATACAAAATAATTATACAATATATATTAATTTATTTTATTTTCTAAGGCTTTCGAGTTTCAGCTTCAACTAAAGAATATCTGTCTCATAACATGATGTTTGCAGTTTATTAATAAAAAGTTATTAATTTTAAATTTTATAAAATTTTAATAAAAAGTAATAGTGACTTTAAAAAAATATTACTCAAATTTTATAAAATTTTAATAAAAAGTGATAGTGACTTTAAAAAAATATTACTCCCTCTGTTCCACAAGAATTTGCACACTTTTCTTATTTGGACGTCCCACACAAATTTGCACACTACTAAAAAAGAAAGCATTAATTTACGTGCATACTCACAAACTTATACACATATTTACACATTTGCCACTACTTTATATATAAAATATATTTTCCTTAAAAAATGTGTCATATCGTAGGGTGCAAATTTCTACGGGACGGAGGGAGTATCATTTTTACTAAAATTTATTAAAATTTAAATGTGATAAAATTTTATTAATAAATGTACAGGAGACTATCTTAGAAAAAACATATACTTGAGAATTTGATTAGTCAAAATCGTCTTAATCAGAACTAATATCATTTTAAAGACACATTATTGTATATTTAACGAATTATAAGTCAAAATTATTGTAATAATTAGTATTACATTAATTATATAATTATCCGAACGACATTATATCGTGAAAAAAGTGAGTCTTATATTTCTATAAGGGAAAAAGTTAACCATATTTTTATTTTTTATTTTTGAGTAATAACTACAATGACTTTTAATGATAATAAAATAAATTTTAAAATTGCACTAAAAACACCACTTGTCCGGTTGTGGGGCACAAGAGTAATTTCATACAACCGAGAGGAGAACCGTTCGTGTCTCCCACGCGCTGGGGACGACAGTGGTGGTGCCTCCTGGGGGAATCCACAGTTGGGTCGCCGCGTCATTATTTTAATACAGTATCATACAGTTTATCGAAGTGTACTTTGTCCCCATATACTAATATTTTCCCATATTTTAAATTAGGCATATTTTATTTAATGACTCACGCGCTCTCTCTCTACCAAATATGCACTCGCGCTGCCATTGTTCATCCATGCATCCTCTTCTCCTCCACCTTCATTTTTTTTATCAACAATACATATTCCATCTCTCTGTTTTTCTCTCTCTCTCCCCCACTAGTTAGAGAGAGAGAAAAACAGAGAGAGAGAGAGAGAGAGAGCTTGCTGGTTGATGTAGTGGGGGTAGTGCTCTTCCAACGTCGAAAGTTGCCATTAATTTTTTTTACCTCCAAATTTAGGCACACTCATTCACACATCATTTTCACGTGAAGCCAACTGTCAACTGCAAACTCTGTGAGCTATTTTCGTTTTAAAGAGCAGGTCAGTGAATTACTGTTTTCTGTGTTTTGTTTGTGTGGAGATTTGCGGAAGTTGTAACTCGATTGTACCGAGAATTTTCCCAAGTGTCAATTGATTGATTTACCTCTTCTCACTGTAAATTGGTAGCGATTTCTGTGCAGAATTCGTGTTTCCCGATTAAGGGCTTTACTGATTTTGTGAATTCTAATTTTGGGGGCTGTTTGAGAGGAGAGTTTTGTTTAGAAATCAATAATCTTGGCAATAACTATGTTTATAAAGCTGTACTGATAATTTTAAGCTGTGATAGCTCTATTTTCTTGATTATATAGTTTTTTCTTTGTGTAAACTAATATATGATCCAAAATGGTGTATGAATGGGCATTAGGAGTGCAATTACATGCTAATTCGATAGTTTTTATGCATTCTTTAGAGCCATCTTTATGTAGAGATGGTTTACTTACATGTACACATATGTTCTAAGTTTTGTATGTATCCAATTGTGTTCGGATAAGTATTTATGATCGTTTGGACTCGACAAACATTTAATTGGTTATGAACAAAACACCCGGTATATGAGTAGAAGCTTGTTATATTGGGGGTTGCTTGTGTGCACAGTATTTGAGCTTGAGTTTACCCGATATATTGTCATTGCTTGGATTGTGAATTATTATCATTTTTTTCTTTAGGTGTAATTTCCACAATGTAAAAGTTTTTTCCAGTAAAAGGTGAGCTTCTTGGGAGGAACTTATCTTCGGCCGCAGAAGCTCTACATTTTTCGTATCCAAGGTAGTCTTGTTATATGTCCCACATAAATAATAGGAGATATTCTTTTACTTATTCGTTTCCTATGCTTTCTTGTAGAGAAGGGTTATACTATTAGTACAAAATGGATGTGGTTTAAAGTTGAATATGGGTAGCTGATTATATTTCATTTGTTGCAATCTTTGTTTTTGAATCAGGTTATATTGTAACTAAAAGGATACTAGGGATTTTCTTTTAAAAATGATAGTGAAGATTATATATTACCATATATTACCACTATGATGAATTATACAGTCATGTGTCTATATCACCTGTTTTATCATAATACCAGACAGTAATAGAGGTTTCGCTTCCTCTTAAAACACATTCCTGACTTTAGTAGCTTTTAAAGAATTGTATATTTGTTGAAATGCCATTTGCATTTCCTCAGTAATGATCATCTGGCTTTAATGCAGTGAAAGAGAGTATGGGTTCCTGGGCGTACTTCGATCCTGAGTATGAGACATTGAGTATAAGAATAAATCCTCCACAGTTAAGTTTCAGAATCAATCTTTAAATCTTGTGTCTCTTGTGATGGTCAGATCATCTGCTGCAATTCTGGAAAATGTATTAGCATATGCATATGCTTTTCAAAAATAAAATATAAATCTGGCCATACAATCATGTTTGATTTCATTTATTTGCTATTAAATTGACT
This sequence comes from Prunella vulgaris, assembly GCA_026898435.1. Lineage (NCBI taxonomy): Eukaryota > Viridiplantae > Streptophyta > Magnoliopsida > Lamiales > Lamiaceae > Prunella > Prunella vulgaris. The sequence goes on along the minus strand of JAPKLY010000281.1, from coordinate 458,576 downwards.
TGAATTACCTGTTTCAGGGTTTCTGTGGACAACACTAGCTGCAAGGATTGTACTCTGGTGAAGGTAACCCTCTACAGTAATTTATTAACCTTCAAGACTTTTACAATCAGCCTTTTCTTATGGTAGCTAGGGTTTCCAAATTTTATCAAAAATAATATAGAATGCTTAAACTATGTGCTGCGATGACGATTTATATTAATAATGAAGTATTATAGAGGACAAGAATTCCTGCATCTCATGAAGATAATCAATCCTATTCTATTGGAGCAAATATGAATACTTGTCTGATTCTTTTTCATGATAAATATCAAGATAAAGTGGAATATTCTTGAGAATGTGGGTTGGTGGCCATCACCCTAATTTGCGTATTTATTTTTCTTACAATAAGACAAGAAAGCACATGTACTTTGTTAAACATTTCCTCTATTAAGATGATAATTGTATATTGTTTCGGTAAAATAATGGGACCATCAATTTTGGACTTGTTCAGGTTGACAGCATGAACAAACATGGGATACTGCTGGAGGTGGTCCAAATCCTTACTGATCTTGATCTTACAATTACTAAAGCCTACATCTCCTCTGATGGTGGCTGGTTTATGGATGGTAAGCATGCTTTTCTTTTTAATATTTATTCAAAAATATAGCTTTTACAAAAGGATTCTCTGCTTTTATTGAAGCATTGCAACTTGTGAGCAATATGTATTCCAGTTTAAAGATAAATCATTAAACTGATGATCAAATGATGTCCGCTTTCACCAAGTTGGCACATTTTAGAGTACAACTCTGAATTGAACAATTACCGTTATGCTCATGCAAGAATTTTTTAAAACACCGAGCTTTTTGAGGGTTGATTTCATAGCTAAAAGATCATATGTTCTTTCTTGACAGTATTTCATGTCACTGATCAGCACGGGCAAAAGATTAGCGACAACAGGACCATTGAATACATCGAAAAGGTACTGTTTTATTTTTCTCCTGTTCCTAGTTTTCCTATTGAATAAAAATCATGTTTATTTGATTTAAAAGGAAGCACAGCCATACTTGCCTAAGTTAAGTTCAGAAAACGTGATTAAACGCAATTAGGTTGTGTAATAATGAGTAAAGGGGATGGGTTGGTCTATTTGCATTCCCAAAACTGCTAAATACACCTACTACTTGGTCAAACATGTTCATAAAGATAAAAATCCCCAAAATGACTTTATATCCTAAGAAATGATCTTACACTTTCAGAGGGTAATTTTGTTTCATTTCAAACCTGTTCTACTTTTTTTTTCTTTTTCTAATTTTCGATTTTGAAAAATTCGAATAAATAAACCTAGATCATGACATCATTTTCAGGATTGAATTAGAATAAAAAAGGAGGGGGTTAATATGAAAGATGTAACATTTAGAAAGAATATGAGCATTCTTTAAGATATAAGGTTATGGAGGGATTTGGGCTATAGATTTTAAATCCACAGCCTATATCCATTCCACTTCTTTGGGTAAAATATTCAAACAGATGGATTTCATATACTTAGCTTTGATCCTAGTTCAAATTAGAGGAATTTCAAATACTTAGCCAAATCACATCATTTGTAAATCCCTTGTATTTCAATGACTCTATTCAAACACAACCAAAAAAATTTTGTGTAATTTTAATTTTTTTAAGCAGGTTTGACCAAATGGTGGGTGTATTTAAAAATTCCGGGATGTAATAGCCCCACCTTATAATAATTCATCTCTTATTCTTCATGTCCACAATGATTTCTGTAACTCAAAAGGGATATAGTGTAATTTGCACAAGGCTTACATGTAACTCCAATAAAATGTGATATATATCTACATTTTGATTTCCTTTATTTTCTCATAACATTAGGCTTTAGGACCAAAGGGAAACACATCCGGCATATTGAAATCTTCTGGAAAGAGGGTGGGGCTGAACTCCGTGGGTGATTGCACCGCCATCGAGCTCATAGGGAAGGACCGTCCAGGCCTCTTGTCTGAAATCACTGCTGTACTCGCCAATCTCCACATAAATGTCGCTGCTGCTGAAGTCTGGACCCACAACCGACGTATAGCATGTGTTCTTTATGTCAATGATGACACTACTAATCGTGCAGTTGATGATGCCTCCCGGTTATCTGCTATGGAAGAACAGCTTAAAAACATTCTCCGGGGATGTGGGGTTGACGATGATGATAATGTAGCTCATACTAGTTTCTCTGTGGGGTCTACTCATGTTGATAGACGTCTCCACCAGCTGTTATTTGCTGACCGGGACTATGAAGGTGGTGGTTTGGAAACTGATACTGTGAAACCAAAAGTCACGATTGAACGATGTGAAGAGAAAGATTATTTGGTGGTCACTGTTAGGTGCAAAGATCGACCAAAGCTCATGTTTGACATTGTGTGCACCCTTACGGACATGCAGTATGTTGTTTTTCATGCCACCATCTCTTCTGATGGCCCATACGCCTCTCAGGTAGCTGCACTTTCTCTCTCTGTTCTTTGCATAATTGGTCTCAACTAATCGAGGGTATTTCTACTTACAGGAATATTACATACGTCATATGGACGGTTGCACTCTAGAAACACAATTAGGAGAGAAAGAAAAGGTCATCAAGTGTCTTGAAGCAGCAATTAGACGACGAATAAGTGAGGTAATGGAGATGTGTCACCTTTATATATAGACAAACAATTTGTATACATCAGTTGCATCGTGTAACTGGTGTGTAATTTTAGAAATATTATGGGGTGTTTAGTTCAAATTCTTCAATGAGAATGTTAGTGAGAATCGTCAAATAATATAAATGATGATCACATTGTTGGTTGACAAATATTGTAATGATTGAGGAGAAATGTTTATAGGAGGGAAGGTAGTTAATCAGAATTGAGTAATAATTAACTTATTTGGTGTCTCACATCACCTCCACGAGGCCACGAGGTATGATAAGGTCAATAATCACCACAAATGTTATATATATATATTTACATTCTCATTCCCATTTGAAATATTATGAAACAAACGCCCCTTAATTTGTTGGCATTAGTTGTTCCATTAAAAAGTGATAGTAGTGCACAGCACTGATGACCAACTACACACATATATAAGTGCAAGAACCTCAACACACATATATAAGTCAAATGAAAGATACAGCTAATTAATGTAGATTTCATGTTCAAATATCATCAGGGTCTTAGCTTGGAACTATGTGCAAAAGACCGAGTAGGTCTGCTCTCAGAAGTCACACGAGTCCTCCGAGAAAATGGGCTGTCGGTGACCAGAGCAGGTGTGACAACTGTGGGCGAGCAAGCCATGAACGTATTCTATGTGAGTGACGCTTCTGGAAAACCGGTGGATGCCAAGACCATTGAAGAATTACGCAAAGAAATAGGGCACACGATGAGGGTGAACGTGGAAAAGGCCCCACTGGATAATAAAGCACTCGAATCGAGTGGTTGGGCGAAGACGAGCTTCTTCTTTGGAAGTTTACTGGAGAAGTTCTTGCCTTAAGTTTGTGTGAGAAGTTGAATGATTATGTCTACATGTGTCTATTGATTATGTTTTCACAGCTTTGTATAAGCTTTTATATGTGGTGACTTGCTCCATTGCATTGACCTGTACAAATGAAGGAGAAATTTGTAATAAAAAGCTGTACAATGTATATCACAATTTGTTTGCTTTGATTGGAAATGTTGCAATTGTTTTCATAGTTAGGGGCAGAGCCATAATTCAGGCAAATGGAATAATCTATTTACTAAATTAATTTAATTATAAACCCTTTATAAGTATGTAATTTTAGATGAGATTAAAAAAAAAATTGAAAGGAGATTAATTTTTTTTTAAATACTAGAGTTTTTAGACTCACACATCTGGATAAGATGAAATTCTTTTTAGATATTATCAACAGGTATCAAATACTAAATTAATAATTCTCATTTTATTACGTACTAATGAAGTATTATTATCAATGATTGTTTGAGTTAAAAAATGCATGTGGACTAAAAACATGCCCACATTCATTTGCAAAAATGTGTCCATATTTGACTATAGGACACAAAATTTATTTATTGATCAAGAAAAGGGCTAGTATTCTTGGGGAAAAGCAACAAGACAAGAAAATGTGATTGGGCTAAAATCCTAATAAAGTCCAGCAAAAGTATGGGTAATTGCTATGTAAATAGACCAACTACACCAAATAGTTTTGGGCCCACCACTCTTAATTTTGAATTTTCTTTTCTTAAATTTTAATATGCACACTATATGTTTATGGGCTAGGATATTGTCCTCCTTGAAACTAATTTTTTTGTGGGGTTTTTTTTTTTTTCTTATCGGTAAATGTTACTCCCTCTGTCCCACAGGAAATTGCACACCTTATTGGGACGTCCCATACAAATTTGCACACTACCAAAAAAGGAAACATTGATTTACGTGCACACTCACAAACCTTTACACATATTTACTCATATGCCACTACTTTATATATAAAACAATTTTCCTTAAAAAATGTGCCGTCCCGTAGGGTGCAAATTCCTACGGGACGGAGGGAGTAGTTGTTAGTAGTTAAAAGTTAGTACACCAATTCGTTCCCAGGGGAAATCGAACTCAAGTCACTCACTCAAGTGAGGAGCCCAGTGGACAAGTGAGGAGGCCAGTGGACAGGTGAGCTAACCCACCTGGTTAATTTTTTTGTTGATGTAATATTAGATTTAAATAATTTGTGTTAAAAAAAATCTATTTATGTTATTTTTAGTAATTATTATAACTGATAGAGGTGTTTTAACTATTAACAATCAATCTTTTGTCTATAATTTTATGTTTTATGAACATAAAATATATTAATGTAATTTTTTTAAATTAAGGATTTCTATCAGGGAAATAAGATACTCTAGTATTGCATAATTTTAGAGTTTTCTTTTGAACCAGATTTCACATTTTTAAACAATATATTAATTTATGTATTGATTAGTTGTATTAAATGGAGTACGAAAGAATATCTATAATGTAAACACATATTAGTGTGGAACTAGTTCTCAATTAATAAAACAATCAATACTTTTTATTAATACATTTTAGTAAAATAAATAATACCCTTCCATGAATACATTCTAGAAAAATCAACTTATACCTCCCGAACAACTTGTTTATGATGAAACTCATTCATCTTATACTTTGCCAATATTGAAAAACCTTAATATAATTAACCTAAATTTATAAAATTTAGACATTGACCTGGTGAGGGCTTGAAACTTAGGAATATACTTTTTTTTTCTTAAGTTCGAAAGCCATAAGGTGCGATTAATTTGTAAGATGTGTCAGTTCAAATTAAATTTTGCTATGACTTGAAATTGGTCCTTCCTCTTAGTGGACAGTGGATTATGAGTTCCTAAATTAATTGATTTTAAGGCTAGATAACGAGTACAAAAATAAACCTAAATATAATTAATCTTGTATTATTATTCACCAAATTTATATAATGCCAAAGATTTGAGAATTGGATGGGTGGTGGAGTAGGTCCTGATTATAGAATTGTATAAATAGAAACTTGATTTTATTTTCTTAAAAAATAGCAAATCAAATTAAAAAATTAATGATTGGATTAAAACAATCAATTTAAGTTAATAAATTGCACTACAAGACAAATGACATTTATTGACAATATTATGCATTATCATTTCTCTAATAAAAATTTTATTAACTGAAAAACTATTATAAATGACAGGATCTATCACTAAATATTGTTGTCATAAAAAAATTTGGTTAGAAAAATTATATTGACATAATCTCTGTTCTCAAAAGATAATTTTCTTATTTTAGAAATCACATGGGAATATATTTAAAAAAACCTAAATTTAATTAAAGTGACATGTTAATATCATTTGGAAGCAAAATTAAGTGATTTAATTTTGCAGGTTACTTCATATATAAAGGAAAGATGAGAATACTCCATTGGAAGCAAATTAAACACTAGGAATATATTCTTTCAACTTTACAAGTTTATAAGTGCACGCATAATATATAATTTCATTATTTTATTTATAGAAATATTGAGGGAAGAATAGAATAAATAATGTACTTGAACTTTTCTTCCTACATAAGTTGTTTTGACGTTCATCCCAAAAAAAATGTGTTGACTTTTTATTAAAGAAATCAGGGAATATTTCTTGTTTAGTTAATGATTATTAAATATTTTATTTGATTCAAATTAAAAAAATCCCTCATACCTCATCTCACCGAAAAATATGTGTATCATTCCTTTCCCTTCACACTTAAACAAGGGTTTGCCTCATATTTAAATTTAAAACTAACATAGTTTAGAATATATATATATATATAAACGTATTAATTATTTGGTCAATTGAATAGGGACAAAAACTTGTATGAACCCAAGTTTACGGTGAACCTGAGTTCTCAATTATCACTGTCATGTATATATATTATCACTGTCATGTATATATATTATCACTATTATATATATATTCACTATCACTATTATATATATACATCTGTTAAAAAATTAAATATATTTTTATAACAGTGATAATATATATGAATAACAGTGATAGTAATTACACATAACAGTAATACGAGTTAATGTGAACTCGAGTTCACAAGAGACCTACTCATAAGTCATTTATAAACAAAAATTGGGTGAATAATTATCCCTTGAAACGCTGTATCGATATGCTACAAAAACAATCTTATGTGGGGAAAAAATAAAGCTACAATGTATAAAAAAAATATTAATTTTTATTTTAAAAGTTTCTAAATTATTTTTTATTTTAAAAAATTCTTAAAATATTTATTTTTATTTCATGAGGCCCCTAATAACAAAAATTTATAAATTTTACTAAATCAATTTAAGATTTTACATTAAAAAACGATGAATCAACCAATTTTAATTTTATTAAAAATTAAATTTTAATAAATAATACATCCCTCATAAATTATAAAAAATAATCATATGAAATAAAAAATCTGTACTTTAAAATTCTTTCAAAAGAAAATAAATTATTCAGGGACAGAATGGAATAAAAATTAATAATTTAAAATTGATTTAAAATAAAATACAATTTGAATTTTTTTTTAAATAAAATTGACAATTTAGAAGCCTCGTAATACATTATGCCAATAATTTGTAAAGTGAGAACCTTTACAATATTCAAGATTAGAACAAGAAATTTCACTACCTTAACACACGGCTTCTATTCTGCACAAAAAGGACTAGAACTTTCTAGAGTTCGATTTTGTCCATTGAACTTGCGCTCTTTATGTTGCATTGCGTCTGAGATAAGTATCGCTAGTGGGGCCATCCATCCATCCATCCATCAATCTCTCTCTCTCTCTCATCAAGGTCATAAGCTGCATCAAATCAAATGAATTAAAAAAAGAGGAAATAGTGAGGCCATGGACCCCATGGGATTGAGTTGAGCATTACCTATTCTATACAATTTCATTTTCTTGGGAAGACTTTATTCTCTAATTCTCTTTGAAAAAATCTTGCATGTTTTGTATGAACATTAATTTAATTATATTTTTTTAGTTAAAAAATATATGTAGTTTATGAAAAAGAGTGAGTGAAAAGAATATGTTTTTAAGTAAAATAATTATACTAAAAAGTTATTGTTATATAAAAATATATTTGAAGTATGTTGAATTGTGTGGACGCTTTTTAATTTATTGTCTTTTGTTTTCAAATATTGTATTTTAAATTTAAATTTACTCAAATACAGTGGTTTTCAGGGTTAGACGCAAAAATCACCATATTTGCATAAATACAAATTCAATATACAATAATTTATAAAACTTAATTAAGACAGTACATTGATCACGTGATTAAATTGAGACAACACAATATTTTGACTAATTGTTTTGTTAGAGCGTCTGAGTTATTCATTATTAGGTCAAAAATCTTCTATAGTTGAGAATAATCTCAATGCTAGTTGTTCTTTCACAGTAAAAATCACTTCTATTATGTCCCCTAAGGTATTACAAAAGAATGAAAAAACAAAAGCAGATGGGAAAACCCAAACGTAATATATAATATTGGAATTAGTAGATTGCGTATAAAATGGGTGTATCACAAAATCAGATATACATACAAAGCTGTCACAATATTGGAATTTAGAAGAGTGCTATATTTGGACTCTATTCGAAAGAAGAATTTCAAACTAATTCTAAAAGTCTGAATTTACATAGAGTTAGTACATTTAATTTACTTTTCTTGTAAGCTTAAATTGTTATACTTTTAAATTTTAATAATTTAATATGGATAAAGAACCAGGGGAGCTAGCTCACCTGGCCACCGGGCTCCTTACTTAAGTGAGTGACTTGAGTTCGATTCCCTTTGGGAACGAATTAGGAGGGAGATATAAGGGTGAATTTGGAGATATTCCTTGGATGTAAGGAGACTTGGTGAACTAACTTCTAACAACTAACATTGTCCGATCAAAAAAAAATTTAATATGGATAAATTTGTTTTTAACGGGCATTTTGTCTACAAAATTAGACTTACCTACAAAACTTTTTGACAAAAAAATTTCATAGTGAAATTGCCACGAATTTTTTTATAGTTATATTGAATTCTTTTAATTGTTAACAATACTTTATTTTTTGTAATGACGAATTAATTAAACGACTCTGATGCCATAAAAAAGTTTCATTTTATCTAAAGTTTTAAACCTATAGACAGGTGGGAAATTAATTCATTTATATTGGTTGTCTAACCAAATCAAATTAAAAAAAAAAAAGAATACCATGATATATATAATAATGTTTTAAAATTGAATTAAACTTGTAGATATATGAATTAATACAAATTAAGATTATAGAGCATGCAGGCGCCAAGGGCTGAAGTGAATATAAAAATTATTAAAGACAGCCTGGCTCTTAATTATACTACCCCGTCTCAACTCTTTCTTCCAATTTTTTCATTTCGGGACGTCCCAACTCTTTCTTCACACCTTAAAAGGGAAATAATTTACACTCACAAAAGTCAATAAAATATTTTTTTTTATATTTTATTGTTTAAACACTCAAATACTCCAATCTTTTTTAATATGTGTGTCCTGATCTTTTTGAAGAAAGACCATGTACGGGAGGGAGTATATAATATGGCTATGAGTTATGTGGAGGCCAGACTTTGGATTTGGACTTATGATCCTTATCCATTTTCTTACATTTTTTTTAGTTCATATATCATCGGTCGATTTCTTAGCTCCAATGGCTATTCCCCTTAGTTTTACCAATTCTTTGGTGGCATTAATTTTTTTCGCAAATATTCTGATTAATTTTTTAATTAGAGTATTATTTAGAATATGCATTAGAAGTGAATAAAGTAGAATATTAGTATTATTTGATTTATCTTTCAGTTTATTTTTTCCCATTCGTTTAGTTTAAGAGTGAGTTTCTCTATTGATTGGAGAGTTTGATTTGAATGATTATTTTAAATTTAATATTTAAAAAAGTCTCTTTCAACAAAATATATAAAATTATTGTTTAACAAAAGTCTCCCTAAAAAAATCGATTAGTTCTGACTTCTTATTAGGCAGAAGTGTAAATGACAGATTCTTCTATAAATGTTTTGCAAGTACTATTTCTTTTTATTTATATTATTCCTTTTAATAAATTATACTTCCTCCGTCCCATAGGAATTTACAAGGGAAAAAATTATGAATATTAAAAAAATAGTATTTTAAGATGTAATTTAATAAAATATTAAGTATAAAGTAAAAAAAATTAATTGTATTGAGTGTAATGTGGGTCAAAAAAGTGAAAAATAATGACATTTTGAGTTAATATGTAAAAAATTTGTAAGGGTAAATTTATGAAAGAATTTTCTTTTTTTAATTCTGCAAGTTCTTGCGGAAGATTTTAAAAAGAAAAATTTGCAAATTTTTCTGGGACGGAAGGGGTATATATTAAAAAATTAATTGAATGTTTTATATTAATTAAATATTATTATTCATTTTATTAAATAATATGAAATAATAATATTCGAAAAGTAGCACGATTATAATTCGGTGCATACTTTTTTAATACTATTTATTAAATATTTTTAACTTCAGATTTTTTAACTCAGAAAATAGGACTTGGATGCTTTTCATTCTTTTTATTATAAATTTCTCTTTAAAATTAAAAAAGAGATAAATATAATATATAAACTCCATTCATTACTATAAATCTAATAAATTTATTTTATATTAATTATTTTAATTTTATCTAATAAATTTATTTTATATTAATTATTTTAATTTTATCTATTTCTCTCCAAAATTTATTAAAAAAAAAAAAACATAGAGGATGCGTAGGCCAAGAAATGTCCTTCACAGTCACACAAGTTCAAATCACACGTAGACCAATTTTTTTGCCTACAACCCTTCTCTCTCCTCTCACTAAAATTTAAAAAAACGACTGCTTAATGTCTTTTAGAAGGAAAAAAAGGCCTCATTTCCTCCGACTCGTTCCCCCTTAAGGTATGCTCCTCTCTCTGCTTCTCACTTTAGATTATCTAATCCCGTTGCTTATTTGTGTGATCATCTATCCCCCACATAATCAAACGTTTTTCTTGAGAATAGCACCTGATAATCAAGCGTTTTTCTTGAGAATAGCACCTGAGAAAGAGGGCCCCTTTTCAGTATTTTCTGGAAACAGAGACTCAAAGATTAAATCTTTAATTTTTTCAAGAAAACTACTTGGATTACAATAAAAAAAGAGGGCGAGTTCTCTAGAACTTGGCGCTCTGAAGGACGCCCTCTATGTTGTTTACACCTGTTGCACATTTTACAGCACTTTCTTGCATTGGTAATTGATATTTCTCCTTTCAATTGATTTCAATTTTGGTTTTCAGTTTGAGAGGCGTATAAAGACTGCAACTTTTCTAGGTTTTCTGTGTGTGATATTGGTGTTGGAGAGATTGAGGCATGGGAGAATCAGAGGGGTTGAATTTGAGTTTTGAGAAGCTGATGGTTTTTGGTGGGGCTGAGGATATGAATCAAAGGGGGGTTAGAATCACTGAGTGGAAAGATATTCCAGTGGAGTTGCTGATGAGGATTTTGTCTCTGGTGGATGATCGGACGGTGGTTGTGGCTTCTGGGGTTTGCCTTGGATGGAGGGAGGCGATTTCTTGGGGCCTTACTCATCTTTCTCTCACTTGGTATGTGCTTCTATACTTGCCTATCTTTAATCACGGTTCATATTTTGTATTCTGTTTGTGGGTTTTGACAGATTTTATTTTCTATAAGTGATGTGCTTACCTTGCAAAGTTATTTCTTTAAATGGCCTTGTTTGTTTGGTTAATTGATAATTCCTTGAGAATAGTAAAGATCCCTTGTAATCTTTTATGAGCTTGAAAATAATTGTTGAAGATTGGGGTGTTTGATTTGGAATCTCATGGATAATCCTCTTGAAGTATGGTATTTGTTTCACTTATGTTGAGATCCTCTGTTTCTGTTCTTGTCCTATTGTGCTCGACTTTTCGATTTTTTTGGTCGTTGATGTATCGGAGTTTTTGTGATTGTTTGTATCTTGTATGTGACGTAGTTGGCCAGTTTAGGTTTGCTTTAATTCTTGATGAATCTGTGTTTCTGATAATCTGAGAATTTGTCTACTATTGTTTATTTGGGACGGGTTTTGTGTTGTCTTCTTTCCCTCTAATTTTAGGGTAAATGTGTTCATTATGAGTAACGCTTGTCTGAACTTGGTTCTATGTAAATCCATTTTTTACCAACTTACGAAATTGGTCTAACAAAAACTTGTATATAGAGTCAATTTTGAGTTTGTTGGGTAGGAACAATGGAGTTCACGGATCTCAAATCTGTGAACCAGGTCATTTTTTTGGTTCAACTTATAACAGATGGACTTGATTCGTATTTATCTGTAAAAACAACAATCGGTAAGAATGCGAATATTTTTTGGTTTCAAATATAGTAACATATATGAAATGGTTTCGATTTTCGATATGAAGTAGGATGTTTCAATTGGATGTTGCAAGGGGGAATGATTTAGATACGACTTCTTTCGATCCTCGATTTGATTAGTTGAAACTTGTTCTTTCTAGGTGCAAGAAAAACCTGAATAATCTGTCTCTATCAGCCGTTCCCAAGTTTACAAAACTGAATGTTCTAAATTTGAGGCAAGACAATCCACAACTCGAGGACGACACTGTTGAAAAAATCGCAGCTCACTGTCACGATCTATGGGAGTTGGATCTCAGTAAGAGCATTAGACTGACCGATCGCTCTTTATATGCCTTAGCACATGGTTGCCCGGAACTCGTAAAGCTAAATATTAGCGGCTGTTCGGCCTTAAGTGATTCTGCTTTGGTATACTTGACTGATTTTTGTCCAAAATTGAATTTATTGAACCTTTGTGGGTGTGTGGGGGCTGCAACAGATAGGGCGATGAAGGTACATATGTCTAATTCTGTCTTTTCACTATTTTATACTCGATCTAATCGAGCCTTTTTTCACTAGGCAATTGGGTACAACTGCCATCAAATGCAGTTGTTGAACCTTGGATGGTGTGATCGTGTCAGTGATGAAGGTGTGAAGAGTTTAGCATATGGTTGCCCTGATCTTAGAGCCCTGGACTTGTGCGGATGCACTAATATTACAGGTACCATTTATTTCATTCTCTCAGCATCCTTCACACTCTCTTCGCATTTTGTGATATCGACAAACTATGATTTTGTCGTGAAGTTGGACACAAGGGGTGTTTGCAGCAGTTCAAACTTAATCACCTTTAGTTTTGCAAAAGCTGATTTAAGTGTTTCCAAATTGAATGCTTTTACTTGGGGGGTGTTCTCAATGACTTGTCAACAGTGAGAAGCACTTCTAAATATCAAAAACTATGTAAGACAACTTTAAGAAAAAAGTGATTCAGGAGCTTGAATTTCTCGATGAGAATGAGAATTTATAATGAAAAAATGGTTACATTGCCCTTTTTTTTTGCTATAATCTGGAAATAATTGTGGACAATAAGATTATAGGAGGGGAGATACTCGATCAAAATGGGTAATAGTAACTTATTTTGAGTCTTATTACCTCGTTTGGAAAGGTGAATTGATCAGACTAGTCGAAAGAAAAGTTCACTCTCGTTTGTTTGATTTACTTTACGTCACTAACTTACTGATGTTGTCAGACGAGAGTGTCATCGCCTTAGCGAACAACTGCCTTAACCTGAAGTCCCTGGGTCTGTACTTCTGTAAAAACCTCACGGACAGGGCCATTTACTCGCTGGCGCAGAGCCGAGTGAAGAAACGAGTTTGGGCATCCGTGAAGAAGAGATCCGAAGAGGAAGGGCTGACAAACCTCAACATCAGTCAGTGCACGTCCCTTACGCCCCCTGCTGTACAAGCGTTGTGCGACTCTTTTCCTAATCTTCATACCTGCCCTGACCGACATTCCCTCATTATCAGCGGCTGCCTCAGCTTGACGTCTGTCCACTGCGCTTGCGCCGTTCACCGCACAAAGCATGCCGTGCCTCATCTTGCTCACTGAGTTTGGTTGAGGCTGTTTGTGAATAAAAACTTTGTGTTGCTTTGAACAATGACTTCTCTGCATTTTTTGCAGAGTTGAACTGAACTGAAAAAGTTGGGTGTGTTTATGGGACATTACATTTTGTTGTTTTGTTAATAATGTATTTAATTTAAATGATAAAATTATCTATCCGCCAGACTGCCAGACTATCCGAGCACGAACATTGTTAAAAAAACTTGGCATTTTCTTTTAATTATTGTATTTTGTATTTCCTTTTAAGATGATGTTATTTATAAATGATTTTCGTTTTTAAGTGGAAATTCGTTGAGGGAAGTCTGACAAGCCAGATGTGTTCTATGAGATCTGACACTGTTCTGATGTTATCCAACATAAGTCTGATGATGCATAAACACAGTTATAAATTTTAAATTCATAATTTAGTTTCACTCAACTTGTTTGAGTAAATTATTTAAATGAATAAATTTAAATACATAATTTTTTTGGTTAGAGAAATTTAATAGTTAGCAACACAAATCATTTGATCGATTCATTTTTAAATAACATAATTTTAAATGGCTCTGTTCAAATATAATTTTATAAATTTTTTTAATTTTATTATTATTATTATAATTTAAAAAAGAGAAAAATTATAAATTAATTTACAAAATTAACATTAATTATAAATTGATTATGTGCAATAAAATGTACTAACTCCGTTCCATAACAACTTGTAAGGGGAATGAACATGCATATTAAGAAAAAAAAATTGAATAAAAAAAAAGTATTTTGAGGGATAATTTGGTATAATTTTATGTAAAAAAATGAAGAAGTTAGTTGAATTGAGTCTAATGCGGGTCAAGAAAGTCGGATGAGATTGCCTATTCCAATCCATGTTGCATCTGCTATTCCACTCATCGAATGATTGTCATGTGTTAAATATATTACACGGTATATATTAAGAGGGATTAAATAGTAATTTTAATATTTAACACATGACAATCATCCGGTGAGTGAAATATCAGATGCAACATGAATTGGAATAGACAATCCGATCTGCAAGACGGTAAAAAAGTAATGATATTTTGTGTAAATATGTAGATATTGTGAGGGTGAAGTTTATGAAAGATTTTTTTTTTTTTTTTTGGGTCTGCAAATTTTTGTGAAACGTTTCAAAACGAGAAGTCTGCAAATTCTTATAGAATAGAAGGAGTACGTGTCTAAATAAAAAAAAGTTATATTTTTATATAATAACTGTGAATCAATTTATAAATATAATTATTTTTTAAAATTAATATATAAATGTAAAAAAAATAAATTATCGGGCCGAATCTTAAAGCTCGAGGACAAACCTGGCCCGAGCACCCGATTGGCCCACTAGACCAGGCTAAATAGATCCGCATTTTTTTTAGGTCTATAGTTTTGAAGCCCAATTTATTTTTAAAATCGAGGCTTTAAAAACAAATGTGGAGTCGGGCTTATAATAATTTTGGCCCAGCTCAGTTTACACTCTTTTAAAAGCATATTTTGGTTTTTATTTATATTTTTTAAACTATGTCCATATAATATAAACGATGGAAAAAAAAATTATGTGAGACCGTTTCATGACATGAGACTATATAAATTGACACATATCTCATATCAATGTGATAATAATATATTTAATTCATATTTTATTTAGTTGTCTCACATAAACTAACTTATAAAAGATTATATTACAAAAATAAAATTTTCAATAATGATTATATTGTTAGTGTTTAACTTTAATTTTATAATAAGTTGAAGGAGATGTTAGGAAACTAATAATAAATGAATTCATTCTAAATTTCTATATATAAACATAATTCATGATGATAAAATTTGAAATTCTTTAGAAAAATTTAGAGTATAAAGTATCTAATCAAGAGTATCAAGAGTTTTATCATGAATATAATTAAGAATTGGATCAGGTTTATCCACATTAATTAATTTCTTTTACTATTTAAATAATTTACATTTAATACAAATAACACAATATTATACTCCCTCTATCCCTCGATAAATTTCTTTTCCTTATCGGGGCATCGCATAATAAGTTTCCATACTACTTTTGAATAACATACCCGCACCACTACATTAAATAATTAATCCTACAATTTTATTTACAACAATTATATTGCCACCACTTTTACACCTCACTTTTATTCATTCTCTTTAGTCACATCACTTTGTACTTTATTTTTTTATCGATAAATGTTAATTGTTAGTAGTTACTCCCTCCGTCCCAGAGGTGTCTTCACCTTTGAGATGACACAATTTTTAAGAAAAGTAGAGTGTTGTGTAGAGTTATATTATTAAAATAATGAGATTGGTTGGATTGTGAGGATAAAGTTAAAGTAATAATTTCCATTTTTAGGGTGTGAAAACAATTGTGGGACGGACAGAAAAGGAAAATGTGAAAACAATTATGGGACGGATGGAGTACAAGTTAGTTCATCAACTCTCTTAGAGGGAATCGAATCCAGACCACTCACTTAAGTGAGGAGTCCAGTGACCAGGTGAGCACATCACTTGTACTTCATAATATGAAAATTCTATCACTAAAATGATTAGTGTTTTTTTTTAAACTGTAACTTTATGAGGTGCTAAAATGAGGACTGATAATTTAAAGACAATAATTTTTAAAAGTCATAAATTGAGGTTAAATCAACCCGAATTATCATTAATTGGACTAAATGATCGTGTTGAGTCGGACTTAATTTTTATAAATTTATGACTTTTTAAAATTACAATTTTTAAATTGCTAGCTCATAAAATTATGATACCCACTTCACTGGTCCTCATAATTACTACAATTTTTATTTTGCCACTTTCAAATACAATCTTTTAAGAAATGATTCCCTCTTAAATGGCACATCACTTAATATTCATAAATGTTCATGAATTTTTTTGTGGAAATTATATTGTGGTACTGATGAAATATTAATTATATTTAAAATTTTAAAATTGAAACCATGTTGAGAGAGTGAGAGGGTCTGAGAGTGTATATATACACAAATTTTTTCTTTTGAGGAAGTATATATACACAACTTGATGCACCTATTTGTATCCCTTTTAAATTGGTGTAGTTATTTTAAAGTTGGAGAAAAATATGACACCTGATTGTAATAAACCCAATTTTTTCCCATTAAAGATATATAAATATTTCGAACTAAAAAAAAAGAAAAGAAATACAGGTCTCCCATAAAATTTACTTATAGTAAAAATTTATAACATTAGAGATATTTACAGATATCATTAGATCATAATATCAATTGATATTATATATACACATTGTAATTCAATTTAAAAATTTAATGATATTAATAAATATATGTAATGTTATCAATTAATATCATATTATAACATTATTCATGACAAAATTTTAATGTAAAAAATATACCAGATATTATAATAAATTAATATTTCCTGCAATGAATTAAAGCCGCAATTTAGTCATATAAATCCAACATACGTGTGGCATAAAATTTTGCGGGTCCCACAGTGGCAGGTTGGTGGGGACCACATTTGCAAATATGCCAAAAATAAAGATTTCAATTGTCCCATTTTTAGAGACAAAACTTGCGGGATTTCATGTACAATGTATGTTGAATAGGAAACAAACTATTTCACTTTATATGTTTTATATTCTATTTTATTCAATGATATCATCCCTAATTATTTTTTTAGGGATTATAATTTTTTTAGTCCTATAATTTATCATAAATTTGAATTTAGTCAACATGGATTAAATATGGTCCTTTTACAAACATACAGGACCAAAATTAAATTTGATTTTGGCACTGTATGTTTGTAAAAGGACCGAAATCAAAATATTTTCAAACTTATAAGACCAAAATCAAAATTTGTAATTTAAAGGACCAAATTCAAAATGAAGCAAAGTTAAAGGGCTTATAAATCATCAATCCCATTTTTTTATCCTGCAACTTTTTTTTATTTTGGTCATGTTAATTTAAAATTTAATTTTTGTCTTTTTATTATAAATTTTTTTAACTTGATTCTTTTTATTTTTAAATTTTAATTTTCATCCAGTAATATATGTAATTTTGTTTTTAGTCTTATAACAAAAAATTATCTCTTCATCCAATTTTATAATCCTAATTTTAATTTTGAAAATTTTTCATTGAATATTAAGAAGAAGAACGGTGAGGAGGATTTGGAAGTTTTAAAAAATTGAATGTACATGGATGGGGAATGTTGCAAGCCTAAAAATATATATATATATAAGAAAAAATCAAAATTTAAAAATTAATAGAACCAAAATTAAAAAAAAGGTAAAATTACAGGGTGAAAATTAAAATTTAAAAGTTAATTGGACCAAAATTAGAAAAAAGTTAAAGTTACATGATGAAAAGAAATTTCCATATTTTTTCTATGTGAAATAGTTTCACTTTTTAAATAAGAATTTCAGTACAAAATTCTTTATGGATTAAATTTTTGTACTCCTACAACTTGCTATGATTTTGAATTTGGTCAACATGTATTACACATTTTGATATTGATCCAATATATTTAAAAGTATTTTGATTTCGGTCCTTTTAGAAACTTAGAGGACCAAAATAAAATTGAACCATTTTTTTTTTAAAATTTAACAGACCAATATCAAAATTTGTATTCCATGTGGATTAAATTTAAAATGAAGATAAGTTATATAACTTGCATATCTTTAATCCCTCTTTAATTTGAAGTTTATATAAAATAAAACACAAATTTAAATAAATGATGGACTGCGATTTAAACTTAAAAGTTGACCCTGTCAATCAAATTAACACAGATTTGATGAGTTAAAAGATGGCAGATCAAATGGTGATCATGATGTTGGATTGTATTACAATAGATCGTATTCAATTTCAGTTTTTATTTTTGTGGGTTTTTCATTATTAAAATTTAGTTTTTCTGATATAAATAAATATATATATATATATATATATTTCAAATTATATATGAAATTAGAGCTATAACTCTAGTTTTTATGATAATTTTCAAATATTAACATACATATTGTATATTCGGTGAGCTTGAATGTGTAGGGGAGGTACTTATCATCAAAACATCTAACACAGAAATCCTAACAAATATATTTTATT
>JAPKLY010000281.1:420533-434990 GCA_026898435.1 Prunella vulgaris | reverse complement strand
TATCATCAAAACATCTAACACAGAAATCCTAACAAATATATTTTATTATGATAAATGTACAATAACTTTTTAGGTAAAATATTAAGTTTTCCATTTTACGGGCCTTAATCATCAAGAGGAAGGAATGATATTTTAATATTACATTTCATTTTTTATATTATTGCATGTGTTTTTTTCTATTAGGAATATTAGTAAAGATCTCGTTAGTCGTTAATTAGTCGTTAGTTGTTAGTTGTTCCGTATTTTCAGGCCTAGATTTTCCGAACGTGTTCACTGGTTAAAGTAGAATTGCATGTAGACATATTTTGTTTGTCGTATATTGTCGAATGATCGAAACTGAATCGGTCTAATATGACACGTGATTATACCCAACAGACTCTGTGTAATACTGGTTCGATCACAAATCAATGTAAAAACTTTAAGACGACAATACAAAGATTAAAGATTTGTAAGTCATATAACTTGTCTTCATATTGAATTTGGTCCCACCTAGATTACATATTTTGATATTGGTCCTATAAATTTGAGAATATTTTGATTTTGGTCCTTTTATAAACTTATAGGACCAAAACTGAAATGTAATTTTGGTTCTATATGTTTGTAATAGGATCAAAATAAAAAAATTCAAATTTATAGGATCGATATCTAAAATTACTTGTTTTCATGAACATTATGACAATTGAGAAGCTGCAAACTATTTATTACAAATAATTGCAACTGTTCAGTGAAAACAACGAATACTATTTAAAAATTCGCACTTGAATTCCACATAGTGCATACAGACTTTGAGTGCATGTGGATATGAAAAATTTCTTAGACAATGGGACTAATATTAGGGGTTAAAGTTTTTGCAGTCTTCAACTTGAATTCGGTCCACTTGGATTATTCATTTTGATATGTTGATTTTGTAAATTTGAAAATATTTTGATTTTGATTCTTTCACAAACTTATGGGACCAATTTAAAACTTGATATTGGTCCTGTAAATTTATAAAAAGACTAAAATCAATTTTTTTTTAAATTTACATGACCAATATCAAAATGGATAATTCATCTTGACCAGATTAAAGAATGTGACAAGTTACAAGAGTACAAAAACCAATTGTAAAATATTTCCAAACTTTTTATCATCACACATGCAAAATGACAAGTGTGCTTTCAAAACGGAAAAAACATGAGAAGTGTGCTCCTCCATCACTTTTAACTCACTTTATCCCTCCATAAATTCCAAGAGCTCCCCAAAGACACTTTAACAGAAAACAAAAGGGAAGAATAGAGAGAGAGAGAGAGAAAGAGAGATGGAGATCAAGAAAACCAGAGTTGTAATTGTGGGTGCTGGCCCTGCTGGTTTGGCAACTTGTGCTTGCCTAAACTTGCACAACATTCCCAACATTGTCCTCGAAAAAGAAGACTGCTACGCCTCGCTGTGGCGAAAACGGGCTTACGGCAGGCTGAAGCTTCACCTTGCCAAGGAGTTCTGCCAGCTGCCTCACTTCCCATACCCTCCAAACTCACCAACTTTCATTCCAAAATTAGGGTTTATCAACTACTTGGATGACTACGTTTCCCATTTCAAAATTGCCCCAATTTTCAACTCCAAAGTCACCTCCGCCTCCTTCCACCACAACAATAACAATTGGCTCGTCGAGGCCGAGGACCTGGTGTCCGGGGCGGTGGAGACATGGGCGGCGGATTTTCTTGTCGTGGCGGCGGGGGAGAACAGCGAGGGCTATGTCCCCTCCATTCCGGGCATGAGTTCCTTCGCTGGCGACGTCATTCACTCCAGCAAATACGTCGATGGAGAAACTTACGCGGGTCGTAAAGTTCTCGTTGTCGGGTCGGGCAATTCGGGGATGGAGATAGCCCTGGATCTCTCCAACGGCGGTGCCGCCACTTCTATTGTGATTCGTAGCCCCGTAAGTCAAATAATGCTGAATTTTATCATGAAACTGTTTTAAAGTATTACACAGATTTTTGATATACTACTGATGAGATTTTTTATATTCCTGATAAAATGTTTGATATTTTATTAAAATCGATTCATAATAATAAGCTTATTAATTATGACCTATTTTTACATTGAACTTTACCTTTTTTTTTATATTTAGAATTTCGTGACATTATTTAATTAATGTTATCTAAATTAATTTGAGATATAATTTTGTAATTTCAGGTGCATATTCTTAATGAGGGGATGGTGAGACTTGGAATGAGGTTACTGAAATATTTGCCATTAAAATTGGTGGACATTCTGGTAACGATGATGTGTAACCGGCAGTATGGAAAGCTTTCCGATTATGGAATCGAAAGGCCGACGGATGGACCCTTTTATCTGAAAATGGCAACCGGAAAATCTCCCGTCATTGATGTCGGAACTGTTGCAAAAATCCGAGAAAATAAGATTAAAGTATTTTATGGAGTATTAACTTTCATATATCTTTTAGGGGAAATTGTTTTTTTTTTTCCCCATTATCTTTCACTTTTTGGTCCTCTTAACTATGAAAATTTGATTTTAGTTCTTTATCTTTTAAAAATTTTGATTTTTGTCTTAATTTTGTAAAAAATTGATTTTCAACATTTATCTTTATAAAAAATTTGATTTTCGTTGTTTATTTTTTTCAAAAGAATTTGATATTCTTTTTTTTTTTTAAAGAAAAGAGACTAAAATCAAATTCTAATAGTTAGAGGACCAAAATTTTAATAGGTGAAAGATAAAAAATGGAAAAATAATTTTTCCTATCTTTTATATTCTTGAGCACATGCACACAAAATTAATGCATCTTTAATTTAATAATTTTCATAAATTTTCAAGGTTATGATTCCTCCTTGTTCGAGGAAAATTAGTCTTAGGACATTATGTTCCTGGGTGTTTGCAGAATTAAGACACTATCTTTATCGATTTGCAAAAATTGAACATTATCTTTACAAATTAGGATATTACCTATTGTGCTTGACAAATTTAGGCCAAAGTTTATTTGCTTGGTCAAATAAATCGGGCTTTGTTTGACCCGTATATTATAAAATTTTGGACCAAATTTGCAAGATACAAAAGATAGAGACCTAGTTTTGTAAATCCAGAAAGAAAGAGTTCTAATTTTGTAAACAACAATATGATAGTGTTCTAAAAAAAAAAATTCCCTCCCTTTTAGAATGACTTTATTCTGGTATAGTTTTGTATGTGTCACTAATAATGGATAAATTGCACTTTTGGTCCCATGAAAATTTATGCTCAACAGATCTGATATCATGTTTTTTTTTTAATTAAATTTCCAATGGTCAAACTTCATCCCTATACAATAAAGAGTGCCTGATAAAAGGGATCAAAAGTAAGAATGGGATGAAAAAAAAGTAAAAAGTTGGTAACTAAATTTGGTGAATGATTTGTTGCCCACATTTAAGTCATCATTCTCATTTTTCTTCCCCTTGCCAAACACCTTTTAAGTCTAGTTATATATATGTATATATATCTAACTGAATGTAATTTATCCAGGTTTATCCAGCAATTGAGAGGGTGGATAACTCCAGCGTCTACTTTACAGATGGCAAGAAACTTGACTGTGATACCATTATTTTTTGCACAGGTTATAGGAGCACCGTCAAAATTTGGCTACAGGTGCCCCCCATTATTATTTTATTTTATTTCTTTTAAACATTACTTTTTATTTATTTATGAAATTAAAGTTTTTGTAGTTCTACAACTTGTTCCGAATTTGAATTTTGTCCACACGAATACACATTTTGATATTGATCATTTTATAAATTTACAGGATCAAAATCAAAATATATAATTTATGTGGACCAAATTCAAAATGAACGGGACTTACATATCTTTAATCCCTTTATTTCATTTAAGAGTGAAGTTAATATGTTTGTCTCGTTATATATACATACAGGATGAGGGTTGGCTTTTCGGAGAGGACGGAATGCCACGTCGGAATGTTGCACAACACTGGAAGGGAGGAAACGGGCTGTACTGCGTCGGGTTTGGAAGGAACGGGCTGTTTGGGATTTCTAATGATGCAAAGGCTGTTGTGGATGATATAGCTGCAGTTTTAAGCCACAATAACTAATGTTGGTTTTGTTACAAATGTGTTGGGGAGAAGATTGACGTTCATTGCTAATTATTGTGTGCCTCCTCTGTTTATGTAATAAAACTTGAGCTTTTGATCTATTGTAATAAAATGTGCCTTTGATCCTTTATATTTTCTATGTTGAAATGTGTATTTACATATATATATTGCATGCAAGAGTATATATATATATATATATATATATTAAAGTATATTAGCCATGGAAATTAATGGACAAATTTTCAACTTCACATCCGTCCATCAAACTCATCTAATATACTATATCCTTTTTTCATAGAAAATTGAGATTTTAAGTCGTGATTATGTTTTAAGAATTAAGATGCAAATTTTGTTTTCTTACTAAGAAATTGTCAAGAAAAAAAAGATGATATTTAAATATTTATTCATTATGTTAGTGTTTGACAAAAATTAAGGAAAAAGTAATGCTTGCTAGATGGAAACGCAATTTTTCTGAGGGCAATGAGTTTTCAAAATAATTGTTTTAGAAATTGTGCCCCGTTCACAACAAATGTCTTTAGTGTTTAAATTTGAATCCAAATAATTCAGGATATGTTTGTTTTGGGACTAGCTCGGATGGACGCAGAACTTTGCGATCACGCTCCACACGAGTTTGGAATTTAACATCCGGATTTCACATCCCATACTCAATCCACACCTAAAAATACCTATTATTACTCTTTCCAACACAACACTCATAAAATACCTATTATACCTATAAAATCAATCATTATCACACTTTGATTTGACATAAAGTAACATCTTACCCTGCTAAAATCCCAAAACAAACACACACTTTTACTATTCATCAAAAATTTTACATCTTAGGATTTCAAAGTCATGACTTGCTTACAACCCATAAATCCCAAAATAAACATACCCTTAAGGGTGACAAGGCTAAAAGTACCCATATAATATTCTGATTGGTGTGAAGATTGCTTGAAATTATTATATTAAATTACATATTTGGAGTGAATTTCTTGTAACTAGTTACACTAAAATTGATGAATTGCACTTAATTCTTAAAAAATCTAGTTTATAGGAAATTGAGATGAGTTAAATTCCTGAATTATTATTGGGCCCAGTTAACATATTGTTGTTCCGAAAATCATTTTGACGAATAGATACTTTATCTTACGAACCAAACATACCATTAGAATATTCTAGCCCACCAAATTGGTTGCCCAACTACAGTTTATCTTCACCTACCATTCCACTCAGACAAGAAGTTCCTCCATAAGTCCACCCAAAGCAGCCGTGCCCAACTAGCCGGAACCACCTTCATTCTGCCGCACAGCCTAGCCATCCTCCGTCGAAGAAATTGACGCCAACCACTGCCAAACCCAGAAATCGAAGAGGGAAGTCGTGACCCACTTGAAAAGTCGCTGAAAAATATGAACAACTCGGTCGTGCACTAGGCTCGTGCGAGTTGAAAGAATCCTAGTCTTGTATGTACTGTATCATTTGAGTTTCGAAATAATAAAAAGACGATGAACCAACAAAATATGTAAATTACGGAATGAGAATTAAAATTTAAAAATTAATAGAACTAAAATAAAAAAAAGTAAGATTACATGTTGAAAAAAACAATTTTCTTTAAATTTTGTTAATAAAAGAGACGCACATTTTGAAATGTTTTGCAATTAAAATATATGTTTGAACCAATTAGTAATAAAAGGTCTTATTTCGAACCAATATTAAATTGATTCTTCTTTTTTGATTCACTTTTGTGTCCTAGTTATTATATATCACACTTTGTGTTAACTAAATCCAAGAAAATTAACGTTATCTTTAAGATTGATTTGAATAATTCTATACAAAATATTATCAATAGAAATATAGAAATTAAGAGCAATTGTAGAGTTTTTTTCTCTATGAAAATCGGTCACCATATGAATTATTTTTCAATTTTGTAAATTATATTATTTAAGTTTTGATACTTTTTTGTTTTGTTTTTGAAGAATGATATTTTAAAATTAAATATAATATTTTACTTTTTATATTAAATATAAATATTTAAAATATTAACTATTATTGATATTTTTGAACAATATTATTATACTACTAATCTCGATTTTTTATATTCTTGCTGAAATTATTATACTATCAACTACTTGATAAACTAAAATCTTCAAAACAGTTTTATGATAATCCTTATATACACATATCATGAAGTATTTATATATAAAAATTATCCTAAAATTAAAATTAATTTATATTTATTTCAATCTAAATAATTTTTCATGAGAATGTAAAAGATTTCAAACAAAAGATTCTTCCATAAAAGCTACTAATTAATACGAGTTTATCTTTAAATTATTAATTTACTTTTAAAGAATCAATATTAATTATCACAATTACTGTCGATTATATGACAAAAATCTCTAACTTTTTAAGATTATTTTAAATTTTTAGAGAACCTTATCAACACCATATTGGAGGGTAAATTAAATTTTTTGTTTCATTAGAATTTGTTCTCAACAAATATGATCTCATTATTATTTATCCTTTTTTAACGTATTTAATCTCATCCATTAAAATAAATTCCACATTTAGTCTCATGAGAATTGTGCTCAATAAATTTTCGATAATTTTGACTAGAAAATTCTTATGAGAACCATTTGTGTTAAAATAATTTATGAACACAAATTGTCATGTGTTCATAAATGCAATTTACCCCCAAACTGGAATACAATGATTTATACACCCTTGGTCCAATAAGAATTTACGGACTTTCTTTTTTGGGACGTTCAACATGAACAACTTGCACTTACAATATTTAAACAAAATGTCATTATTTTAGTTACTTTTTGTGCCTACAATACACTTAATTCAACTACCTTTTTTACTTTTTACATAATATTTTATTAAATTACTACTCAAAATGCTACCTTTTTTTAATTTTATTCTAATGTTTTTAATATGCCTTCTTTTCTCTCTTACAAATCTGTATGGGATAAAGGGATAGGGTGTGTTTTGTATGATGGTTAAACTAATTTATCCCTAAAAAAACATACATATTTCGATGGGATAGATTAATTTGTCCATAAAACAAAACACACGTCAGTGTTTATCCATTTCTCTAGATTAGATTGTCATTAAGTTTCCTCACTTTATCATCATAATCTCATTCATCATCACTAATGAAAATTGGGAGGCACACTCCCCCTCCAATTCCATTCCCCCACCTATAAATTGCATCCATCTCCATCAAACAACAAAAAAAGAGAGAGCAATAAACCAAAACATGGAGAAGAAAACCACAGTGGTGGTTGTCGGCGCCGGGCCATCTGGTTTAGCAACCACCGCATGCCTCAATCGGCAGAACATCCCCACCATTCTCCTCGAGCGAGACGACTGCTACGCCTCCCTCTGGCGCAAACGGGCCTACGGCAGGCTCAAGCTTCACCTCGCCAAGGAGTTCTGCCAGCTCCCCCACTTCCCTTACCCTCCAAATTCACCCACATTCATCCCCAAAGCCACCTTCATCAACTACCTCGATGCCTACGTGGCGCATTTCGGCATCCACCCCATTTTCAACACCCAGGTCACCTCCGCCACCTTCGACTACGGCAGCAAAAACTGGATGGTGGAATCGGTGAACTTGGAGTCGGGGGCGGCGCAGCGGTGGGTGGCGAAGTTCCTGGTGGTGGCGACCGGGGAGAACTGCGAGGGGTACGTCCCCCCCATCCCCGGCCTCGGCTCCTTCTTCGGAGAAGTTGTGCACTCGAGCAAATACGTGGATGGCGAGAAGTATAAGGGCCGGGATGTGCTGGTTGTCGGGTCGGGTAATTCGGGCGTGGAGATATCCCTGGATCTCTGCAACTGGGGCGCCAACACCTCTATTGTTATCCGTAGTCCTGTGAGTATTCTATCCGTCCCGTAATTGTCCGCACACTTTCTTTTAAATAGAAATTACTAATTTAACTTATTTGTTTACTTTTACATTCAATTTAATTAATTTTTTTATTTTAATTAAATAACTTTTACACATCATTTTTTCTAAACTGTGCACTTGTTAAAAAGAAACATTTATGTAATAGGAGAGTAATTAATTAAGAGTTTAAAGCACAATTCGTCCCATAATTATTTAACAAAATAGATTTAGTCCCAAATTTCCAATTTTAGTCCCAAAATTAACTTTTTATCAGATTTAGTTCCAAAATTTTTAATAATGTCCAATTTTAGCTTCAAATAAAAGGTGAAAATTGAAATAATATCATTTTAAAATCAAAATTGATAGATGTACTTTTCATACAAAAATAATATATATTATTCCACTTTTCACCTTTAATTTGAAACTAAAATTGAACCTTATCAAAAAAATTAGGACTAAATCTAATAAAAAGTTTATTTTAAAATTAAAATTGGATCTTAATTATTAGAAAATTTGAAACTAAAATCTGATAAAAAGTTAATTTTAGAACTAAATTTATTTTGTCAAATAATTATGGAACAAATTGTGATTTAAACTCAATTAATTAATAAGCCCCCAACTGATTAATTATTAAGTAATTTAATAAAAGAAATTTCATTTGGAATGAATTAATTTTCAGGTGCATGTGCTGGATGAGCAATTGGTGAGACTGGGAATGACGCTATTGGCATATGGGATGCCAATTTTTTTGGTGGACAGTCTGATAGTATTGCTGGGTAGATGGAAAATCGGGGATGTTTCAGATTATGGAATCCGAAAGCCGAGGGACGGACCCTTCCTGACCAAGAAGACAACCGGCAGATCTGCTGTCATTGATGTCGGAACTATGGCTAAAATAAGGCAAAACAAGATCAAAGTAATAATAATTATTATTAATAATAATTAAATTTCATATCATTATAAATTTGATCACCACCAAATTAATTATCGTGCATGCAGGTTTATCCATCAATAGAGAGGGTGGACAAGCGCAATGTTTACTTCACAAATGGCAAGAAAATAGAGTGTGACGCTATTGTTCTTGCCACAGGCTATAGGTCCAATGTGAAGTCATGGCTTCAGGTGGGCATGCATGCACAACGTTAATAATATATACTACCTCCGTCTCAACTCTTTCTTCCAAATATCAATTAAATTTTGATTAAATATTTATATAGGACGAGGGTTGGCTGTTTGGGGAGGACGGAATGCCGAAGGGTGCGGCGGCGCACCACTGGAAGGGAGAAAACGGGTTGTACTGCGTCGGGTTTGGAAGGAACGGGCTGTTTGGAATCAACCGGGATGCCACGGCGGCTGTGGCTGATATAACTGCAGCACTTAATAACAATACCCCCACCAATTAATTAATTTGCTTTAGAATTAATTAAATGGCCATGTTTTTGCACAAATTAGGATTCTCCATCTTCAATTTTGATGATATATGTACCTGATCCTTTTTTTTCGAGATCTGTATCAGTTGCTATGTAATAAAACTAAGGGCAATCCATTTTTGTTTGGGTAATTTTTTTTATTTTTTATTTTATGTTATGAAGAGGGCATTTTCATTTTTATCCTCTTTTAAGATTTTTTTTACGCAATTTGAATGTAAAAGTTGACAAATTATACTGGAGATAATATAAGTTTTGTTATGAATATAATAAATAAAATTTTGTAATTGGTTGTATTTTGTTATGTGCGTAATAAATTAGAATTTGTTATAAATTAAAATTGGAATAGTAAGGATAATATTGACTTTTTTGGTTCAACTTGGATAAAAAAAAAAAAAAATCTTAAAAAACGGCAAGAAAGAAAATGTCATCTCCAAAATGGGCAGTTTTGTGCATTTTTACCTTCTTTTTTTACCCACTTTCAAACAAATTTTTTTTTTTTCCCCAAATTGAAGATGGTAAGTTCATTACAGCAAAAAAAAAAAAAAAAGGTAAGTTCATAATACCCTTTATGCCCAATTTTAATTCATAACTGAGAATTAAAATTGCCACTGGACATTATTCTACGTTACAAACTTAGAATGATAAATATATGTTAGTGTACATATTCAACTGTAGGCACAAATTTATACAAGGTAATTAGGGAAGATTTCCTTAATGTAGTTTTAGATATACAAGATAATTTGATTTGTGTATTCTTGTAATGGGTTGGATATATTTTATATTCCAATGTTTAAATGAATTTATTTTTACCGATAAAAAAGAAAAAAATATTAAATATTAAATATTAAATAATAATAATAATAATAATAATAATAATAATAATAATAATAATAATAATAATAATAATAATAATAATAATGATGGTGGTTTGGGCTCATATCCACTAAGGGTCAGACTCTTATCCAGCCCACCAGAATAACTAATTACAAATGGTCAGGCCCATCAATTTGATTATAGACAGGAAAACATAAAATAGAATATTGAACTTTTTATCCTTTGCGATGTTTATTGCCTTCAACTTCCTCTTCCAATTCTTGAAACTGAAATATATAAATAATATATCATGTTACCATTCGATAAATAGATTAGTATATCAAATTAGTCCTCATTTTGTACAATTGAAAAAAACACACACATATACAAGGAAAGGCAAATTAATATATATATATATATATATATATATATATATATATATATTGTACTGAAAGTCAAATAAAGCTATTTGATTTTGAGATTATTCAGTAAATTCATCGGTTGAGTCAGTTGAACATGAATATCAAACAAAATAAATAAATTTATATTCAGTACAAATTAAAGCTCGATTCGAATTCAAGCTTGATAAATGAAAAAAATCAAATTATACTTGAGCTCAATTTAAAACAAAAAATCAAATTACTTGAGCTCAATTTGTTTTAAACTCGATCAATATATATTTTATTTGAACTCAGCTAGATTAATTACTAAATACGCTCAAACATGAATGCCAACAATGAAAATTACACATATATACACATATTCTTCTATAATAATATATTGTTGGAAAATTACAACAATGAATGGTGTGTGTAGACGAAGATGACTTATGCAATTGACACGGTAAAGTCGAGGCACGAGTTAAACTCGCTCTCCGTAAGACGTTATTGCCCCATACACAGGTGCAATACGGATCATGGCAACCGTCCCCAAGATACAACGACTTTGGAGCCTTCCGCCCGTTGCACTACGTAGCGAAAACTATCGGCGAATCGCAAATGAGTATCCGGAACTTTCGGACTCAACTCTAATGCAACACTACTTTTTCTAGAATGCATGCACTAGATAATCATTGAACTAACTCAATCAATTCTGAAGTGTATTCAAGTATTCTCTAGTATATGAAAGTCAATATGGGGGAGATCTATTTATAGATTTCCAAGAGTTGCGGGTAATAGGTGTGACTCTTCATATTTCACTTTTCCAAAGAGTCGCAACCCTTAGGAAAAAACCATTCATCAAAGGTTACCTCTTTAATTCAAAGAGACACAACACTTCACTATTACCTCAATAAATACATTCATTAATGTAATTATCCACATATTAAATGACATTAATTTCTCATTCACACCAATTTGATTTTGAGAAATATATCAACCAAATCCATTTACGCAAAATGGATAATTAAATTGTCACTTAATATTTAATTAAAATATGGTCAAAACCAATATTTCCAACATATATTATATTAGTCTTCATCTTGTACTATGATAAAATTATGCAAGTAGTATACAATATATAGTTTAGAATTAAAAGTGTAATGATTAATTGACTGCGCCTTTTTTAACTAGTTCGATACAAGAAGGCACCGAACATTGACCAACTAATTAATACGTAGAAACACATATTAGTTACACATACGTGCACGTTAGATTAAATGTTAAATAAATCCCTATTTCTTACCTAATCAAATGGAAATGTTTCAATGCATCAATTAAGAAAACGATGACTTTACAAAATTTGATTACCTTGTCAACAGTATGAGCATCCTGGCCTGTTTTCTCAGCCACAATCTCCACCACTTTCTTCAGTTTTCCGGGAGGTCGCCGGCCGGAGATGTCCTCCGCCATTTCTTCTATTACTTCTATCGTCTCCACCGCGTTATCCACGTCCTCTACAAATTAAAATTTGAAATAAATTTATTTTAATTATATATAATTAACTCAAAATTCAATCCATCAACACATAATTTATTCCAATATTAACTCATATATAATTCATTCATTATTCTAAAAAATTAATTGGAACCTTAATTTGTAATCGGAGCTTACTTATGAATTGGAGTAATGGTGCAAATTTGTTACCCGCAAAGGGTAGAGTAATGGTTAAGACTATTCCAAGAATTCGAAGCCACATCCTGCATAATTAATTAATTAGTTAATAATAATCACACCAAATAAATATTTATATATATAATATATGAATTAAATTAATAAAAATTCTCATAAATGCTTACAAGGAAGAATATGGAGGCTGAGGAGGCAAAGGTTGAACACTACTGTGTACAGAATAATTTCTGGAGAATATTGAATAAAATAATAAGCATTAATTTAATTTAAACCAATATTTGAGAAAGTGTGATCAATTATGACTTAAGAATATGCTTTTTTTTTTATGTCACAAATTCAAAATTCACAAAATTACGATCAATTCACCAGCTCGAGTAATGTAATTTAAAGTAAATATGTAATTATAACTTGATAAATCAGAATTTATTTTCTAATTATATATAGTAACCTAAATTTGTAAATTATAATAAAACCAAATGTGATGCATTAATTATTCATAGAAAAAAAGTATATAAAAATCCAGATGATGTATACTTAATTACCTTATACGTATGTTATAGTCGTGCATTATTGATCTTGTGTAGTTGCTAAGATGTCGATCTCCCAAGCTCTGAGTAATTAGGCTATGACGATGTCTGAGTACTAAACAATTTGATGATGAAAGAATTCCATGTGTCTCTGATAATCTTGACGCTATCGATCTTGTTGCAGATGACGACATATTATACTTAAATTAAGGAAAAATTACAAAATGGTTCATAAAATTGAAATTAATTATAAATTGATTCTGTGCAGCAAATTTTTTTACTCATGTGCAGAAATTGTAAACCAATTTGTAAATATAGTTACTTTTTTTAAACCAATATGTAAGCGACCCTTAAATTAATATATATATATATATATATATATATATATATATATATATATTAGACTGAGATAATTTATTTTCTTATTTTCTAGTTATAACTTATATATATAAGGATATTATATAGCAATAAATGAAATTTTCACAAGTATAGATGAAGGAAAATATGTGTTAATAGATGAAAATAAATGGTTACTTATAGTCAAAGGTGCATGCATACAAAGATTTTTTTTTGACAGGCAGATTAAAATAAAAATAAAAACACGTTTTTCTTGAATAATTCTTTGTAACTACTTTGCTCTATTGATTTGACACGGTAGCTAGAGAAGAGCTTTTGTCTTGTATGCACCGTGCAACTCAAGTTTATTTTAAAAAAATTACACAAAATATTCTTATTGATAAGCTACACATGTTTTTACTGAAAAATATATTTTTAATAGTGTAATATTTATTAGTAATAATTTGTATAACTTTTCAGTAATAAATAGTATAACTTTTTAAAAATAAATTTAAATTGCACGGTGTACCAAGTGCATAGAGACTTACTCGAATTTAGAATATATTACACCTTAAATTTTAAGATATAAAATAAACTTGAAATAAGATTCATTGGATGGATGCAAAATAAATTAAATAAGTAATAAAATTTTCAATTTCTTATTTTATTTCATTAGTGCTAATTTATAGTTTTTACGTTAAACCTCAATATAATTATGACTTTATATTCATCATATATTTAATTGTTTACATGCGGGATAAATGATATTTTTTCCAATGGATAGTTTGCGTGCTCTATTTGAGACAATTTTTATCATATAGGGAGATCTTCAATACAAATACTACCATAATCCTTCTTTTCATTAAAAATATAAATTGTGTATCAAATTATTGAAACAACTAAAAAAATACTATAGGAATATTGAAAATTATTATTTTAAAATTGAACTTGGACTCAACATGAAATAGAATATATAAAATAAGATAACGTGAATTTTACATATCTTCTGATCTTTTTAGGTAATTAATTGGCAACTTGATTATAACGTCCAAATTTATAACTAACATCTTATGCAAAAAGGATGGATGCATAGCCACAGTAGTAATTCCACAATAATTTTGTTGAGTCAACAATGATTGTTTGAAATCAATTGGAATAAAGAAATTGAAAAACACCAAAATTTACGTGGTTCGATCAGAAATGATCTACGTCCACGGATGAGGGCACATCTCTCACTAATCAATGGAGAAAATACAGATTACAAGTGTTTGGGATATCTCTCTAAGTATGTGATCGTCTTATTTTTCTCTATACATAT
>JAPKLY010000281.1:351825-420523 GCA_026898435.1 Prunella vulgaris | reverse complement strand
GATCTCCTCAGCTGATCACCATCAGCTGACCTCCTCAGCTGACCACCATCAGCTGAACTCCTCAGCTGACCACCTCAGCTGACTACCATCAGCTGACCTCCTCAGCTGACTCCACTGATATCCCGGATGACTTTCAGTAGACTTCTCAACCGATCTCAGCTGACCTTATCAGATGACTAACCATCAGCAGACCTATCAGCTGACTTCCTCAGCTGATAGTATAACGTTCAGTTAATCAGCAGTACTTGCTCATCTGATCTTAATTTCACTTTTTTTGTACCCATAACAAATTTTTTATCTGCTAGTGCAAACTCACCTAATATTTCATACTAATAATACTATCTGTTAAAGTGTTTGCTGACTGGTTTTTGCTTAATTCCCATGTTTGTTTCATGCAGCTTGTTATGAAATAATAATAATTTATATATATATATATATATATATATATATATATATATATATATATATTATTAAGTATGTGTATTGATTTTACCGTTCACACTTCTCTATAAATTTGAAATTTTAGATGAAACATAAATTCTTTAATATATAGCAATAGTTTTATATAAATTTTTGTCAATACATATATATTATATTAAATATACACATGTATTAAACTTAGAAAGGTAAATATATGTTAGTGTACATATTAAAGTGTAGGCACAAATTTATACAAGGTAACTCCTTAATCGGTAAGATTTCCTTAATGTAGATTGAGATATACAAGATAACTTAGGGGGGTGTATTCGTTTAAGATTTCGTGGGATTTTAAAGGACTTTTTTCTTATAAAAAAGTCTGTTGATATTCAATCAGGATTTTAAAGGATTTAAAAATAATCCATTGGTATTCAATCAAGATTTTAAAGGATTTAAAAATAATCCATTGGTATTCAATCAGGATTTTAAAAGACTTAAAAACAATCCACTGGTATTCAATCAGGATTTTAAAAGACTTAAAAACAATCCACTGGTATTCAAAAATATAAGGATTTTAAAGGATTGTTGGGTTTGATGGATTTTGATGGATTCTTTAGTGTATTTTATAAATACCAACAATCCCATCAAAACCTCTAGGATTTCGGTGGACTTTTTTAATTAGTGACTTTATTTATCCCCAAATTGATTTATATATAATTATTTATTTTTAAGACCTAAAATAGTTTTAACCTTATAATTTCATCTCTACATTTATAACATCAACGATAAAATAATTACAGTGACGAAGAGTAATATAATATTATATATACATATATACTAGAATAAATAAAAATAGTTAATAATTAATCATTAAATAGTATTAAAAACGATATTGTTCATCCTAACTTATATACAAGATAAATCTTTATTTTTATATAGTATTATTATAATACTAATATTATATATTACATATGTCATTAGGTAATATTTTTATATTGATAATATTTTTTTACGGTATTTGAGTTTTGTTATATTTTACTTTGGTTGCTTTGATTATTCAATTTCGATACTTTTTTATATTGATAATATTAGCATGTGCAGCTCTACATAACTTTATTCGCAAAGAATGTCATTCTGATGAATTTCCAATTGAATCGGTGGACGAACCTTCATCTTCAACATTACCAGTTAATGAAGACCGTGATTTTGAGCCTATCATTCAAACTCAAGAGCAAGAACGACATGACGCTAATGCTTTGAGGACTAGTATAGCTATGAATATGTGGAGTAATGCTATTTAAAAGGACATGATATTATGATTTTTTTTGTCTTTAACTTTTTTTTTTTTTTAATTTGAAGGTATGAAAAATTTTGAATTTTTATTGTACGTCACAAATCCATGAAATTCTGCAAAGTCTACAAAGTCCTATAGAATCCATTAAAATCCTTATTTTAAAAGTCTTACAAAATCCTACAAAATCTTAAAAGTCACCAAAATCCTACAAAATCTTTAAAATCTGCAGGATTTTTTTCAGCTAAAAAAGTCTTTTAAAATCCTAATCCAATACACCCCCCTTAATTTGTGTACTCTTGTAATGGATTGGATATATTTTATATCCAAGTTTAAATAAAATTTATTTTTACCGATAAAAAAGAAAAAAGTCAAAATAATATTTAATGTTAAATGGAGTAATAATCATGATTTATGCAGCCCACCAGAATAACTAATTACAAATGGTCAGGCCCATCAATTTGATTATAGACAGGAAAACATAAAAAAGAATATTGAACTTTTTATCCTTTGCGATGTTTATTGCCTTCAACCTTCTCTTCCAGTTCTTGAAACTGAAATATATAAATAATATATCATGTTACCATTCGATAAATAAATTAGTATATTGAATCTATACGAACTAACACCA
This sequence comes from Prunella vulgaris, assembly GCA_026898435.1. Classification (NCBI taxonomy): domain Eukaryota; kingdom Viridiplantae; phylum Streptophyta; class Magnoliopsida; order Lamiales; family Lamiaceae; genus Prunella; species Prunella vulgaris. Next base: position 418,184 of record JAPKLY010000281.1, on the reverse strand, counting down.
CACTATATATAAATTAACATCACATATAAGTATATCATAGCGAATGAACTAAAATCACATTGTATATGAATTAATACTACAATACTGCATCTGAACTAACATTACACACCAAAATATGTGTTACTGTGTGAAATAAAATATATTGTTCACGAAATTATTCCCGCGAATATGACACACATAATACCTACTCTATATACATATATATTCTTCTATAATAATATATTAATATTAGTCTCCATCTTGTACTATGATAAAATTATGCAAGTAATATATTATACAATATATTCTTTAGAATTAAAAGTCTAATGATTAATTGACTAAGCCATTTTTAACTAGTTCAATACTAGAAGGCATGGAACATTGACCAACTAATTAATTTCTTACCTAATCAAATGGAAATGTTTCAATACATCAAGAAAACGATGACTTTACAAAATTTAATTACCTTGTCAATGGCATCTCCAATACTATGAGCATCCTGGCTTGTTTGCTCAGCCACAATCTCCACCACATCCACCACTTTCTTGAGTTTTCCGCCCTCCGGGAGGTCGCCGGAGATGTCCTCCGCCACCTTCTCAACCACCTCCGCCACCTTTTCTATGACTTCCACTACTTCTTCTATCGTCTCCACCGCGTTATCCACGTCCTCTACAAATCAAAATTTGATACTTATTTTAATAATAATTATCTCATAATTCAATGCACCTACACATAATTTATTCTAATATTAACTCACAATTCATTATTCTAAAAAATTGGAGCTTACCTTTGAATTGGAGTAATGGTCCAAATTTATTACCCGCAAAGGGTAGAATAATTGTTAAGACTATTCCAAGAAGCCACCTCCTGCATAATTAATTAGTTAATAATTACTCCTTTAAAAAAAAATTAAAAATTACACCATCCTCTTTTAATAAATAATAATTTATACTCCCTCTATCCCAAGGGTATTTGCACCCCTGGGATGACACACAGTTTAAGAAATTTTTTTTTTTTAAATAAAGTAGTGGTATATGGGTAAATGTGTGGAAAGTTTTGTGAGTGTGCATAAAAATCGATGTTTTCCTTTTAAGTAGTGTGCAAATTGATTTGGGATAACCCAAAATAGAAAGTGTGCAAATTGGTTAGGGACGGAGGGAGTATAATATAAGAATTAAATAAAAATCCTCATAAATACTTACGAGTAAGAAGAAGGAGGCTGAGGAGGCACCGGAGCACCTGGTTGAACACTACTGTATGCAGAATAATTTCTAGAGAATAATGAATATATAAAATAATAAGCATTAATTTAAACCAATTGAGAAAGTGTGATCAATTAATGGCGTTTAATCAATGGGAATAATACCAAAATCGTCCCATAACTTTTTCATTTTTTTTAATTTGGTCTCATAACAATTCAAATCTAACCAAATTAGTCTCAAATCGCCGAAAATGACATAAACAACGTTGTTTTACTCAAGTGCCGTTTGAGCCAATTTCTCCGAAAAATATAACACGTGGCCGGAAAGTGAGTAAAACTACGTCGTTTTATGTTATTTCCGAATTTCTTGATATTAAAGTAATGTAATTTAAAGTAAAGGTAATTAATTATAACTTGATAAATCCGAATTTCTTTTCTAATTATATATAATAACCTAAAATTTTAAAATAAAACCAAATGTGATACATTATTCATAGAAAAGTAGACTTAATTACCTTATACGTATGTTATAGTCGTGCATTCTTGATCTTGTGTAGTTGCTAAGATGTGGATCTCCCAAGCTCATTAGGGCATGATGTCTGAATACTAAACAATTTGATGATGAAAGAATTCGATATGTAGAGGATAATCTTGACGCTATGGATCTTGTTGCAGATGACGACATATTATAATTAAATCGATATAAATTAGACTGAGATAATTTAATTTCTTATTTTGCTAGTTATAACTTATGTATATATATAGATAGATAGATATACAAGGATATTATATATATATATATATATAGCAATAAATGAAATTTTCACACAAGTATAGATGAAGGAAAGAAAATATGAGTTAATTGATGAAAATAAATGGCTACTTATAAAGAAATTAGGTGCATGCATGTGTCTTGAATAATTCTTTATAAATACTTTGCTCTATTGACTTGACTCTGTAATTAGAGAAAGTTAGAATATATTACACCTTAAAATATTAAGATATAAAATAAAATTGAAGTAAAATTCATGTGGATGGATGCAAAATAAATTAAATTATAAGTAATAAATATTTTCTTATTTTATTTTATTAGTATTAATTCTATATTAATTTACAGTTTGTACGTTAAACCTCAATATAATTATGACTTTAAATTGTGTATCAAATTATTGAAACAACTAAAAAAATATTATAAGAATATTGAAAATTATTATTTTAAATTAAATTGAACGTGGACTCAACATGAAATAGTATATGTAAAATAAGATAACGTGAATTTTACATCTCTTCTGATGTATTTAGGTAATTAATTGGCAACTTGATAATAACGTCCAAATTTATAACTAACATTTTAAGCAGAAAGGATGGCTGCATAGCCAGTTGCCACCGTAGAAATTTCAGAATAAATTTTTATCTGCTAACTCACCTAATATTCATATTAATAGTACTATTTGTTAAAGTGTCTGCTGACTGGTTTTTGCTTAATTCCCATGTTTGTTTCATATAGCTTGTTATGAAATAATAATAGTAATATATTATATTATTAAATATGTATTGATTTTACCGTTCACACCTCCTTATATGTTTGGAATTTTAGATGAACCATAATTTTTTATATAGCATAGTCTTACATGCACCTTACATCTGTGCGCAATTTAAATATATTTTTTTAAAAATTTATTCTATTAAATGAAATTTTATTCTTGTTTATAATGAAAAGTACACCCAAATGAAATTGAATTTTTAATATAATGTATAACCTTTTATAAATATACTTTAATTAAATGGTGCACAACATAATTACTCTTTATATATATCACTAATTTTATATCAATTTTTTAAAATTGATAAATAAACTTTCGTGTCATTATCGTGTCGTGTCGTGTTGACACGAAAATTTTCGTGTTCGTGTTCGTGTTTACCTATATCTTATCGTGTCGTGTTTGTATTTCACCTTATCGTGTCGACACGATTACACGATTTGCCGCCCCTATTTGTGAGGACTTAGAATTCCTTCCATTTTGAATATAAACTCAAATCTAAATATTTTTAAATTCACCTAACTTACTTGAAAAGAATGATTATTTGTGTGTGAAATTCACGAATTTCAAATCCATCCATCCAAATGAAGTCTTAAAGTTGATCAGCCTGTCATTCCATCACTCAACGGCTTCATTATTTCTAAATTAAATCATCATATCTTTTAAGACTTTGAAGGGATTTTTTTTTTAAGAAAACTTAATAAACAAAGGCTTTAAAGGGAATAAACCTGCATTTGAGCTCATTTTCAAACTTAGAGGACAGGAACCCTTTTTTTTTTTTAATCGATTTGGGATACATTTAAAGTCAGAAACTTTTTTTAATTGATATTTATAGTTTAAGAGATATTTTTTATTTCGTATTCTACACGTGTACATTATCAACATGGGTCATTATTAACGTGGTAAGGTAGATAAAGCGTTGTTATTGTGTCAAAGGACTTTTATGATTTTCTTTTCTGTAATTAAAACTCCTATATTAAATTTTATGCTAATGTCAAATGAAAAATTAACCAACACACGGAGAGAGTATATGAAATTTAATACCAATAATATTACGAGAGAGAATATTACAGTTGGAGATTGAAAAAAATAAATGGCATTGAGAGATAATATTCATGGGGTAAATATTTAAAATCACAAATATCCGTTTAATTTATTTTATTTGTATAAATTGAAAAAAATAATAAAAGAATATTTTATACAGTATTTCATTGTAGTTATATATATTGTCTAATCAATAATAAGTACTAATTTATGTTTGTATGAGTGTCATCAATATTTCCTTCTATAGCTTGTTTATTATTATGTTCTTCAATATTAATGTGTTCTTCTTTGTGATGTTTATGGGTAGTGGCTTCCCCAGCTAGAGATTCAACACATTCCTCCACATTTTCTTCTACTTCTTGAACCTGCATTTTATTCATTGAATAATTAAGAGGTTAGAAATCCACATAAAAATTAGAAGGATATAAAATCATAAGATAAATTTTGAAGAGATTTGAAATTAAGGATATTTTTGGTATTGCAAATTAATACTTGCAGAATCCACCATAAATGGGATTGCAGGCCTTCAATTTTTATAGGAGAAAAACGAAATTAATAAGAGTGATTTTTGTGTGCACTCAAATATATATTACGCAATTGGAATTTGAAAAAAAAAAATTTACTCCAAATAGTAATTATCAGTAATATTTTAATATCTCAATTGTTAAAAAATATATATATATATAATTCAGCATGTTACTATGTATTTGTAAAAACTCAAAATCAAAATAAAAATAAACTTAAAATCTAAATATATGCATGTCATGCACTTAAAGTGCATACAAAATATGAATAAATAATAACAAACGGTGGAAATTGAGGGATATTTCTCCACCTCTCATGTTATCAATGAATAATAACAAATGGATATGATTTTGTGGCTCTTTGTGTTTTATACTCTCATCCGTTCCAGATGTCATGTTTTCACTTTTGAGATTGCTACTTAAAAAAAAATAAAAAATAGAATAATGTGTAAAATTATATTATTAAAATAATGAAATTAGTTGGATTGAATATAAAAGCAATGACATTTTGTGTAAATGTGTGAATACTGTGAGGATAAATTCTAAAGTAATTATTTCCATTTATATGGCGTGAAAACAATTGTGGGACGAACGAAAAAAAAACGTAAAAAAAATTATGGAATGGAGGGAGTAGTAAACATGGACATTATTTACTAATTAAGATTAGTCCGAGTTAATGACATATATTATTTGCACAATGTTGAGCAAATTAATACTTCCACCGTTCTATAGGAATTTGCACTTTATGGAATAATATATTTTTTAAGAAAAATGTGTTTTATAAATAAAATAGCGGCATATGTGTAAGTATGTGCATAGTTTTGTGAGTGTACAATTAGATCAATGTTTACTTTTTTTTCAGTAAAGTGCAAATTTGTGTGGAACGTCCAAAAGAGAAAAAATGTGCAAATTTCTATGGGAATAATTAGGTATTAATCACGCACCTTATCTATGAAGTCTCCAAGTACATGAGCATCCCTATTAGCTCTTTCAGCTACATGTTCCACAAAGTCCACTGCTTTTCTAAGACTTCCACCCGCCGGAAGATCCTCCGACAGGTCCTCTGCCACTTTCTCCACCCTCTCCGTCACCTCCTCCACCGCCTTCACTATCTCTTCCGCTGCCTCTACCGCTGTTTCAACTTCATCTGAAAATTAATATTCAAACATGCATGTGAGGAAACATATATAAAGATTAATTAACGATCACAAGAATTATTATAAGATGTATATATTCCTAAAGAAAATGCAACTTACTTTTAATTCTGAGAAGTGATGTCCATTTTTTGCTAAAGAATGGTAGAACTACTGTAAAAGCTACCCCCACAATCCATTTTCTGCATTTAATTGTCCCAACACCATTGATTAATTTAGAGTTCAATGTTAGAAATAATATACTTCCTCCGTCCCATCGGTATTTTTATCTGAACTAGTGCACAGTTTTAAAAAAAAAAAATAGCGTATAAAGTTATATTATCAAAATAATGAAATTGGTTGGATAAATAATTATAAAAATAATAACATTTTGTGAAAAATATGAATATTGTGATAAAAAATTATAGTGGTTTTCATTTATAGAGTATGAAAACAATTATTGGGACGAACAGAAAAAAAATACCAATAATTATAAGACGGGGGAATATAATATATATATATATATATATATTTAAGAATCTTAATTTAGATAAAAAAAATTAAATTAAAAAATTGAAGCTAACTTACAAGAAATTGAATGGAGGCTCCGGAGGCAGCGGTGCTCCAGGTTCAACAACACTACGCACAAGAAATTTCCTGAAAAAAGAAAAGAAAAGAAAATTAAGCAACATTCTTCAAAATTAACAAAATAAACTTAAAAAAATAACTTATGTGATAATATATGAAATTTGCAACATTAATCATACTTATTCATTAATCTTCCATTACTGCCCCAGGAGAGAGCTGGTCCTTGATTCTTGGAAGTAGCAAAACTCGACGAAGAACACGAGGGTGCTCGATTTTTGGAGCTATGAGAAGGTTGAACATGGAGGCTAGGCAGAAATCCACTAGTAATGATAGATTTGATGATGAACATGATCTTTTAGCAAATGTCTATGTATGATTTTTTTTTTTTTTTTTTATATCAACAGATGTGATTCTATATTATCGATGATAAAGGCACTAAAAATAATTGAAACTTATGGGATTTTTTTATCAGAATGATTTGATTGAGAAATAAAGTTGCAGATTTTATAATTAGAAGATGCATGAAAGCAGACACGCTTATTCTACCATTTGAATTTTCTTCTACTCTTACAACCTGCTTCATGTTGACTTGTCAATTTATCTAGTCAGCAGTAATACTTGGTCAATAATTAACTCTTTTGTTGGCTTGTAACTACAATTTTGTGAAAATGTGATAATTAATATATAGAGGTTTCGTGGTAAGAGATAATATACTCAATTTACGTGTATTGGCTAAGTTGGATTAGCATTACCAAACTTGTTATAATTTCCACGAAACCAACATACTTTTTAGATACGTTTTATGCTAATAATCACTTGAAGCTTCCTCCTTAGACCTTCTAAGTTATATGCCCTCTTGCTACGTATTATGGAGTGAGAATTCACAAAATAAAATGGATCAAGTGGTTGAATTAATTTAGAAAAAAATTTGTATGAACTCTGAACTCGTGTTCATGTATATACACTGTCACTGTTAAAAAATCGAGTATATTTTTATAACAATGATAATATATATGAATAACAGTAATAGTAATTCACGAGAGACCTACTCATTAATTTAAATTTTATAAATTTCAAACGATATGATTTTTTTTTAATATTTGAAATTTCTCTAATTTGAACTAGAATCAAAATTAAATATTTGAATCCATCAATTTATATATTTTATCTAAAAAAAAATTAAGTAGATTTAAATTGTGAATTTACAATTCATAGTCCAATTCTTTCTGTCTAAACGCGATCTTATGATTATTTTTGCAAAAGAGCAGAGTTAGTGATGATATATAACACATGCATAACTTTTACTAATACACGAGTTTTCACTATGAGAAAAAAAGGTATAAAACGTGATACTAATATCACAAATAAACGTGATACTTCATATCACAAATACCAGTGTGCAAGTAGAAGCCTAGATAATCATAACCATTACAAAATGGATGCAACTAATCCATTAACACTCTGCCATATAAAAAATAATAAGTGTGTGTGTATAATTCATTACATCATTGGAGAAGACATGCACTACAACTTGAACTTGTGATGTCATAAAAGCACTTTTATAATTTAAAAGTTGTCTAAAACAGGCCTTTAACATCAAACACCCAAAAACCATTCAAAACCTTTATTCTGAAATGATATTTCATCTCATACATGTCCACTTCACCCAAACATACCATTGACATTCTATATATCAAAACAATAAAACACGAGATAAAACACTACTTCGACTCAGACACGACACACCTCAAGCTGGATATCCTTTGCCTTCAAAGGGACATACTCCCCCAAAAACACCTCCAGATGATCAGAAAGGGCCGACTTATCGATGTTTTCGTGATGGTACGACTTGCAAACGAAGTAAATAACAGTTTGGACAACCAACGCAAACAGAACCAACATCAACAACAGCAGCAAAAACAGACCCCCAAGCCCAATAATTTTCAAGAATCCAAGATGTCCCCAGTGATAAACAACAGTCAACCTAAAAGAAGTGTCTATAACCACCAGAGAAAAAATCAACGTGAAAAATATAACTATGGCCACCACGATTTTCCCCTTGATCAAGCTCCTGCTCTTGATCATGGCATTAAGCCCATATGAATCCTCCAACACCGTGACCACACTAGCTAACTGCCATATGATAGTCATGTATATGAACCCTATCAGATATGACACCAGCATGATCCAAAACACGGTCCGCCCGATTATCGTGCCATCACCGATGTTGAAAATCCACCAGAGCAGGGCTACAGCGAATAACATGTTGTATGCAAAGAAAGCAAAGTAAGTGCACAAGAAAGTGAGCATGAGCCTTTTCCAAACCTTTGGAACCACACTCATGACTCTCTTGAATGTTATTGCACGAGATGTGTAGACACATGCGACGGTGTAGACGACGGCTGAGGTGGAGAGTAGGGAGAAGACTAGGAGAAAAGTGAAGTACAATGCCTTGAAGAGTATGTATACGATCCATTCGAATGATACAGAGTTGGAGAGGGGATGGTATTCTGCGAATCTGATCCTACGGTGGAGGATCCTTGAAATTTCCTCATGTGTTAAGAAGATGAAGGAGAGAGGGAGGATCAAAGCAAGAGTGATTTGGCTAAAGATTTTCCTCCATCTGAAGATGAGTTTGTATGATTCTGCATAGATGCCAAAGAGGCCTAGGAATTGCATTTCTTCTTGCTCTCTGTCCATGATGCTTGATTTCTTATGTGTTTGATTTTTTTTCCCCCCTTGCTTTTGCAGAGTGGAAACAGGTGAAGAAATTTGATGATGTTTTGGGAATTAATGGAAAGCCAAATTGTGAGAGGTTTGAAATTGACTGAGCTTAGACGGTGAAGGATCATTAGTTCTTGTCTCTTGTGTCTGAATGAAGAATCTAATCTTAAAAAAAGACGACAAAATACTCGAATATTTCCAAGTAAAAAAATCAGCAAGGAATCCGCATGCACAAAAAACTTGTATGAGACGGACTCACAAAGTGCAATTAGCCGAATTTTTTTAGTTTGATTAGATTTTGATTTTAACAACGTAGGATTTGAATAACAGATGATCTATACTAGAGGGGTTAATCGTCTCACGTAAATCGATTTCACCTGATCTCTCATATGTGCAATTTACACAGTTCTAATTACTCTGTTGCGATTGGTATTTTGATTTCAAACTGGGTTCATTTAATCTATGAAATTTTTTCAGTCCTCTTTATTACTCATTCGTAAAATCAGCTTAGACCCCCATTCCAAGATAATCGAAATAAGACAAAACCTGAATGGTAAAAACTGACTTCTCAGTGATGCAGAAATCGGTCTAGGCGGCCTCTTGTCAATCCGATTTCTACAAAATCGGCAATTCTAGGCATTTTCGGGTCTAGGCGGCCGAAAAGCGTCCGATTACCGATTTCTGACTTCTACAACCTTGGTGATAATCAAGTCACATGAAAATAGGCATTGTGGACTGGGACCAGATTTATTTCTTAGAAGTCATCAAATTAAAAATATATTTTATGATTTCAAGAAATGTCCCATTGCAGACAAAAGTATATAATATAATTGGAGTAAACAAGAAAAGCAGACAAAAATATATACTAATGTTTTTATCTAGAAGGGCGGCAATAACTCAAGCAATTCACCACTGGAGATGAATTAGGCCTTCCTGAAAAAAATAGGCCTTATAGTTTCTAACGAAAAATTAATAATTATCAAATCATAATGTCGTTCTAACCTTCTAGGTGCAAAATACTTAATTAAATTTTTGTAATCAAGTTAATTAAAAAAATAAATTAAAATTCTAAGCTACCTTATCTTGAGACATGGTTGTTTTCGAATAAACTTTATAATTTCAACTTGGAATGTTCGGAGGTGCTTGGCTGAATGGGAATGGGAAAAGAGTGACATTAATCCGGGAGATCAAAGTGCAGAAATCAAACAGCTATTTTCATATTCAATCTTCATCACTAAATAATGTTTTTCATTCCATTCTCTTTCCCTCATCAAAATATACTCCAAACCAAGCAATCCCTCAATATAAACTAACTTGAAAAACAATGTAGTTTTATTTGATTAAATATATTGATGAGAGCACAAATTTCAATCTAATTTAATTTAAAGAAGAGGGGCTTTTATAATTATAGGGTCTTAGGCGGCTATTTTAGTCACCTGCCTATGATATGCCGCCTTTGATAATGTTCCTTCATAATTTATCTATCTTTACAAGTAATAGCATGGGGGAATTGCATTATCCAAGTAATAGTATATCTATCTTTCCAAGTCATATTTTGCTGCCTTGTAGCATCTTTAAAATGGCCTCATAACATATATGAGGGCACCTTCTTCTTTGACAAACGTTTAACATAATCCTATACTTCACTAAAGAAAACTCACCTTCCTTCTTTTCTGAATTCTGCTCATTCCAATTGCAATTTTCTGTACAGCAATGAAAGTGGATGAGCAATCAAATGGAATCCATTGCTTTGAACACCTCCGCTGTATGCAAGGGTTGTCACTTCCCCTTCAATCATATTGCATACCCTGTATCCGTAGGTCTTTACATCCTATTTTTTTAGAGCTCCTCATTGTCCCCGAGTGTCTCTACGAAACAAGCATCAGCAAACTGCCTGGACAAATGAAGTTTGATCATACACAGATCATCTGTAACTGTATCTCTATTAACAGCAACGGAAATAACAAAGTTCTATGGTCTAGATTAGAATGCAGCAAATATTTTTTAAAGCAGACTGAACCTACAATGCACATATTAAAGAACAACACATGATGAAAGCATGAATTTATTAGAGAATCACCTTCATGTGGAGATTAGCCCGTGATATGGCATCGGTGACACCATGTTTTGCTGATGTGGTCCATGCATCCATTTTTGCCTTAAGAAAGAACTCAGAATCAGCAGCAGCATGTTCTTCAGCGGTTATGACCCAGAAATGAGTTAGAAGAGAAAGACAATGCATGTTAAATGCAAAATTAACTCCATAGTAGATGCAAAAGTGAAAAAAAAAAAAAACTTCAAAGCAACAAACTTAACAATTTAGCTTCGGCGTAACAAATGCAAAATTACTTCAATGTTCAACGTATAGAAATCATTTGCATGTTTACACCGTAACTGCATATCATATCATCTCAATTATGCCAATATTAATGCTGTTCATTCTTGCTTTTGAATCCTGGAAGTTTCATGTTCTCTTGCTACCTACTTTTCTTTTAATAATATTTTCTCTCACTTTTCTTCAATCCAACCACCAGCTCTTACAATTACAGCATGGCCATAGTAACTAGCCACATCAGTATTTAAAACTTATCATATAACTATCTGCCGCAATGAATTTGGAGGTAAAGAAGAAATCAGAGTACCCCTTTTGAAGAACAAGATGTAAGTTCCAGAAACCATCCATCTACTGAACATCTAAGAAAAACTATTTCTGAAGTATCAGGCGCATTTCTCACTGCCATTAGAAGTTTACAACATAATTTTCTGGAAAAATATGGGAAAATATGGCATCATAAGTTCTAGGTATTTGAAGACTCTCATTTGGGAAAGCCGCAGGGCTACAGACACCCCCTTTTACTCTAAACTCCAAATCTCTGATCATGATTTCCAATTACCAACAAAAAAAAAAGTAGGTTCAGAGCAATTAAATTGAATATAGGGCATTTCAGAGAGATTCTATAAACTTTTTCACACGCATAATATTGTCTTTTTTCCTACCATCACCTTCCCTATCTTTACGCAAAGAAAAACGCTCTCTGAAGTGAGTCAGGAATATATAAGCAATATATAAAAGCTAAAACCAAAAATTAAGCAATGTATACAATTTTATAAAGCAATAATTGGAACTCCGTGTCTACATTATGCAAAACTGAACTACAGAGTCATCTAACGAAATCCGAACTGAATTAAATTTATTAAACTTCTAAAATAAATGGAAACCAATACAAATGATCGTTAATAATTATACCCTACTGGAGCTTTCAAAAGCTCACATTAAGCTACATAGCCTACACTAACACAGTAGTTGATGCACAATCAATTTCTGAAAAATGAACACAAAATAAGCCAAAACACGCAAGTTTCCGAAGCATACCAGCATCAGCAATAATAGGTATCATTGGCGTCGTAAAAATATGTTCGAGCAGTCTCCGTCATCTCCAGTGACATAAATTTACGATACACACTCATGAAACCCCAACAGGCATGTCATCTCCCCCAAGTGCAAGCTACCATAAATTGAAAAACAAACAGTTATAAGCAGTGCGTCAGCAATCCGAAGGCCGATTCATCAAGGAAGTAAGTGGATAGAGCGAAATTCGGGATAAAACCGGCAGAGAATCCTGATTCTGAACAATGGAGGCGAAGAGAGCGCTTCCCTTGCTCTTCGATCTGACGGTGGATACGAGTCTACATTCTGACTGCAGGACTCACATTTAGGCCTCGCACTCGGCATGAGCGATGAAATATCTGGTGCCGCTTTTGCTGCCATTATCATCGGAGAGGGCGGGGTGAGAGCGAGACGTCATCGGAAACGGTAACGAAGAAAAGATGAAGATTGCGAGCAGAATATTTTATTTTTATTGTTTTTTCAAATATTGGGCCGGGAGGCATAGAAAGATGTAAATAAGCCCAAGTATAATTAGTGAAAGGTTAAAACTATATACCCCCAATATTATTATATACACCTATTTAATTTGCTAAGTTTTTATAAAAAAATATTTTAATATATCTCTTTCAACCTATCAACTCGACCTTCTTCTCTTCCCCCGTTTCCCAACCGCACAACAATTCCCCTAAATTATGCGGATCAATATCTAAGTCCTGCAATAATTTTATAGTCCCTACCAAATTTTTTTATTTTATAATGTCAAAAATGAATTGATTGATGAAAGGGGTGACGCAAATAAAGAAAAATATATATTTAACAATTATTTTTTATGGATGTATTAAAATTAATGTATGTTTAATTTAAAAATTATTTTATAAAAATAGATAAAATAGATATTTGATACATTAATTAAATTTTATTTTTATAAAAATAGGTAAAATAGATATTTGATGATGTATGAAGGTGTATCTCATAAAATTGTAGTAGGGCCTTAGTGAAATTTACTAACAAGTTTGAAAACCGGGCTTTGATTGAATTTGGTTTCGGCCCAGGTTATTTTACTCCCGATTTTGTGGGAAGTACACCTCTCCTATTTTTAAATACACGTAAAAATATTTAAAGTGCTCTTTTTCCCAATTATAAAACATATAAAAAGATAAGTACACAAATTTTTTTGGACCAATATAGTGGCATTCATTTTACAAGATGAGATCTCTTGAAAATTTACGACAGTAACGAATTTAAATTGTAATTTATGTGGGCATGTGCCCCTATCAGGGGCGGATGCACCCTTAGATAAGGAGGACAAGTGTTCTACCTAAAATTTATCGGTCGATACATCATTTTTATGTCAAAATATTTACTACTTTCTAAGCATATAATGGTAAGTTAGGCATGCCAATATGGTAGTGTACTAGTGTGGGTTCGACCCCAATTTTGTACATTCCCTTTTTAAAATTATTATTATTAATTTAAACAATTTCTTGTAATTAGTATGGATTGTTGGTTCTATTCTCCCTTAATTTCTTATATACATATTAATTGCTTGTACTTATTGTTGCAATGCTAAAATTTACGCCCTTTCTTCTTTAATTTTGTTTTACGTTATTTATTTTGCATAAGTGTATTGTAATTTGGGCAATTACACATTAATTGGTTCAAAAAATAATAATTATATTTACAAATTAGTTCAAAATATTTATACAGATGTATAAAATTGTTTAGCACAAAAATATAATTTTATCTTTTGCATAGAATAAATTTGTAATTAGTGTCATTTTTTTTAACTATTTTGTAATTTTTTTTCTATAATTTTAAAATTTACTTTTTTTTAGTAAAGGGACACACATTTAAAAATAATTTAAAATTAATATTATAATCTCTATTTATTTTTTAATATACTAAACAATATAATTAATTAGAGTATTTCTTTTACCAATGTTGTAATCATTTATATTTGTTTTGTTATAACCACATATTTTTCTTAAATATATTAAATGGAAATACAACATAAATTTTAGGTAAAGTTTTGCATTAGCAGTTTTAGATGAGTTAATTCAAAAATTAGTACAAATTAACACACTCATTTCAAAGTAATAAAACATCATTTTTAAATTATGACTTTTCTCACGCGAGATCTAACTAGTCGACAATATGATAATTATTTTCTTATTATTAAATTTGAAAATAATTTTTTATTTATTTTATTTTAAATAATTTTGTGCACTCCCTGTATTTTATTTCTACGTCCGTCACTGACCCTATATAAAAATTAAAAAAAAATTGCTGCTGCTACTATTGCATTTTTTGTTGGAAACAACATCGTTTTGCTTGTTCCGACGAACTCTGATAAAATTTGGAACGTAAATTATGCGTACATTTAGTAAAAAAATTAACTTTATGGGACAATTTAGAAAAAGTGCAAAAGTTAACGCTAAAATGCTCTATCCGCACATTTACACATGCACTAAAATCTATTAAAAAATAAATTTATTACTCTCCTGCATGTTTTTCCATTTCCACTTTATGAAATGATAAAAAATTGAAAACATTGTAATTTTAAATGATGTGCCTAATCGTCTTTAGAACATAACATTGGTCAATTTGCATTTATCAGTACTAAACATAGTCTGCATATAAAATGTAACAAATTTAAACGTCCAACTATATATATATATAATCAAGCTAGCCCCAACAACGATCAATTTCTCAAAACCCTAAAAAATCTCCATCCTCAACAATTCAAAAATAATTAATTCAACCCCACATATAAACCCTAATTAATCTATTTATACTATTTATATCATCTAAACTAGCTACTTATGATATAATCTATGATCTAACATGACCAATACATGCACATAACCGTGCAGACACAATCCATGCAACCCTAATTAAAACATATTGATCGAAATTCTCTTCCATCAAGAAATATGAGAGAGACAAACAGCCAAAAGAAATATTATTGATCAAGAAGAGATCCCCACACCAAGAAAATCAATGAAGGGAACATCTTTCTTTTGAAGGGTTTTCTCCTCGAATTCATTCTTCCTCGTCTTCCCAAAATAGAACGTATTTTCCCCCATGATTATCCCATCTTTATCGGGCGCCAAATAATTAAAGGGTTTTGAAGCATCCCTCCAACTAATTTGTCCCCTAATCGAATCATTGCAGAGTATCGAAAAATGATCATTCATCCGCGATTTACTTCTTCCACCATTCAAATCGGGCGTGTAAGAAGATAGACTGTTAGGCCACTCAGACAATGGGAAGATTTTATCTTTTTTCTGGCTCAATAAATCATAAACCCCTCCATTTTCAAAGCTGATTTTGGCGCCAAACTCCTCTTGGATCCTCAAATTTTTTCGTCTAAAAACGTAATTAGTGGGAGATTTGGAGCTGAGATTATCATGATGATGGGGTTTTTTACCAGAAAGCTTGGATTTTTCTCTTTGCTTTCTTGCCATAATCACATGCCAATGATTTTTCACAGCATTATCCGTCCTACCTGGAAAAAGCCTCGAAATCAAAGCCCATTTATTTCCATGCATTCGGTGAGCTGCGAGTAGCCTTTCTTCCTCTTCTTCTGAGAATGGCCTTCTATTTATTCTTGGGTCAAGTTGATTAAACCATCTCAATCTGCAACTTTTACCTATATATATACCATACATCATATGTATAAATGTACATTAAATTTTCCCAAATCTCAATACTAGCTATGTTTTTTTTAATCTAAATACAATATAGTTAGATTGTGCACTTGTTCAGGGGACTAATTAGTCAATCCCCTAACACGGGCTATTCCTGCCAAAACTAATGATATATGTTTTATTACCGACTGCTTCCTGTCATTAAATTTTTTTATCTAAGACTAATTATAATGACTGAATCTCTCACTAAATTATACTTTCTCTGTCCTGCAGGAATTTGCATACTTTCTTTATTTGAACATCCCACACAAATTTGCACACTACCTAAAAAGAAAGCATTGATTTACGTGCACACTCACAAACTTTTACACATATTTACTCATATACTACTACTTTATATATAAAACTATTTTTTCTTAAAAAATATGTCGTCCCGTAGGGTACAAATTCCTACGGGACGGAGGGTGTATACAGTGACATCCAAATAAAAAAAATATATATATATTTCTACTTTATCAATTTAATGTATTTGAATGGTTTCAAATTTAAATTTTGAACATCAGCAATTTCCGATTGATTTTAATTTTATTTTTTTCGATATAAATTAAATTACTGAAATTGGACACCACTAGTAGAAAAAAAATTATATTGAATTCACCTAAATTAAAGGAGGTAAATTTATAGTTACGAAATTATATCTTTTATATCACTATTTTTAAATTAGTATAATATGAAAAAAAAAATTATGTTATTCAACCTATGATTACTCTACTATGTAAAAATTTTGTACCAATTTAAAAATATTGCTTAAGAAATGTAGCCATTTTGAAATTATTTCATTTATTAAACTATGGATATGATATATAGATATCTCGATCCACTTTTCTCTTTGAAATTAGACGTTGATCATATCATATCAAAATATCCAAAAACTGAACTTAGTAATCTTTGAAATGAAATCGAATATTTCTCCAAAAGTATATTCCTAATCAAAAAGACTGCAAATTTTAAAACAAAATATCGAATACATACGCCATACACAACCTACACAAGTACAAACAAGTACCTGATCTTCCTTGCAGTTTCTCAGCAATGGAATTCCAGTTCTGGGGACCGTATTTTTCGACGAGCTGTCGCAGTTTTTCGTCTTCCGCAGGCCGCCAGTGCCCTCGAGGACAAGTTCTCGGATCATCGGCACCACAAGTTGTTTCCTCCATCCCAAGTTTAGGCAAAAAAAGTTCTTGAAAAACTGCAAATATAATGAATTAGGGAAAATACCTAAATCAAGAGTTTGAGAAAGAAAAAGTGGAATAAACAGACAAGAAGTCGGCTTTGCACCACAAAATGGACTTTTATTTACTTAGATAAAAGAAAACTACATAATTTGTTTTCCTATATTCCCATGAATAGTAAAAATGCTAGTGTAAAAAAATGTTTAATTATATGCCTTCACTAACACACCACCCACATGTTTCAATCTGGATTATTAATGTTTGATCATTACACCTAAGAAGTAATACATATGTACTTTGACTGCATACATATGTGTCACTCTTACGCCTTATTACGTATAAAATCATAACTAATTAATTTTGAAATAGCCTTTAGCATGCATGTTAATTAATTCGAAAAAAAATTTACTATTATTTTCTTAATTTAGAGTAAGGGGGAAACAGCTTCTAGTAGCTTTGAAAAAAATTGTTTTGGGACTTGTCTTTATTAATTTTTTCATACGTATAAAATTTGATATTTTTGGTATCTTATATACAGACATGTATTGTATTGTTACGTACAATACAAAGTATCAATACGTAATTTATGTTGAAATTGTTAATTTTATAGTGTGACTAGAAATTTTTTTAAAAAAAAAAAAAAACTAAAGGAAAATAGATTTAATTTTCAGGGTTAACACCTCCTTTAATTTACAAGAAATGTCCAAGCATCCGACTCAATATATCACATTTCATGAACTCAGTAAATAAATAAATATATATATATATACATATATATATATATATATATTGCAAAATATAAAGGAATTATATACAAAAAAAAAACATGATAAATATCGTACGTAATAAAAACAAGATGAAAATAATTAAGCAGAAGCTGCACATTACCTCGAATCACCGGAAAACTTGAAAAATATTTCGGTCAATGATATTATTCATGAACCCGGGTACATGAGAGGCCAGTGGGAAGACGAAACTCTTAATTTTCTTCAGCAGTGAAAGATTTTCAGTTGTGAAAATTAAGATTGTCAAGAACTAATAATTGTAAGGCTTTTAAAATATATGAAGCGGATGAAGAAACAAAAAGCTTGTTATTGAATTATTGTATGGTTGGTGAACTCTCCATGTTTGCATTTATATACATACATAGATACACACATGAAATGTTTAAAGATTATTGGATATGTCGCTAGACGTCTTTAACAAGTCAACATGGGCGTAAGTAATACAATCTTAAATTGAGTGTTCGAATAATTAGGAAATAATATATATATTAAATTATAACAATATATATGTAATTTTCTCTCACAAAATATTTACATTATATATATATACACGTACACAATTCATCTAAGTACACTAGATTTAATTAGTGGTGTTGGTAGTTATATATATGTTATGATTTTCTCATTTTCATATAATTAGTAATTAGGTTGGAAAGAAGATCAATATTAATTAATAGGGTCAAGTTATATACCTGAAAAAGGAATTTGCATTTAAATTAAACTCTGGACCCTTTTATAGGTTTTGTTCGATCGAGTAGTATAATTAAACTAAGGTATTCATCTAGCGTTTTTTGGTTTTAATACTTAAGTACATAAAGATTTGACACAGCATCAGGAAGTATAAACACATAATCCGTTGATTCAATTCTATGAATACTGGATAATATGATCTTCGTGTTATATATTGTGTTAATTCCATTGATTCATCGAATACTAGAAATAACAACAATGAGAACACGAGAAAGGGAAATTAAACCCAATTCTTTTCAATCTCAAAATCAACTCCAATACAATGAACATAAAGCTCCTATTTATAACAAACTAACTAAAGTTTCAGGGCTTAAAGTCCGACCCAATAACAATTAAATTAAAAATAATAATAATAATAAAAACTACATATATTCAATATCTATCCCCATCGAAGATTAAATATCATTTTTATTATTATAGAGATGGAT
The DNA here is from genome assembly GCA_026898435.1 of Prunella vulgaris. NCBI lineage: Eukaryota > Viridiplantae > Streptophyta > Magnoliopsida > Lamiales > Lamiaceae > Prunella > Prunella vulgaris. The sequence goes on along the minus strand of JAPKLY010000281.1, from coordinate 399,217 downwards.
TAAGATCATTTATATGGATATTACCAAAAATTGCAAGGAAAAAAAATTGTGTGAGTGCAGCTTTAAATTTTAAATTTATTTTTATAATTTGTAAAAATAATACATAAAAATTAAATTAATTATAATTGATTTGGATTTGCGTCAATTACACTGTGCATTAATATGCTAATTACTTAAAAATGGTGTATTGATCTACACCAAACATCACTCATTCGAGAATTCTAATACGAAACTAATATATAGCATAAAATAGAATACTCAAACTAAAACAAATTAGTAGTTTAATTACATGCAGATGATAAGTCAAAAGCAAAGATTGAAAGAAACAAGGCAATAAAAACATTAAAAAATTGATTTCTTAACTGATTGATCATTCCATACCCCACGAAATTAATGACTTATAATAATAATATTAATATTTCAAAATTTAAAAAAAAAAAGGTTTATCCATTCACATCGACATTTATATCAAAGCACACAAGGCACCTCCAAGGGTGGGTGAAAAATCAGTATCCAACCCCTTAATCAACCTGAGGTGATAAGTCTCAATTTAATTTCCCATCATATGCGCAGGCATCGTCTAATCAAAGAACAAGTGTTTTAATCATCAACCTCTTCACCACTTTTGATTGCTTCTTCCATTTTAATTATGCATATATTTTTAACTAATTATATAGAAAATTATCACAAAAATTTGCATATTTTTCTTTTTAGTTTGTCCCACAAATATTTGCATAGTTTTAAAATAAAAATATTCTTTTTAATCTCTACCCTTAAAATATCTACGTCACAATCTCTATTACTCATTACATTTTTTTCTTAAATATTGTGCCCACAAAAATACCGCAAACTTTTGGGGGACGGAGGTAATATAATGCAAGAAATTACTTAGATCGACAGACAAAAATGCATGATCCACAATAATGTTTTAGCTACATCCATAGTAGAAGAGAGAATTTTGTATTAATTAATATTATGATGAGCATCAGCTGCAGTGCAGAATGAGTACCTTAGTAGGGAACTATTAATTAATTATATTTTTGTTAGGGATCTCTCTATAATTATATATAGATTTCACTCTATACACTCACAATATACTTAGGTACATATTTTTACAGGACGGAAAATATATGTTAAAATTTCAATATTTTAGCTTACTTGTGTCTTTGAAAGGTTGGTAACCGTATCAAAATAATATATATATTCTAAATTCGTTAGGCGTCAGTTGGGTGCCGGCCGGTCGATATATATTACTATTAAAACACAGACTCAAATCTATACAATGAAACACGAAATTAAAGAAAAAAAAAAAAGAATTACAGTCCAAAGCATCTAGCAGCCAGCTAATATGGCTAGGCAAAAATTTAGTTAGCGTGATGCAGCCTAAAGTTGTTATCTTTTTAATTGAGTAGTTCAAAGAGTTGGACACGACTCGTTAAATATTATAGGCTCAAATTATTTACTTAGATAAGCGAGTTCAGATCGAACTTATAAAAATATATACTTAATTTATTAGGATGATCAATACATGAGAATTTTTTATCAATTATAATTTGAGTAGACTCTATTTTAAGCTCGTGAAAGTATATATATATATATATGTAATCGAGCGACTTCGAGTTTAACTTGACAAATACTCTAAGTTGAATTCGAATTGAGATACCCAACTTTACTCGAATAACAATTTTATTGCAGTGGCATGCTAGTTATATATATATATATAATAGAATATGTAATTAGCATTTGAGGATATTTTGGAGTGCGTTGGCAATACAAACACTCACACGTACGCATGGCCCTTTTCCTAGTGAAGAGAGAGAGAGAGAGAGAGAGAGAGAGAGAGAGAGAGAGAGAGAGAGTTGAATGATGAGAAGATGATGAATAGAAAGGTCTGGAATAGCTTTCATTAATACATGAAGAAGATTAATGAGTTTAATTACTTGCAAAGATAAAAAAGAAACATTTGATCGATCCAAAAGTGTCTCTGTAATGAAAACAATAATATACCTTTTAATAAATCTCAAGAAACCCAATATCTCAACGAACGCTGATAAACCCTCTGTAAACAAACTTTGACCCAACCCTCTACCTTATTCATTTCTACATTATTATTATTATTATTATTATACCATACTATACTAAATATATATACTAATACTACCAAATTCTATATCTCTACACAGACTATACTATGCCCACTTTTTATTGATAAAAGTTTATATGAAATAAGTAAAAGAAAGTGATGGGATTTTAATAAATGTGACAATATTTAAAAAAAAAAAAAAAGGAAGATGACAAAAATATTATTATTATTAAAAATAATTTGGTGGCAGATTTTTAGTAACATATAATAATATGTTAAGAAAAATGTGATAATTATTTTTAATAAAAATATTATATTTTTTTAAATTGATAAATTTTAGTTCATAATTAATAAGTATATTTTATATTGGTACTGTCATGTTTATACGACGATATCACACAAAAATTAGTGCTTATTATACACATACTTAGAAAAGAAAAATCGCACCAGTCATCCACGGTGCAACTTTTGACTAATTTTTTGCAAAGTTTGACTTGTTAAAAAAAAATTAAAATATAACTCTTATACAAAAAAGTATTTGTACCTATATTAGTTTAACTATATGAAAATAAAACATTGACATGGAAATTTGTTTAAATTTTTCAAAAAAAAAAAAATATCTGTAGTAGAAATTTCCTGCAAAATGCTCTAGTTATATAGGCATTTTCTTATCTATATATAAATGATTTGCCTACAAAATTAGTTACCTAAAATTTTATTTTTTAGGCAGGCAAATTATTTATAAATTAAAAAATAAAAATAACTACATAATTAAGAAAATTAATCGACAAGCAATTCCACTATTAAAAATCATATATATGTGAATAAATTCTTTTAGAAACCTTTTTTTTTTTCAATCTATAGAAATGATATCATTTTAAGATAATGCATACCCCATCTATCCACAAAATTATTTTCCACTCTCACAAATTTTTTTTTCATTTCCTTATTTGGAAACAACTCACACTCACAATAAAAATTTGGGCCCCATAATACCTCCATTTTTTTCTTATTTTATCTATTATTTCAATATAATACTAATTTTCATTAAATTATGTGCCACTTCACAAATGGGAAAAAAAAATTGATGAACGGAGGAAGTATTACTTTTTTAAAAAATTTATCTTAAAATATATTTACACACACTCCTTTGGAAAAGTGTGGTAATTCAATTTAAAAAGTGATACTTATATTTTTTACAATAAAAATACATCGCTGATCATACAGTAAACAATCTCACACAAAATTTGCTCCATTTAATAATTACATGTAAACTTGGTCACAAATTCGTTTACCAGTCAAAAGTAATTATATTACTCCCTCTGTCCACCAAATTATTTACTTCCCATTTTTCTTTTTTGTTTGTCCATAAAACATTTTCTTATTTTCTTATTTGGAAACAACCTACACTCACAATAAAATTTTGGACCCCACAATACTCTTACTTTTCTCTTGTTTTATCTATCATTTCAATATAATACTACTTTTCATTAAATTCCGTGCCCACAAAAAAATGGGAAAAAGTTTCATGGACGGAGGGAGTGTAATATTAAAGCAATTCGCTAAGTATTTGCAGCCATAATAAGGTGGCGTGTTATTTACCACAAAGTAAGTTGAAAATTTGAGAAAAGAGGATAAAATAAAAACTAAGTAACCCATAAGAATGTATGTTGTAATTAGACAGACATATTTCTTGTTGAAATTCAGTTAATACCAACCCCCCATTTTATCTTCTTAATTAATAAATTAATAATATATGTAAGAAATAATTAATTTGAAATCTAAGTACAGTTAGTTGGCGTTTTTGTATCCATCATATTTCGAGAGATTGCCACTCCTTTTCGGTTAGAGATCGATGCTCTGAATCATCTATGTTAAGGTGAAGTATATGGAACTAAGATTATGACACTTTACCTAACTTTTTAGTGTAATATTGATTAATTGTCCCAAAACAAAATTCAAAAGAAAGTTTAATTAATTTAGACAACTTTTGTGGCTTAATTTATGCATGTTGGTGATTTTATTGTGTTTAATTATATCAATATGTAATTTAAAAATTATTATGAAAATATTTAATTTATTTTAATTTTTAATATAACATATATATAATGTTAAGAAAAATAGGCTGGAAGGATTTTAACGGTTAGATCGTCGATTCGATTATGAAAACACTGTATAATACAATATACAAATTAGTCTATTAGTGAGTTTAATTAGATTTAGTGATACAATATTTCGGGTTTTGGATTAATTAATTAATTAATTAAATGTGTGAACAGTTACATTATTTTTTTAAATGAAATTTAAATTAATTTGTGTTAAATGCATATATGTTGATTTTGAGTTTTTAGCTTAATTATTAAAATAAATTTAATAGAATTCAGCACAAGTAGAGTTTAAATAGATCAGTATACATATATAGTGAATGTGTAGATATTGTATGAAAATGGTTCATAATAGGATTATTATTAAATTATTTTAAAGTATAAAATATTAGGTCAAGTGTATCAAAAGCTGCGATTAATATAAATTTATATTGACCTCAACTTTTGATATACCTGATAAAATTTTTGATACATCTAATTAAATATTTGATATTTTAAAACTGGTTCATAAGCTTACCATAAACTATTTTTATTCAAAACTTTGCCATAGAGAATCCTCCCAATGAAACTACGTTGGTTTTGAATTTACATGTTAGGGATTTGGACCTTTTGATTTCCATCCCTTGCGAATTAAAAATTTAAAATTTTATTTTCACATTTAATTCTTCATTCACATCTAAAATATTTATAAATTTTAAAATTATAATTTTTCTCTCTCATTCATTATTTTTCATACTATATTCGTACGCAATATATTAAAATAACATAATATCAATCAATATTAAATATTGATTTGACATAGAGCATAATCCAATATATCCTACTAAAATCTTAATAGACACATAATATTTTATTATTGATAAAAGAGTAAGTCTTTTGTGCACCAGTTATAACGTGCAACTCAAGTGTATTTTTAAACAGTTACATTATTTATTACTAAAAAATTGCGTAAATTATTACTGAAAAGTTACACTATTAAAGGTCCACTTTTCAATAATAATATGTGTAACTTTTCAATAGTATTTTGTGTAACTTTTTAAAAATGAACTTGAATTGCATGGTGCAACTGGTGCATACAAGACTAAACCTTGATAAAAAAAAATTGGGAAAATATACATTTTTGTCCTATAAGTTTCGTTGACTTTGGTTTTCGTCCTCTTAAGTTTTGAATTTTTGTTTTCGTCCTTTAACTTATCAAAAATTATGGTTTTCTTCCTCTTAAGTTTTGAATTTTTGTTTTCGTCCTTTAACTTACCAAAAATTATGGTTTTCGTCCTCCAACCGCCTATAACCAATAACACGATCGGTAATACATACGTAGATCATTTTTTTCTATTTTTTTAAGCGAAATACTGACGTGGGGGTATTTAGAGGGAATTAGGTCTTGATGGATAAAATACAGGATTAACCGTAAATTATCTCCCAAATCAAAACCCTAGTCGATCAAATCTAGGCATGGGGGCTTGAGAGAATTAGGGAAAAAAGGAACAAAGATCCCCAAATCAAAACATCCGAAAGCCTAAATTTTTTTGAGCGCATACTCACTGTACGGTAAGGAAAAGGGATGTGTTCAAGAAATTCGTATGAATAAACGAGTTTCGAGCGCAATATTAAGTGTCATTGTAGTTTCGTTGCACGGTTTGTACAACGTATTCAAAAATGAATCTGGACAGAAGATTCTATGAATGTAAGTAGGTATTTGGGAGGAAATTTATGGTTAAAAGTGTATTTTTTTCAAGACCTAATTTCCTCCAAATACTCCACGTTAGTATTTTGTTTTAAAAAAAAATGGATCCACGTGTGTATTATCGGTTGTATGACTGGTTATAGACGGTTGGAAAACGAAAATCATATTTTTAGTAAGTTAAAGGACAAAAACAAAAATTCAAACTTAAGAGGATGAAAACCATAATTTTTGGTAAGTTAAAAGATAAAAATAAAAATTCAAAACTTAAAAAGACGAAAATCAAAATTAACAAAACTTATAAGATAAAAATATGTATTTTCCCAAAAAATTTATATTCAATAATTTTAAAGTCATGACTTCACGGAATAACCTAAATTCCCCTATAAACATATTCAGATGCTCGAAAAACTTGTCAATCTTATCAGAAAGAAATGGAGATATCCCTAAATTAGTAATATATTTAATTTGAAATCAATGATATTTGAAAATGCAGGAAATGAGTTATCATTAATCATCGTGTGATCATATGTGCTAACGATGGAATCATGAGAGTTTGGTTAAACCTAATTACGTACGCCGCCATTCTTGTAATAGTGCTCATACAATTAAATTAATTAATTATATATATAGATAGATAGATAACTTGAAGTATATATAATCTATTAAGTACTTGAGGAATTTGAATGCATGCTCATTACATCTTACCTACTACAAAAATACTTCCAACACTAGCCAAAATACCCCCTCCTACTAAATAATAATACTTCCTCGTTTCAATTAAGTGTCTTATTACAAAATTTGATCGATACAGTTACCAAAAAAAACTATATCAGTAAAAAGAATTTATTAAACCACTATGGAGGAAAAGGTGTCCTCCTCCCTTACAAAATACAACACAGATATTACAATCAAAATGCAAAGCAATCTCCAATCGTCAACTGATATAAGATCTAGAGCAAGCAAACCATGCACTATTAATACTATTCTCTTTATATTTTTTTCATATCACTAGCCAAGATCAAAGTCTCCCGCTAATCTTATTACCAATCTGAACGGGTTAGAAATCTATTCTCGATTAATTACTTTTTTTTCTCCACTCTTCCCTCTCCTCTAATCAAATTAAAAAACATATTAGTGAGAGAAAACATTAATATATCCTTCATTAAGAATAAAAGATTACTAGGTAGGGTAAATGGGAAAGAAATTAATGAGTAACTATTTTTATTTTTGGATTTGAATCACTATTTATTTAAAAAATTAAAAAGAAGTAGTTAGAAGAATAATTAATGAGACAAATAGCGGATGAGATTGCATATTCCAATCCATGTTGCATTTGCTATTCCACTCACCAGATGATTGTCATGTGTTAAATATATTACACGGTATATATTAAGAAGGATTAAATAGTAATTTTAATATTTAACACATGGCAATCATCCGGTGAGTGGAATATCATATGCAACATGAATTGTAATAGGCAATCCGATCTGGACAAATAGAGTCTAAAAAATAAAACGGGTGGTGTATATATAATGTTCTAAATTTATTCACACTTATAAACATCATCAGAATCGTAACCAATATTTTCTAGAAACAGAATATGACAAAGGAACACACAATAGCTATAAATTTTGAATTTATAAATTTATTTATATTAATTATCTGATGGCAAGTCTCACGCATATACCGTGTAACTCAAATATATTTTTAAAATATTATAAATTATTGTTAAAAAATATTTTTAATTTTTTTATTGAAAAATCACACTTACTGATATGGATATAAGAAGCAATTTTTTAGTGACAATAAAAATAATCTTTTAAAATATGAGGTGCATTGGTGTACCTTCCACAACCTTGCTTTCATGTACTCCCTCCGTCCCAGGTTTTTTTTCCCAAAGATCTTAGGCACACGGATTAAGAAAAAATCGAATATGTAAGTATGAAATTAATTAGTAAAGTATAAAATGTGTATTTTATTAATTTTTGTGAGTGTAAATTATTTTAAGTTAGAAAAAAATAGTTGGGACATCCCAAAATAGAAAATGTGAAAAAAAAAAAGAGTTTGGACTAGTCAGCAAAACTATTTCTTAATTCTTATATCATAATGATGTAGTCTACAAACCTTGATCATTTTTGGGCTTAGGCCCATTTCAGAATAGGATGAAAAGGTCCAATAAGTGAGTTTAATGGGCCGGTAGGGTAGATAAAGTCATCAAATTTTAGTACACACACTAATTAATGATTTTTTCATCAATTTTTATTGGAATTTGGAACAATAAGTGTCGTTGATTTCTGTCCAGTTAATTGTAATATACTTTAGAAACATTAAATTTTAAATCTTACGAAAATTGAAAATGTCACTTTAACTTTGAAATATCATTACACAAAATACTGTAATATTATTAAAGATATCATACATTTTATATTTTCCGAATAAAAATCACATATATATGTACTAGTTTGTATTTTATTTGTACATTTTAACAATATTAATTGATTCATTAAAATGGACTAAAATAATTATATTATGCAGAAAATAAATGATATCATTTTACATTTCATAAAAAAGTTGGTTCATAAAAAAACTTACACCAAATTATTTTGTTTGAATATTTTAAACAAGCTCACTTTTAGTCAGCCCAAAAAATTACAAACTCCGTTTTAGATAAAATTGCTCCTTTTTACAGAATTGTTTAGAAAACATATGATTATTTTATCTGAATAGTTTCAAATAACAAAGTTGTATAGTTTAGATTCTTTTAACCACCCTCTAAAATATACTCAAAAATATTTTTACCATATTGAGCTCTTGTAGTTTCATTCATATATCCATTTTTTTGGTAAGTCACTGATATCAATATTGGGTAAAAACGATATTTTTATAATATTTATTAAAAAAAATATCGGTAAATATTCGTTATGTAATATCGATATCGCTTAATTTTTCCACAAATTAAACCAAATATCGTTAAATATCGAGAAAATATCGATAAATTTCAGAAAAAAATTTAAAAAATTGTGTACATATAAATTTGTCACAGCTGTAAAATTTATTCAAATTATTTTATTAAATTTATATATTAAATGTTTGATCTTAAAATTTTTGTAATTTTTAAATTTACCAATATCGATATATCCATCGATATTTTCACAAATTTAAGACGTCGATATTTCCATCGATACCGATATTTTCGACCTTGGTTTCATTTACATTAAATATTTTGATCCTTATAGAAGTCAGTTAAGTATAATAACCATATTAATGCAAATAAAAGTATGTAGACCATTCAAACAAATTTAACTTTTGCAAATGAAAATATGATAAAACAATAATAATAATAGTGATGGAAAGCACATCAAAATATAGTTTGAAGAATTCTTGTTTGAAATGGTGTAATGTCAAACAATTGTAAAAACCTAAACTAACGCAAACAAAAGTGCAGCTAATCCATTTGAATTCTTTTCTTTTTTTAACTAGGTGGTGATTTTTTATTAATACACACATGAGACGACCTTACACAAAATAATTTTACAAAAGTGTATCTCGTTCACATGGGCGAACTGGTATTCACCAATCAATCGAGTAATAATTTTATGGGTGTTTTACATATTGGTTAAAAAAAAATCACTATATTTACAAATTGGTTCATAATATTTGCACGGAGGCATGTTTTTTTTTTTTTTTGCACGGAACCTATATTTAATTTGTGTGAATTTGTTGAACCATTTTGTACTTTTTTCTAATTTTATTTTACTTTTAATTTGTGTATGAGTAATTATTATTATTACTAGTACAATTTTCAAATGATTAATTATTTTGTGCGCAATGGTTGCATCATTAAATATAATAGGAAGTAATATTGTGAGCAGAGAGCATGCTGTTCTCTTTGGATAAGGAAGCCATCTACAAATATAGATGATTAGGATTATAATTGGAAACTAATTGTCTTTATCTTATTAAACTTTATTTAGCTAACGTACGTTCTACCTAATTATTAAACACCAATTTAAAATTCTACTTGTCCTAATCTCCCTAAATTGTCCCATTAAGACTTGTCCAACACTAATGAAAGATTCATTGAAAAAAAAAAGGTTAAATTATATATAAATACACCACATTTTACTCAACTTTCAATTTAATCTCGAGTTTCACAATTATTATTAAAAATTTCAATCTTTTAAACGATTTTAATGCGATACACATTTTTTATTTTCGGCTCGCAATTGAGGACGTGTCTCGATGGAGCGTGTGAAAGGTTGTCACTCTGGCGTAAACGTATTAAATTACCATTTTAGTTTTTAGTTTTTAGTTTTCACACCATATATTACATACACAAAAAATAACAAAAAATTATATTAAAAAGGCATTTTTTTTGGTGTCGTTTCAAGTCTACCCTGAATCGGTTGTAAAAATATTTTTTTTAATTGTATTTCTCATTCAAAAAAAAAATTAATATAGATTTTTGTTATGTTTTATATATATTATATATGATGTGGAAACTAAAAAATAAAAATGTAATTTAATATGTGAACGCTAGCATGACAACCTTTTACGCGCTCCGGCGTCCGGCGAGACACGTCAGTTGTCCGCCGGAAATAATAAAATGTGTATCGAATTGAAATTATTTAAAAGGTTGGAATTTTTAATAACAATCGTGAAGCTCGGGATTAAATTGAATTAAAGTTGAGTAAAATGTGATGTATTTATATAGAATTAACTCAAAAAAACAATAGCGGAAATTTTCATTTTTTTTATTTCTCTATACTTAATTCGTATATGATATTCTTTTAATTATTAGGTCATATATATAGATGATATTTTAATAGAAAAATTACATCTTAACCTATATGTTATTAATTTAATTATTTATAAAAATCAATTTTTAGGGTATAGTTTTTTTTTTTTTTTGGATCGAAGGAGTAAAAAATTAAAATATAACATTAATCTCGACAATACGACGTGTAGAAGTCGTTCTCATTTACATAAGTTGCAATTGTCACTCCTGCTGTCCCATGGGGCATAATGGTCATTTTGAGATTGCGCTTTGGTAAACTATGTCGAGCATAACGAATTAGGAAACGTTTTCTCTTTTCTTTTCTTTTTTAACTTTTTTTCACGAGCTCTCATAATACATTTTATAACTAAATCAGTTTCATCATGATTTTTTTTTTTTGTATTTTATGTATAATTTTTGTGATTTTTTAATTATTTCAATAAAATATATTAATTTAGTAATAATATTATACAAATAAAAATAATTAATATCATTTTGAACTATATAGTGAAAGTAGTTCACAAAACACTTGCTTTTATAATTGTAATTGGAGGCCTTCAAACCTTCGCCGTCATCTACTCCTCAGGTGACTGCCGGACGACGTCGCCTTCCCTTCTCCGACGCTGCTCTCCGTCTCCCCTCTACTACACCCTTTCACTCACGCACGCACACACAGATCCGGCCCATCTCTTCCCGCCATGGCCGTCGGTTGAAGGTGTTATAGTCGATCTGTAGAAGCTGTCGGTGAGGGGAGGGCGGATCTAGGCTTTTCCGATTGTTTAATCGGATTTTCTTCAAGAACTTTCTCGGATTTTAGTGCACCTGCAGTTTTTCCAGCCGGTGAGTCTCCCATTGCCCACACCGGCGCCGACAACTAGGCTACGCGCCCGGATCTGTACATCGCCCCCGTCTGTTGAGCGCCGCTCTCCGGTGTCGCCTGTAAATCTATTTCGTTTGTCTCCTCTTGTTGTTTCAGTGGTTTAACGGGTCCATCCCTGCCAACGGTGCCATGGTTACTGTATCGATTGGTGGGATGACCCGTTAAATCCTATTTTCTTTTATTTTTATTTCTGTTGTTTAGAATTCTGCAGTTTGGTTTTTTATCTCTGTTTTAGATAATAATTTCCTTCTCCTACTCTAAGTAGTTGTGAAATTTTCTACACCCTGCGTGGTGTTTTTCTTTGTTGTAATCTGGTGCTTCTACCTTGATGTTGCGTTTAGGATTCAAATCTGGTAGTGTGCCAGATGATATTGAATCCTACAAGACTCATTGAAGTGCAGGATTGTTATGGGATAGATGCTGATTTTAGATGGTGCAAAATCGTCTTAGTGTGGGTGTGTTATTTGCCATAGGGCTTAAAAGTTGTTAGCGTCTATTTTTTTTGTGTACTCTCCATTTCCTCCCGATTGGTTTGGAGCAGTGTTTTTCCTTGGTTGATGTAGTCAAGGAGTTAGGAAATGAGTCTATTGTACTTTCAATATTTATATTTATAAAAGATCATTTCCTTTAAAAAAAAAAATTGTAATGGGAGGAAGGAGGGAGAGAGAGAGAGAGAGAGAGAGATAATAAATAATATATGTGTTGGAATAAAATGATTTTGGTGCTAGATATTTGGATAATTTAATAATTTTTTGGAAATTAATTAATTCAATTGTGTTTTACTTATAAAGTTGATGAAATTAGTATATTCACACTCAAACAAATGAATTCGGTAACGGGTCATTCAGACAAATGAATTCGGTAACGGGTCAAGCCTATACAGTAAGTTTGGAAATTTTGGCTCTGAAATGGCTTCATTGGATTTAAAATTGACTCAGGGATGCCTAAAATTAAAATACTATAATATGCACATTGTAATTTATGGAAATGCATCAAATCATGCTAGCTGGTCAACTACTAAATTACTAATTGATTATCACCAATTATGTTCGTCAGTATTAAATGTTGATTCATTTTTTTCAGGTATGAATGGAGGTTCATCTATAAATAGGTATCCTCGTGTATTTTTCTCATGCGCAGAATACCCCTGAAATTCGTTTCTCTTTCTCAAGTCCTCTACATATAGAGTTCTATGTATATAATCCAGTTCCAGTGTTTTTTCTGTTCGTCGGAGCTTCAAATCATGTGTTTCAGTTAGAGCTGGCAATTTTAGTCCAGTACGATCTACCCTGGATTGATCTTAAAATATGAAAGCCCAAAAAATTACGTTGTTTTGGCCCGATGGGCTGCATGCAGCATATTTGACCCAATAGAATTTTAATTTATTAAATAATATTTATTTTGAAGCCAATTAAATGATTATTAAAATTAGAGTTAATCTGAAACTCCTCCTTCATCATTGCGGTTGTTGTTCTCAAAAGTAATTTTTCTGAATTTTTTTCTCTCTCTAACTTTTCAGATATATTCAAATTATAATATCTAAATAGTAATTTTGGACTTTTTTTTCTCTTGGATGGCATATGTCTAACTAATGAAGATATGTTGTTTGTTACACTACAAGTTACAACAAACATACTACATCAACCAGCTCTCAAGTATTTAGCTTAAATTCAAAGAATTTTTGTTTTTTTAATAAGTGAAGCTAATAAAATATTTTTGTTAGATCATCCAAATATCCAATTAGATTCACAATTAGACAAGTGACCAAATACAAAACTCAAAAATAAACAAAACATGTTGATGACGTATCATACTCCACTATTTTTCTAATTTATTTGGTGATAGCCAATTAAAACGCAACACGTCAATAAGATTTAATACGCTGGAATATTTTGACATATATCATTACATCATCTTATAGCATTATTATTGTTTTTCAATTCCCATCCAAGTAGTGACTTCTGAGTAGGCAACACCCAATTTAAAATTTATATATTTAAATATAAAATAAAATTTTCTGATATTATCAATACTTATTGTATCATTATAAGAAACCAGAATCGGAAAATAAACATACAATAAAAATATGGCTATACATAGTAGATATCATATTAAAATCTAAAAACAATAAACAAGTAAAAAAAATTAATTATAAACAAAAGTTATTCTAAGAAAATCAGGCTCGTAAACAATGTAATCTCCATTCTAATATAAACTTCTCATTGCTTTTGAATATAAATATTAAGAAAAATATAAAAATAGTATAAGTGATGTGTTGGAAAAAAAAAGAGAATACATCCGTATTAAGAATAAATGAGTAGTAAATGTATAAGTAGTAATAAAGTGTATAGATATAATATTCTTATTTTACGTTCAAAAATAGTATAATAAATTTATAGTGGAACAAACTAAAATGGTAAAATGTAAAATGGAAAGTTATAGTGGAACGGCTAAATCAATAATTAGAAATTATAAACTTTAAGTTTGAAAATCATTTAGATTTAAAAATAACTAATTCAATGGCAAAATTATTTTGACAATTTAGAAAATTCTCTTGATATTTTTCTAAAAATATACCCAATTATATCATGTTAATTTGTGTTTGTTGTCAGGCAAAATTGCATTAGAAAATAAAAAAAGTTTTGTAGACAAACAAAAAAGAAAAATGAGTAATAATTTGGTGGATGATGGAATATTATTTTTTTACTTGAAGATTGTTTTTGTTTTCTACTTGTATTTTTTCAGTAAATTTTATTATAGATTTAGTAAAAATTATTTTTTAAAAATACACTTAAATTATTTAATGCATTTGATGCATTTTGTGATTCCAAACTCACTTATGAAACAAAGTTTTAATATGAAATCAATATACTTATATTTACTTACAAGTGATACCATAAATTTTATAATATTATATTTATAAATTAATATTAAAAATATAAAATTTTATAAATAATAATTTATAAAAATAATAATATGATTAAATAATTATAATAATATTTATTTTATATTATAAATAAAATTTACCTCCATTCGTTGCCTAATGCCTCCCATTTATTGTTTATTTTTAACTTTATGAGGTTCAATTTACTTATTTATTCAGAAGTTTCTCATTCAACTCTCAATTTTCAGAAAGACAAACTTTTTTCTTGGAATGTTCTCTTTTATCTGCTATTCTTGTTGTTTTGTTAGTTCATACTTATAGAAACTAAAAAGTCGTTAAATTGCAATGTTTTCCGAACTCCCTCTCCTCCTTTTTACTTTGTTCTTTCTATAGTCTTGATTCTTGTGTCTGAAGCTTCAATCTTTATAACTCCGTTGTCCTGAAAATTTGTTTATTTATGTGATTTGGTATTTCGATTAGATGTCCCTTTTTATTTGTGTTTCTCAGTCATCAAAACCCCTGATACTGCCTTCCTCAGAAACCCCATTTCAGAAGACCAAGCATCTCTTGCTGCTCATTTGACTTTGTGGGCCTTTCTTGATTTTCAGGTAATTTGGTGTTTGTTAGCAGGATTCTAATCGCAAATCTCTGTGGTTGTAATAAAATTGTAAAGATAATTTCATAGTAATTCTTGTTTATAATAATGGAGCTGGGAAATTCGTTTCTGTGTAAAGGAACCTCTCTCTCTCTCTCTCTCTCTCTCTCTCTCTCTGATGTGGCTTTTGAGTATCTCATCAATGAAGGTGTGAATTGAAGTGGTGGAATTGATGCCTGGATCTAGACAGTAAATTGACACATTTTAGCTTAAATCCATGCTAAATGTGTTGTGGCTTGATTGAAAATCTGCAGAAATTGTATTTTCTTTACTAGTTGAAAATAAGGGGAATTGGGAAAAACGCCACAACCATGGTTTGATGGGTCGCACATACGACAACCATGGTGTCATTTTCTTCAGAATTTACTGAAAAGGTGGCGTTTTTCCAATATTCTGTTGAAATATTGTGCTGCACTTGTGTCTCTTTTGTTAAAGAAGATGACTAATGAACTGAGAATGTTATGTTTGGTTTAAAGGATAAAATTATCTATCCATTAAAAATATGCATGTTTTGGACGGATAGATAGTTTTATCCTTTAATCCAAACACATCCGAAGGTTATTAAGTAGGACAAATTAAAGATCATGTTATGGCTGATATAAAATCTGGTTAGCCTATTTAGCTAAATAAGCATTGTGTGTAGAATATAGTCATCAATTTATCACTGCAGAATGGTATGATTTTCTTAGGCTTTGTTGAAGGAAGTAGTTGGAAGTTGGAACTAGAATCATTCTTCACATCACGAACAAAATCATAAAATCCTTTCTTCTGATCGCCTTTCGAGGATCTATCTATCGTTACATTGACAAATTCTGATAATCTTTTACAATCATTTTCTTCATTTTTATTGTTTTTCTCCATGCAGCAACCAACAAGATCCTCACACTTATCCAATACCAGAATTTAAGTTTTGTAAAGAGTACTATTACCATGTCTGTTCTCAGATCTACTGCAATTCTTGAGAGCCACGAGCTTTACTCCATGAAAAATGGTAATGCAAGCGCTGGACTCTCAACATCCATGTTTAGCTCGGATGCTACATCTACGAGTGAATCGTTCAGCAGCGACAGTTATGACCCGAAGTATCTACTCGACTCACCATCACTGGAAGTTCCATTAGTGGCCTCAAGACGAAATGCTTATGAACTTGATTATATGTTGGAATGTCAAAGTCCAGACATTGTTGACTATGATAAAGATATCATGAATCTGAAGCTTCAAGAACTCGAGAATGTTCTACTAGATGATGCTGATAATCACAATCAGATTATGGAGATTGATGGTTATTCATCTTTAGCCCCAACTAAGGAAATATCGATCTCCACACCAACGAACTTGCTTTTCCAATGTGCTGTTGCCATCAACAACAGATCTTGGAACCAAGCGTCTGAGATGATAGAAATGCTGAGGCAAAAGGTCTCGATCCAGGGAGAACCGACTGACAGGATTGCGGCATACATGGTAGAAGCTCTGGCAGCTCGCATGGCTACATCTGGGAGAGGTCTTTACAATGCCCTGAAATGCAAAAGCCCGCCTTCTTCTGATCGACTTTCTGCCATGCAGGTGCTCTTTGAGGCATGCCCGTGTTTCAGATTCGGGTTCATGGCTGCAAACGGGGCGATTCTTGAAGCGTGTAAAAACGAAAATCGAGTTCATATCATAGACTTTGACATCAATCAAGGTTCTCAGTATTACACTTTACTGCAAGCCCTGGCTAAAACCCGTGGTAGTCGGCCTCATGTTAGGTTAACCGGGGTAGATGACCCGGAGTCAGTTCAACGAGGGGTAGGCGGTTTGAATATAATTGGGCAGAGACTCGAGCAGCTTGCTCAAGTTTTGAACCTCTCATTCGAATTCCGTGCTGTGGCTGCTGAAACAGCTTTAGTTTCTCCAACACTTCTCGGGTGTGAGGCAGGGGAAGCTCTGGTGGTTAACTTTGCCTTTCAGCTTCATCACTTGCCCGATGAGAGTGTTTCCACCGTAAATATGCGGGACCAGCTTCTTCGTATGGTTAAGAGCTTGGAACCGAAGCTGGTGACTCTTGTTGAGCAAGATGTGAACACTAATACGGCCCCATTTTTATCAAGATTCACTGAGGCTTATAACTACTATTCTGCTGTCTTTGCTTCTCTTGATGCAACTCTTGGGAGGGAAAACCAGGACAGGATTAATGTGGAGAAGCACTGTTTGGCTCGTGATATTATTAATGTTGTTGCTTGTGAAGGGGAGGAAAGGATCGAACGGTATGAAGTTGCTGGGAAGTGGAGGGCTAGGATGAGTATGGCTGGTTTTAAATCGTGTTCGATTAGTGAAAACGTGTACAATGAAATAAGGAGTTTGATAAAAGAGTACTCGGATCAGTATAAGGTGAAACAAGAAACGGGTTCGCTTCATTTTGGATGGAAAGACAAGATGCTGATTCTCAGTTCTGCATGGAGGTAAGGTAACTATGATGATGATGTGCAGTCTAAGAATCTGTTGCTTTACGACGTAATGGGACAATGTTTTTCGTTCCTGTCGTCTTTATTTCGTGTGACTCGCATTTACGATTTCCTAATGTATGGTAGGATTATGGTTTACTTGTTAACTGTTGGTCTGGTGTAGGTTGTGTTGTTAGATATGGAAGTAGACAAGTTCTCAAGTGTTCAAGTAATCAAGAACTGCTCTAATTTAGAGGTTTTATAGTGACTCCATTTGTGGCGTTGTGCCGTACAGCTTTGCTCTCCTTTTCTTTTTAAAGTATTGAGAAGAAAATTTTGATTGTATCTAAGAGTACAATTATAGATATACAGGTGTTGAAGTGGTAACTTTAATAGAAAATTGAACTTCAAGATTCATCAATTTGAATTTGTAATTTTAGTCTAGTTTTTAAAACTCAAAACAAACATCTGTAGTTCTATTAAGTAATGAAATAGGTTTTTGAAACTTTAAATTCGCAACAAAAAACTACAACTAAAATCAGGCTCTTTTCAAATAGCTGCAAAATGGGAGGGGGCCAAGCTTGGATCTCAAAGAACATTTCAATAGGGTAATAAATTTAGATTGTCTTAACATACTTGTCAATAAATATTCCATATCAAAATTCGCCATGGGAGCAATTATAAGTCGCAAGTTCTGTAGATTACATAACTTGCCCAACTGAATCAGACATTAGCCTAATTCTATACAGAGAGAGCTAGTGTTTAATGCCAAGAAAACAGAGGCCTACTTCAGCTTGGGCCTGTAATTCTTCCAGCACTTTCACTATCTTCTCTCGACAATGTGCAGTTTCTCTCTGCTCCGACAGCATTTTTCGCAACCTGCAGACGAAACAACCATAATTGACTAACTTGATGAGCTATAAGCAGTCAGAAAAAGATGCTGGATTACACGCGATAAAATGTCAAATTGTCAGTCTCATTCAAGTGGAACTAGAAGAAAAAGATATCCACCGCTGCATATTCACCATCAATTTTGTGATCAAGGGAAACTAGACGTGGACTAAACAAGCATACAACAATATGGGTTCATGTTTAACTTATTAACTAATTCCTTTCTACTCATTTATGACCACAGACTCTGCTTTAAGGCAGTTAATGAATAGGAGACGTGATCGTAAAACTGGTCTTCTGAAACCCGTGGCAAGTAAACTTATGGTAGTTTAGATTGATGTGAACTTGAAATCCACTCGATTTAAAGCCCTACATGTCAACCCCATCTAAATGAAACCTATGGGATTTAAAAACCAGATAACTTCTGAAGGAAAGGAAAAAGGGAAAAGAGAGGAAACAGCACAAGTTGAGCAACTAATAATAGATCCCACAATGACGACTTACTTTTGCACAATAGCAATGTCTCCATGGCCAGTACAGATGACGAGCATTGCATTGCATGGTAGAGAGGAGTATAGGCTTTTAACTCTGTTATCAATTCGACTAAGAATGTCCTTCAGTTCTGAAGTAACATTATATGCGATGCTTTTTCTAGCAGTAGGTTTACTACACGTAAGTAATGATATCATCTCTGCTATGTTGATATTCAGCTTCTCATCATTATCTGCTTGTTTCTTGAAATAAGTTAACAATTCTGTGAACTGGGTCCAGATAAAGTGTACCCTGTCATTTTTTACCTGAGGAAAACAAAAAACATAAGATAAAAGGGAAAAAGATCCCAAAACAGTCTTCCCCATAGAAGTAAGAGTAGAAATACCTCTTTTCTTGCTTTCAGAAGTGCTTCATCATCAGAGGATACTGGAATTGCATTAGATAATTCAGAGGCATATCGCTTCACTATAGAGAAGTTATCGATCAAAGATGAGGTTTTCCCTGAATCGCTTAATACCGTCAGGAGTTTCTTTCGTGTAAGTGTTGAAGAAGGCAGGCCAAAACTGGGCCCTGATGTGATGCCAGAGAAACAGGTCAAGCATATGAAGTAAACCACATCATACAAAGTCATATACAAAAAAATAAAAAATAAAAAAAGAGCTTCAGCCAAACAAAAAATAGCATCACATAGCGCCTACCTGTCCTTCATGAGGGTTGAAGATAAGCTGTGACCATTACTACTTACCGTGCAACATAAGCAAAGATGAATATCACGAAAGATCCATATGATATGTTTACGATGGAAGACTTAATATAATCTTTAAAAATATATGTTCCTACCTACGGATATGTATTTCAGTGTGCAATAATAAAATTTTGCAATTGATCCAAGTTTTAAGAAAGGAACTAGAAAGGATGTAGAGATTAATTGCATACCATGTCTAATTTTTAGCAATGCAAGCTCCAACGTGGCTCTTGCATCTTCAACACTATCATGTCCATTCCCTGAATCCTGTATCTCTCTAGAAAGAAATTTCCTTGTTAACACACGCAAAGCTGTTTTGTACGAACGACCTCGTGGGTGCCTGTATAAGATTGCTGTATCAATCACCAAATCATGATGGATCTTCAAAGCCAACAAATCATTTTCTAAGGAATGGCCAACGAGGATGGTCTCCTTGTGGACTAGCCGAAGAAAATCTTCCTGAAGACAGAAGCAGCTGTTACAACAAATAAAATATACTCAACGTGATAGATTTTGGAAGTAGAGCAAACAGTAAGATGTCAACATCATAAATCAGGATCTTTAGAATTTAAAAATGAATATATTAAAACATAACATTCAACATGGTATTAGAAAGCAAATGAGGCGTCTTCTTAGTTCGATTTTCAGCAATCCATTTACCAAAAACAAACTCCATGCGCTAGGCTTAAATACGAAGTGGTTTTCCTGCATCAGCTCATTAAGTAATGAAATTTATCTAACAACTTAAATTACAAAAGAAGGAGCCATTCAACATGTAACAATAAGAAAAGCATGTAGCAATAAGAAGTCTAAGGGGCAAAACCTGCACATCTTCAAGGGTTGTAGTCACGCCTTCCAACATCTCACGTGTAATTCCACTGTATCTGCATGATTACGAGATACATGAGTGAGAAGCTCGAATTCTTATAACTTGAGCCAAAAAAAAAAAAAAAAAGATCAACGAGATTCAACTAGGAATCTTCAGGGGACACATGTGCCAAAAATTTTAAACAATGTGCATTCCCCATACTTTTATGATCCACCAAATGATTTAGGACCAAAGAAACATGATCTCATAGAGACACCAAGAGAAAGTATGTAAACAAAGCCATGAGAGCAGATGTCACAAAAAAAAATGTCTTGGATTTTCAGGAAGGTGAATCCCTCGACGATCACAGTCACCAGTTGGTTGATAACTAATATTATCCTAAAGTAACTCGGCCAAGGTTTTGTTAAACAGAAAGGTAAATACTTCAGAAAGTAGCAGGCTAGTGATGCACTAATCTTAAATTGAAATTGAAATTAATGAGTTAACATAAAAAAATAAAAGAAGTAAAACCTTCCTTGGAGTTGAGAATCACAACTAAATTCATGCATAATGCAACAAAATTCGCCAGGCTCCAATTCAAGATTCATCTCAAGTTCTAATCAGGTTCATTAGGTTTCCAGAGTTCATTCTATTTCAGACTCCCTAAAAACATTCAGCAAGGCACATGCATAGTTCCGAACCACTGTAAAAGGCACTTCTAGACAAAAAATAGCTACCTGGTGTTGTAATCAGTGATAGCATTTGCTGGTTTAACAAGTTTATCCAACAATACCTGCACATCTGACAACATTAATATATGCAGTAGAATATCATAAGCCACAGTTTAAAGACAGCTAATAAAACAGAAAAGACATCTAGTCATGTCATCCATGAAAATGATATCTCCTGTATATCAAGGCTATGTATCACAAGGTTTGGATATCACAATCAATATATCAGAAATCAAATTAAAGATTAGCATTAATCAACTAACATCATGCTGGCAATAACACCCAATCACAAGATAATATCATAGTCCAGAATATACAAGGAAAAACTAAGATTCGAGCAAATATACATGCATTATAACATGGTTCAAAGATTAGCACTCATTAGAGGTGTTTGATTTGTTTGAAGGATCTCAGAAAATAAGTTAAATAAAATTTTCAACAGCTTAGACCTCATTCCCTGAAGACTAAGAATACAAAATTTGGATCCAGGCTCAAGTCGTAAGCAGTGGCATTATTATTTCCATTGATTTGCCTATTCCATGTTAATTAACTACGACATTGTCCAAAAGAAGCTCTCAGATATGAAGCATTCAGTCACCAAGAGTATGAGATTCAATGATGTGTCATATATGCCCATACGTTCAGTTTTTATAATGTGTAGCACTTTTCAACATTACAAAGAGAGATACAGTGATAGTATAGATGTACCTGCCCGGTAATATCCACCAGCGTAACTCTTGTAAGCTCGAAGCCTTTTCTTGTAATGCACTGAATGAACAAATTCAACCAATACACACAATAAATTGATAACACCAAACAAACTATACATTAAAGAATGAACTCAATATCAAGAGAGGATTACATAACATGGCTTCAGTGGCCGAGAACATAACCTCAAGCTTAGCCAGACACTATATTATGGATGAAAAGATACTCAAACACTTAATGAAAGATGGAGAAATAAATGAAAAAGTCAAACAAAAGAAGCACTGGAAGTCAAATGGCCAAGCAGGTATATCACATGCAATATTTTAGTACATAGGTTAAATAAGAGGACTTAGTCCATCCAAATTTTGTAAGTTCAAATGTTACTTCTTAGAGGCACTGCACATATTCCATACTCAATTGCTTTTGATTTTTGCATTTATCTTTTTTCTTAAACCTACAACGTGTTTCAGATTTGCATAAAGTTCCATTTTCAAACACACATATTTATGTATCTACGTTAACTTGACAAAAGGTTTTAGATGTATTTGCCTTTAGTGTCCTCAAAGTTAGCATTTAATACTCTTGTGACCACATTTGAACTAGATGTGTGCAATAAATAATTTCGATAAGATACAAGCCTTGGTTTATTTACAGTACTAACTTAACAGTAGTTGCTGAAAATAGTCGCATGACTTGAGAAAATGAAATAAACGGATTCTAGTTTCATATTTCAACAAGATCCACAGGAGTATCCTATACCCTAATACTGTATGTCCTCTTATTCCCTTGGATGTCTCTACCATTTACTGGACAAATTATAAAGGGACCGTCTGCATCAATCAGTTTTCACAATAGCCAATTAGCATAAACCAAAGACAGATCATCTTTTTCACAGAAGTTGAAGAAGTGCACTATATCCTCTTAATAAGACTTTAATCAAATTAGATAAGATAAACCTTTGTTGACGAACTACATATCCATTTATCAAATTAGTGCGTGTATAATGATCCTGAAGATCTAATCTACAAAATAAAATAAATCCATACATTGACTAACTAGATGAGACTCTACAAATTCTGCTTCAGCATAACAAGAAACATGAAATAATAAACCTTTGCTCTTCTTCAAGAATACTCACAAAACAAACATGTGAACTAACTTGTTTTCCGGTGGTGTTTAAGGGGGAGGGAAAAGAAAGACAGTTATTGCACAATAGCTACTGCAATTATATGATGTACATATTATCAGTTCATCTAATTTGTTTCGAGATTATCATCTGCAGACATACCATCTCACAGTCAAGTGCCAAAATCTCATGCCCTGGTGTTCCAGAAGGAGCAGGAAGAGTCGAAAGAAATTCTGCAAGAGCCACAGATTTTAGAAACAAATAAAACAAATAAAAAAGGATAAATAAAAAAACAAATAAGATGTCCAATGAGAACCCACAGAATACAAGTCATAGCATCACCTGGATCTTTGTGACAGTACCCATTATCTTCCAATTCCTTGGCAGTAAGTGTGTAATAAGTAACTGGGAATGGCAAGTCTTTCTTCAAATCCAGGACAGATGCATTAAGCAGAGAGGTCCCTGCTAAAGTATGAGTTAAGACATAGAGAAAGCTGCAGCTAACTTCTGGCCAAAATCAATTATAATAAGTTGGGAAGAACCAGATTGTACAATGCTGAAACGAGCCAAGCGAGAAGCATAAATCTTTCTTTTCTTTTCTTTTTCGGTCAAGCATTTTTGGTAAAAAAGTAGGTCCAACTAGTATGCAACTGCATATCTTAAAACGGCTAATAGGTCTGTGGGTTGTTCTTTATGACGCCCTTTCTAGAGAAAGTTCAGATAAAGTGCAGTTCAAACTTACAAAAGATAAAGTTTCAAGAAGCAAAACAAACCTTGATCAGATATCCGAGCAGCTTTCTTCTGAATGTGTTCTGATTCATCCCTTTTTCTTTTTACTTTGCATGTAAGAAGGGCATCTATAGTATGCATTCCATCTGATGCACAGCTAGCATATAAAAATAAGAGGTACATAATAGCTGTAATAATAATACAGAATGATGTGAATTTGAGTTTCAATGTGTACAAATTAATTACCTGAGACCTAAAACTGCTCTAGGAATTCCACAACATGCTTTAAAACTTTTTAGTAATTTCGACTGTGATAAATACAGTCCTGCATCAAGACCAGGGATATAAAGCATGACAACTTTGGGAATTAAGGGCTTGTTCTGCACATAATAAGTACAATAACTGAGTAAAACACTTTGCTTAAGTAACATAAAACTTTTACAAGTTGATATGAAAGAATCGAGTTGATATGAGTTAATAGGCTATTTACCTTAATAAAAACCCACGATGGCATGAAGCCCTCAGCAAGCACCCAAGTGGCAAGTCCTTGGACATCCTATAATAATAATTGAAACCACTATTATATTGTCAATTTTTTGACGAATCCAGAAATCCCGGTGGGAAAATCAAACTATACCTGCAAATTCAAGGTTGAATTTGCTTCAGTCTCCTTAAAAACAACATCTGCTTTTGCCTGCACCATAACAAAATTTCAAATCTCCCCGCACTCTATTACTATGGTGAATCACAAAAAGCTCAAGCACATAAAAAGACAAATATGAACCTAAAGCCTCACAGGATCAGCTACATACACCAACAATTATATAATCACCAGAAACCAAAGCAGCTCACAACGAAAGTTAAAGCTAAGCATGTCTATAGCTCAATAAATCCCTACAATTTATGCATGTGTGTGTTGGTGGGTAGTGTGCACATTGATGAGGACCAGGGAGGTAATCCGGTCAAGTATAAAACCACCATCATCCATGTTTTCGACAATCTTGGAATAATATCCATGAAGCTCCAAGATTGCCAATTTTAGGTTTTACTTAAATGAAAGAAGAATCTCAGAACGATTTCCATAACGTTGAATTGAAATTCAGAATTAACCTCCGGGCCATAAACATCAAAAAAGGCTTTTGCATTGCTGTTGGCCTCGGTCTCCCCTTCCTTGCCCCTTTCGGTTTCAGCGTCCGTCGAACTCATGCTGTCGCAGAGAGATGAAAAGAAATTTGTTATTTTTTTAGGGCTTCTTCCCTGTCAATCTAAAATGTTATACACGCAGTGATGGGTGTACTAATTTTATAGTGGCTAGATCGAACTTTCAAGTGAAGCCCACATTTGAGCCCATTTGCAGTCGAAAGAAAGCCCAAATTCTGATAACATTTCGAGGCCCATTAAACGCATCTTCTTCCAGTTTATTATTGTCCCTTCCAGACCTTTCCGTTATTTGAGAACAGAGCCACCGTAAACCACGCCACGCGCCGCCGCGTAGAGGAAAAGAGATGTCGAAGACGCTTTTACAGCCCGTAGGGCAGAAGAGGCTAACGAACGTCGCAGTGGTTCGCCTCAAGAAACATGGCCAACGTTTCGAAATCGCTTGCTACAAGAACAAAGTTCTCTCGTGGCGCTCTCACGTGTACGTATTAGCTTTAAAGGTGTTATTGTGTTATCTTGAATTTTAAGGAATCGATATTCTACAGCTCCATAATATTTGTTCATCAATGTTAATTGAACTTGAATCGCAGCATATGTTTGTTCAGTGTTACATTGAATTAGGTTAATGAATGTGTAGGCAGAAATTGATGTATTAAAATTACTGTATGATCGGAGTTTATGTTGTCTGCTTTTTGACTTTTACTATTTTAACGAACCTTAAAAAATCAAACTCTCGTGAAGAGAATAGAAAATAGTTGATGTGAATGAAGTATTGATGCTAGTGAATTTTATCACAGAGAGAAAGACTTGGATGAAGTGTTACAGTCGCAGATTGTTTATAACAATGTTTCGAAAGGTATTCTTGCTAAATCAAAAGATTTAAAGGCAGCATTTGGGACAGACGATCAAGCTAAAGTGTGTTTGGAGGTTTGTATTCTTCTTGTATGGTACCATACATATTCATTGTTTCTAGAATTGCAGCAATGTTTTGTGTGCTCAACTTAGCTCTAAATCTGGGAAAGTTTGCCTGTGTAAATTGATGGAGAAATGGCAAGTGGAGCGGGAAAAGGCCCACATGTGGCTTAGTGTTCATGCTTAAATACTAACGGTTCAGAAAGTACATGAAACATACAGAATTGCATAGATGTTACACTTAGTTTGTATCACATCATAGACTACTAAAGTAGGGTTAGATGGATCATTTTGATGACCCCCGCCATTTAGTGCAGAATGATTTAGAAGTAGAACTGTATAAGCAATACTTACCTGGTGATTAAGTGAAGGTCATAAACTCTTCAGAAGGACTTTAGATGTTTTAAGGCATTATATCTGATGTTTATGTAAAATGGTTAATCAAGATTAATCCCTCAAGGTGATCCAAAAAATTCGACCTAGAAAACCATTTCAAAAACCCGAAGAAAGGTAAGGTGGTGAGGATAGGTACCTGTGAGTGCAGTCGATTTCTGCCATCTTGATCATGTGATAATTACATTATTTGAGCATGAAAAATTGAAAACTATCCAAAAGGAAATAGTTAACCAAGTTTTTTACATAATGGATACATGGGCTGGTGTTCGTGGCCATTGTGGTTTCGATTTGGCCACTATTCTATATATTCCCAAGGATGGTATTCATTTTGCCTTTGGTAAATTGAATTGACCATGTTGAGGATTCTGCTCAGTGGAATTGGTTTGGTTGTAAGCGGAATGCAAGGTGAGGTTAACAGATTTGGAAACTGTTGGAGATGTGTATGCTGAGTGAACAATATGCTTTCTTATTGCAGATATTGGAAAAGGGAGAGCTACAAGTTGCAGGAAAGGAGAGGGAGTCACAATTGTCTAGTCAGTTCAGGGATATTGCAACTATCGTAATGCAGAAGACTTTTAATCCTGAAACTCAACGACCTTATACCATAAGCATGATTGAACGACTGATGCACGACATACATTTTGCAATTGATCCAAATAGCAGCTCAAAGAAGCAGGTGCATTACAATTTACCTTTGTACCATACCCTTTTTTCTTCAAATATTATATTCATAAATTTCCTCTTTTTGTGCTTTCATATTGATATGATCGTTCATCCTTGAGCCCAATTTCTCATAAATGTTCAGTCACCTTCCTCACCCTGGTGCTCACTTCTTATTGTTATCTAGATTGTTTGCTATCTAGATTGTAAGACAGTGTTACTAAAAAGTCAGTCTGTTTAAGAATGTTTTGGTGGTTTCTTTCAATTCTGAAAATGCCTCCCAAAATTATTGCAATTATATTGGTAATACAATTCCAAATATTTTACAGGCATTAGAAGTTATCCGTGAGCTTCAAAAGCAATTTCCCATCAAAAGGTCCCCAATGAGACTGCGATTAACTGTACCAGAGCAGGCCATGCCATCTCTCCTAGAAAAGATCAACAGTTGGAATGCTACTGTTGTTTCAAGAGATGGATCTGGAAGTCAGCTGTCTCTTGTAAGTCATATACTTAACTTACAACTGTTCTTCTGCAATGACCATACAATAATCGTGGACTAGAATCATAGTATGTGTGTGCTTCTCTCCCTCATGCTCATGTTTCTCTCTCCCATTTAAGATTATTGACTCTGAAAATCTTGTACTAGAATAGTATGGCGTTTCTCACTGAAACTATTTGCTTGTTTAATTCTATGAATGCTATAGAATCTGTGACTTGTGCTCTTCCAATTTTGGTGGAAACCCAAACACCTCGCATCTGCAGGTATTTATGAATATTCTGCACTTGTGTGTTGATAATTTGATATTTTTTATTTCCAATGCATTTGAAAATCACCAGAGTAAGTGTCATTAATTCAAAGGTGCAGATTTTTTCAAGAATATCAATGCAGTATCTGCCTTTTTAATGGGGTGATAGTGGTTCCATTTGGTGCTTCTCAATCTGTATTCTTTGCAAATTTCAACATGAAGAGTGTTTTACTAATCATGCAATGCCAATGGTGGCGACTTCAGTTTTTTAATAATTTTTTCATGATATCAGTCTGATCACGTAACCCATCCACTTGGTAAATAAGGAAACCCTTTGAAAATTAAGCCCTCAGCTGCATTTCTCTCTCCCCCTCTCTCTCCTTCTCCCTCTCCCTCATATATATTCCAGCTAAATTTATTTCTTTGATGGCAGGTTTGTGAATTGGAGCCAGGTCTTTTCCGTGACTGTGATGCTTTAGTGAGGCATCTACAAGGAAGATTGGACATTCTTGCTGTGAATGTGCACTTGGATAGCGATACTAATGTGGATCATTTTGATGACTTGGAAGATGAACGATTGAGCGTGGAGAAAGTCTCTGCAGGCCCTGTTATTCAACTAAGTGAGAAATTGCAGAAGCAAACCCTTTCTACCAAAGAGGAAAGTTCTCAGGGAGAGGTAAAACAGCAAAAATGCAGCACTTGTAATGCTTTAGTTGGTGACACAAAAGAATACAGAGAGCACTTTAAGAGTGATTGGCATAAGCATAATGTAAGGCGGAAGTCTAGGCAACTACCTCCCCTTTCTGCCGACGAATGTGTGGCTGACTTGGAAATTGGAGACTCAAAAGCTGATCTGAAGGAATATTCTTTTTGATTAGGAGGGTTTGTTTGTTGCTGCCTATAAAAAATACTGATTATCTGTAATACGGGAATGTTACGCGTCTGGTTACGTTTTTTGGCCTGTGTCGTTTTATGCAAGTATTTTGATGCTTCAATACAGTGTTTCAACAGTGTGTTTTGTGATCTTTTGTAATATATGGGCTTGCTTAGACGAAATTGATTCCTTTTTTCTTGACAACTATGTTTATAATTATGCAAATTTGAGATGTTTAATCATGTTTAAGCATTACAGGTGGTTTTGAATCCACTTGAACAAGTGAAGTAGTGAACCTGATCAAAGCAGATTTAACGTTTTCTGCTGGATCTTGCATAGTCTAGGTGTTTTCAGCAAAATTATTTTTGAAATAATAGTTTTTTTCTTTTTACACGTAATTTGAAATGTTTTTTGCAATATAACATTAGAAACTATTTTTACAAAGATCATTTCTTCATTTGGCCATGGATACAAGTTGACTGTGATCGTGTTTTGTAACTCTACTACTTCAAAGAAGTGATATTTATTAATTTTTTGAATATAATTAAAGTAATCCTAGTATTCGAAAATAAAGCCATTTTAGAAATTGAATGTTTACTTGCCAGGAAATCACTTTTATTGAAAGCAAATACATAATTGTGAGTTATATGTAAAAAATTGCTTTCGAAGAATCCAATTGATGGTCTGCCCAAAATATATTAATAAGTGATTTTAAAAAAATGATTGCAGACTCATAACTGGGTTTTCTTTAAATATTGCGTCTTCAATTTTAATTTATGTTTTTAGAGTGATATTTAAAAAATTTATTCCGTCCCGGATCTTTTTTCCAAAAGACCTGAGCACACGGATTAAGAAAAAATAGAATATGTGAGTTTGAAGTTAATTAATAAAATATAAAAAAAAATACTTTATTGACTTTTATGAGCATAAATTATTTTCTTTTTAAGGTAGGGACGGAGAGAGTATATTTTTAAATAAAATCGTGAACTGAAGTCACGATTTAGGCTTCAATTTCCGTGCTAGCATTAATGCTTCTCAGATAGGCCGATAGGTTCACGATTTACACCTTCATCTTCTTATTGTTGGTCCTGAATGAATTATCCAGGGCAGCAGGGGGCTGCAGTTCGAGGCATCTCAAAAAACTATTAATCAAGCATACAAAAGAAAACAATATGTTCTTATCAAGAAATAATTGAATTCCATTGAAAAAAAAAAACTGCTCAAGACCTTGTCAACCAAAATAAGTACACCAATCTGTTATTGCCACATAAAGCCTCACACTTTCTGCTAAAATCTGAAGCAGAACATCAGAGGCAAGAACAAACAACATACCAAATTAAGTCATGATCAAAGGAGCGTTAGAAATATAACAGAGAAAAAAAATGACAGCTCACAATTGAGAGAACTACAGCCCCCTGCTGCCCTGCATCATTCGTTTAGGACCAACAAGAAGAAGATGAAGTGTACCAAATTGTGGCCCTGTCGGCCGATCTGAGAAGCATTAATACTAGCACAGAAATCGAAACTAAATCGTGAACAGGGTTCATAATACCACTGTCCAGGGGTTTGTCCGAAAAAGGTGAAGACGTGGAGGTCACGACTTTATTTAAAATTGTGACTCCAGGTCACGACTTTATTTAAAATTGTGACTCCAGTTCACGATTTTATTTAAAAACATAAATTCTTTAAATCTCACCTTAAAAACATAAACTAAAATTAAAAACACTACATTTAAAGAAAAAACCCATAACTGGCTTTTTTTCTGAAATAAAAATGATTTTCCCCATGAAATTGGATTTTCGAGTCTGCTGCTCAGGTAAAACAATTTTAAAACAGAAAAAAAAAATTGCTGAAAAAACTAACCACAGTTCTGTATTTCCATTCTTCCAACAGCGAAAACAAACTAACCTAATTATGTAGTCCCAGTAAAGTAGTAAACGAGGGGTATAACTATAAAAAGAGTATAACCAATAATTCCACCACCTCATTAAAATTCTACAACTACACCAAGCTTAATGGCAACAGCACTGGCTATATACACTCACTCTCTCACATATTGGGGACCGACATGTAAACGGGTACACATGGATCCCCTTCGAAAGAGTTGTGCAGATAGGCAGGCGACACAAGCCAGTTGAAATTGTAGTAAAGAAAAACAACAAGTCCTATAAAGAAACGCCACCATTATGGGTTCTTCATTTGAGCCAAAACAACATTTACACTTTTCATGCTGCACAAACAGCTCTCCCTAATCAAACTGAAGGTCATTAAAACCGTTGATGGCCCCAAGACCACTGAGCAGCTGGTTACCCAAGTCTTGCTGTTGCTGCCCCATTGCCATGCCTACTCTCCCATTCATATTCCCCACTGCTGATCGAATTCCCAGTTGACCAGGCCCATTGTTCGTGTTCCCAAAGCCCAAACCACCAACGCGGTTGACATTGGTTACATGCCCTGCAACACCACCACTCCCAGCCGACAACATTCCATTGACATTTTTCATGTCACCACCCATACCCATCATACCTGGCCCACCAAGCTGTGATGACATCATCATATTATGTATAATTTTCTGGACCGAGCTCTGTGAATCGTTTCCATCACCATCACCTTGTATAGAAGGTTGCTGCTGCTGCTGCATTGATATGTTCGGTGAATTCACTTGAGATCCCGATAAACCAACGTGGGCAATTGGTTGTGGGTTATTAGAGGAAGATGGTGTGGGGGACTGGAAAGTGGGCGGAGTTCCTGGAGATTGCATCTGAGCGCTATTTATCCCGTAAGGCGCATTCACATTGGAAATCGGGTATTGCTGTCGAGAATTGATAGAGTTCTGATGAACCAGCCCAGCAATAGTACCAGCAGATGAAGTTGAATGCACAGAATTCATATTGTTACTAACACTTGGCGTCCCGTTTCCAGAGGCAAGTTGCATAGTTGCGGTCTGAACCGGATTATTACTTGTATTGTGACTCGTTGTTTGCTGCTGCTCAGCATGTTGAGGTTGACCTTGAAACCCAGCTGAAACTTTTGCTTTTTTAGGAAATTTGGCAAGGCTCTCTGGAAATAAATAAACAAATCAATCAATTCAAAATACTTATGTTAGTGCACCGCCCAATTTTGATAAAGAAAATTTAGCCATGTTTTTTTAAATATGTTTTTGCTAATCATAGAAAAAAAGTGATTGCAAAGTACTAGTTCATAGGATGAAAAGTATCAGCTCATGCTGCTCAGCCAAGGAGTACTACATTACTTTTTTTTATATGAACTAATACGTATCACTGTATATTTCAGTTTTCTAACGAATGCATCAGGCATTGGTCGAAATTAAGTTAATTACATTGAAGGTCGAAACTTTATATGAGTAAAGGATCTTTTGTTTTATGCACTGTATGACTACTGCAAACACACGAGAATTCCCTATCAAAAAAGTCCAGCTTAATGACCTGTGGCTCAATTTTCTATTTTCATCAAATTAAACGCGTAAAAAAGAGTTACTCAAACTTACCCATGGGACCTGTTCCAGCTTCACGACTGTAATCAATAAGTTCTTTCATGCTATTCACCACTTCAGAAATCTGTATTTTTATCAACACATAAGCGGAAACATATGCAAATAAAAAATTGTTTAAGCTATCAGACTCGTGTAACAAGTAAATTCATTGACATATAAAAACAGGTAAATGAAGAAAATACAGAGACCACCTAGCCAATCACGAGCATCATTAGAATCATAAGCAACAGGCAAAGCAAATGCCAGATGGTTTTATCCCTATGATAAATACATTTCCACTCAGATTATTGAATATGCATGCACGTTACTATTTTTACCAAGAAAAATTGCATTCCTCGCATTTAGCATACTAAGATTGGCCAATAAAAAGGAAACGCTCATAAATGATAGACTTCTATTTATTGACTCCAGAATTAAATTGATCAGGTGTTCAAACCAACATCAGATGAAATATAACTATATAGTAGTGAATCAAAATTTATGCTAGAAATTCAATGCGATAATAAATTTGCACTCATCGAAAAGAACTGGAATAGCAAAATATAACATGAAAATGGTGTATACAGTAAATGAAGAAAGCATGGCCCAACTATACCACTGATTGCAAGTTCACTAGATCAAGTAAGAATAGGCAACGTGTCCAGGATTTTTGTCCCAAGGGACGAAATGTAAAGGAAGTAAAATTTTATAATCCAAGGGGGGCGAAAGAACGAAAAATATAGGCCCTTTAGATTGTCTAAAGGGGATCCTAACAATGAGTAAAAGGAGAAGGCTAATGACAATAAGTTGCCTTCAAATAGTTTGCTGTTAGCAGAACCCAACGATAATTTTCAATATCTGAAACAGGAATGTATTAATGAATCCAAATTACCTGCAGGCACCGCACATATCTCTTGGTATATCCCAAATCATTTACTAACGGAACTTCTAAGGTTTTGGCCATTTGACGGACGGAGGCAATAAACCTGGAAAAGCAAAGGCGACAAAAAAAGTAAATTTCTATTAATAAATACTTAGCTGCGCTTTTTTGACTACACAGAAGATTTGTTTTAGTATTACACGTGTCACTAGCAAAACAGAGAAATAGTTTCGATGACTACAAGAGAGGAAGAGAAGATGCTAAGATATAATAGAGAAATTTAAGTAGGTAAATTTATGAAGATGTCCTTATTAGGGAAATGCTAAACTTCGATCTTCAACAATTTCTAGATATATATTGTGTAACATCATCATAATTTTATTATTCTGATAATATTAATAACTATTGTTTTAATCATTTTATATTCTAATAATTATTAAATCTAAGGTTAGTGTTGCTATCTTTTTCACTATATAGATTAATTTGTACACAAATTTTAATGAGATACGCAAACTTTAGAAAAGGGAATCATCTCAGTTCACTAGGAGACTACAAAAGAAAATTATAGATAGACGTCTTCTTATACACATACTTATACACATACGCAGTAACACACAAAAGAATAAAGGTAAAACCTCTTCACCAGTCAAGACCCTTGGTTGAATTTCTTTTTTCCATAATAAATATCCTACTCACAAATCGGTTATCCCATCTCCACAGAAGAAAAGAAAACACCAAATTTTATGTCATCGCTTCTTTTCCTTCCTCAAGAAGCCGCCATTTGTTTTCCCTCAAAACATGCCAATTCCTAGGAAAATCAAAACCCAAATTTTGACGAAACGGGATAGATCAAGTGGTTTGAGCACCACTTCCTAGGCTAATTTGGTCATGGGTACAAGTCACCTGGAGGGCATCGGAGGGTTGCAAAAATAATAATAATAATATTTTTTTATAAAAAATAAAACCTAATTTTAAATCCATTCAACAGATTTCAAAGTTCTAAAATCACCCAACATTAGTCTAGTTTTCATGTTTTCCTTTCTTTTCTTATATTGCTATGGTTTAATTTTTTAAAAACTAAGGTTGTTTAACATGTACTATAACAGCAACAAGGTTCACAAGGCACGCCAACAATAGGATGGCATAGCTTAAAATTCTATTGGCATTCAAGGTGGAGATTTATACTCAAAACTCTGTATTCATCTTTATGAAATGATTTGATTGTGAGTTATTTATCTTCTAAATGTGACATTCAAGAGGCTACAAGATACATGGTATGATATGTTCAGATCACAAGTGGATACATGCTAGAATTATAGTGTGTAGTAGTATTCACTAATTATTTACATTTATTTGTACTTAACGTTGACAAACAGTGCCCACGGAGCTAGTGTTTTACTCACTTTATATAATTCAAACATTTCAGATGGAAGAGCTTGGACATGGTAGCAAGGGGGTAGAGACTAGTAGTTCAATTTCAAATAAAGAAATCAAAATAACGAAGTTAATATTTGTTTTGCGACAAAAACTTGTATGAACCCGAGTTCACCGTGAACTCGGGTTCTCAAGTACCACTGTCATGTGTATACACTATCACTGTTATGTATATTCACTATCACTGTTATGCATATATACTATCACTGTTAAAAAATTAAGTATATTTTTATAATAGTGATAATATATATGAATAACAGTGATAGTGACACATGACAGTGATACGAGTTCATGTGAACTTGAGTACACAAGATACCTACTCTTGTTTTATTTATTTCTAGGAAAATTCTTATTATTATGCATGTTTTTGCATTATGGTTTGTGTATTAACTATTAGTTAGCACTCAAAATATAAAAATATATTGTCAATTATTAGTATTAAATATTATTCTTTAAAACTAAAACGCCTAAGTTAATTTATTGGTTGATTAAAACATTGATTCATGTCGCTTTAGCCAAGGTTTAATTAATGAATTTAAGTAGATCATCAAGTAGTGCAGAACCTTAAAATAATTCTTCAAGGTCCAAACGTTGGGCATTTAAATCTTGCAAGCCGTTGATCTTGGGAAATGCGGAGAAAAAAAAAAGAGAAAATACCATAGTGGGCAGAGTAACACAAAGCCACCAAATTGAAGGACTAAATTTTCTATTTGACGATTATCAGGTACAAATAACACAAATCAAATAGCAGATCTAAATCAAAGGCGAAGATTTATAGCCACACCAATCTACTGTACAAGTTCAATTAAGAAGCTAAAATGGAATCATTTTTGTATTTATTAACATTTTGTTCATAACAGAGAGGTTATAAACCCTGATCCTGAACAGTTAAAAAAAATGCCTTTGACCCAAAATGGACTATCCCCTCAAAACATAAACTACATAAACAGTTAACAAAACACGCTTTCCGTGTGAACAAAAAGAATACACTGACCAGATGCAAAACGCTACATCTAATGCATCCAGACATCAATAACATAGAAGGCAAATAGTTCAAACTCACGTATTGCAGTTATTTTGTATCTCAGGATTCGATGTACTAGACGATGCATTCTGAGTAGCAGCCTGGTACTTTTGAGCAGCAACCCCAAGCTGACTAACCTGCATTTAGAAACAACACAGTGAGATATGATGCAAATGCACCTTCCTCAGTGATAGGCAACACCAACACAGCTTTGGCCAACAACAATGCCTATAGATGCAGCAGGCCACCTGCCTTGATCAAACTACTTTCAAATGATAATTTAATAATATCAAGGAGAAATTTAATCATATATCATATTCGACTCTCAAAAAATAGCTAACCTGGGGTATCAACAATCTCCTAGGAATAAGCTCTTCATGACGTCGAGCACAAAACTCCCAAGAGCATATCTGATATTAAAGAAAGCAAGGAACATAAATAACTAGAAGCTAAAAAAGGATAAAACAGAGTTTACATTAGCTGTTAGTCTATCCAGTAACCTTAAGGTCAGGAGAGAACACAATACGAAGCTGACCCTCACGAACAACACGAAGTTGCTCAAAGACACTCTCCTGTATTGCTTTTGCATAGTCCAGAACAATTTGCCCAGACGAATTTTGATACTCTCGGGGCATGTCAACATAGAGTAGCTCTTCCAAAGTACCACTTTCATATTTTATTTTGAAGAGTCTGGGAAGCACCTCAACAGTTGCCTCTGAAAGATCATATAAACTAATGTTATTTGAATAAACAAACTAGTTTATTTACCAATATACACTTTTTCCTTTTTCCAAGTACTTGTGTTTGTTTTGCATGAATTTGGGTGACGGGGTTGGATTTAACACACTGGCGTGTTCCAACAAAAGGAGAATAGAAAAGAAACAGAAGCAAAAACCAAAAAAACATGTCACTGCAGGTATTCCAAGTAATTAGAAACACAATGTTGCTAAAAATAGAAAGAAACGCACCAAATCCACGGCCAGGCTTACGATTGCATATTTCACAGTGCCAAACATCCTGCACATATAGGCAAATGGCATCATATTATTCGTTACTTTTGGACCAAATATATGACCAATGGCTTTCGATGCATATATGCCATCTGAAACTTAACTATTTAATATATCACTGCCAAGAATTCAGTTGATTTTGAGATTATCTGTTGCGAATATTAGACGATTTCTCAAGATACTTCATAATCATACATAATAAATACTACGATTTGAATTCATTAAAATATAAAAGTCAACAAATCAATTTCAAAAAATGACATTTTTTATTTTATGGTGAAGCCAACTGACATAAATGCAAACAGGGAATTTTGTACACGAACTGAATTATCAATAGATTTTATCCAGTGTGACACCTATACAAATAGTTAAGAGTACCAATAATGGCATAAACTGGGCCAGGACAGTTCTGGCAGAAGTCCATCCATTATTGAGTCTGTAATCCAACAGACCTGAGGAAAAACTCCAGTAGTTTGACGTCCACTTCCATACATCGAGACACACCATTTTTTCTTTGCATTAGGAGCAAAATATTCTGCAACAAATTTCCTCCAGAACTCGATATTGTTGTCCTACAAAATAAGTGATGCAAGTCTTTTCATTAGCTACCCATCCTTTAGCAAATCAACAACAGATTTGGTAATGGAATCTTACTTCAGGTCTATGTTGCTGCTGATACATGTAATGGGTTAGCCTCCGGGCACACATTCCAGGCTCATAAACAGGTTTAACAGCAGACCTAAGAGGTATACTCTGTGATTGAAACTGTTGTTGCAATGGAGGCCTTTGCTGAGGCATGGATTTCAAGAGCTGATGTTGTTGCATTTGCAAAAGCCTCTGTTGATGCAAAATTTGTGCTGCTGCAGCTGCCTGAGATGACTGTCTTGACAGGAGTAGCTGCTGCTGTTGTTGCTGCTGCTGATGCAAATAAAAAGATGGGTCAGAATGCTGTGGCTCCATTTTCACCGGACCCAAGCTCCTCATATTTGGTTGTTGTGGTTCCAATTTTACTGAACCAAGAGTACGCGAAGCTTGGATCTGCTGAGGTGGTTGCTCATTGGTCACTTGTGGCTCCATCTTAACAGTTCCCACGCCTCCTAATCCAGCTCGCATTGCTTGAAATTGCTGCTGTTGTTGCTGATTGCTGGGAACAGAAAATTGTTGCTGATTGTGTTGGAAATTCTGATTATCGAGTTGCTGATCGGTCAACATTTGGCTACTGATATTAGGAAACTGCTGATGCCCTTGAACTTGACCAGATGAATTTGGGTTTGATGTTATAGATGAAGACATATAAGATGAGGAAGGATGATTGAATCCCATCCCATTCCCGATACTAGAAAGTGGATCAGACTCTGCTCCACCGTCGTTAATCCCTCTCTGGGCAGGCCCATGACCAGAGAGTCCAGAACCTGGGCCTCCATTTCCAAATGACTGATGAAGCAAAGATGAAACATTGGGAGCATTTCCAACCATGTTCATGTTAAACTGATTGCGCGGAGACGCTGTAGATGGAAATGCATTCTGGGAGGGCATGCCACCTCCTTGACCACCTAAAAATCCAGAATTTGCTCTTAACAAAGAAGATGGAACTTGCTGGGCCCCACCATGTGGGGCTGAAGACCCTTGTGGCACCATCTTTCACTGAAATCAACGCACTCTAAATTACAATACTCAATACATTAAGATTACACTCCCTAAATGACAATAATCTAAAACCTTGGCTGCAAGAAAGTTCGAACAGGCATGAAACTCAGAAAAATCATAAAATTCACCAAAAAGTAATAGTGTGTGACACCTTATTTGAAGAGAAATCAAAGGGACAAGCCGAATGCTGGGGGCATACTTATACTTCCACAAAATTCAAGCAGAAAAAAACAAATTCTATGAAACCAGTAAAGGTAACTTTATTGCTGCACATCCTAAATTTGGCCTCTCTTTTATTCAAGTCATAATACTCCACATCCTGTCCTGTCAATCCCTGCATAAAACAGTCAATTGAAGTCATAAATAAATAAATAAATCTTATAATCACATGGAATTCAGAAAACTAGAAAGACGGAAGTAATAGGCAAAACGTATATTCAGAACCAGATTATAAGCGCAAACGTCATTACATTTTCTCTCTCTTCAGTTGAAAAAGGTAAACTAAATCCGAAGATGAGAAATGACTGCAACCAAAAGCATAAGAAATCAAAATAATAATTCACAAGAAACCCGAGAATTCTGTAGCAATGATAAACAATGGAAGAACATAACCTGATCAAACCCTAAATCCACGGAGACTTAAGCACTCGATCCAAAGCTTAAATTTAAACGGTGTTCCAAGGATTCCAATTATACATACAGAATACACACACACTCGCGCGCGCATGATAAAAATAGAATTTGCGAAATCAAAACTCAAATTCAGTAAACAAACGTGGAAATGAAGCAGGAGATTTACCAAGCTAAGATTTGAACTCTGCTTTCTGCCAAATTGAACTGAAGCTGCAGCACTATTCACTACTCTTTACTCTTTCTCAAGAGCCAATTAATCAAATAAATTGAATTAATTTCCCTCCGAAAATCACAAACTCAAGCTCATACAAGTACAGATGGATATTCTCGAGTGTGTGAGCATAGTTAGCTGTCAAAAAAAGTCTTCTCAAAATCAAGAACACAGTTTTATTGAGCAAACTTTTTTTAGAGGGAGAAAAAATGTACAGCGAAGAGAGAGAAAGAGAGAGGGGGGGTGTGTTGGGATTTTATTGCGGACGTCAAATTAGCATTAGACCAGATTGAATATTTTTTTTCTCTCTCATTTCATTCTCTTCTCTCTCTCCTTTTGCTCT
This sequence comes from Prunella vulgaris, assembly GCA_026898435.1. Classification (NCBI taxonomy): domain Eukaryota; kingdom Viridiplantae; phylum Streptophyta; class Magnoliopsida; order Lamiales; family Lamiaceae; genus Prunella; species Prunella vulgaris. The sequence continues at coordinate 360,075 of JAPKLY010000281.1, read as the reverse complement.
CACTATTCGAGTCGAATCTTCTTCTCTTCATTACTATGGATATTTTAATGGGAAAGCACATATTAATTTAAAAAAAAAAAAAAAATTACGTTAATACTCCATTTTAAAATTATTTGATTTATTTGTCTTAGTATTTGTTCTATATTATTATATCCACTAGCTATATAAATGTAAAATTATTTTTCTATTCGACGGAGTAATAAATTATTCATAAAATTTGTATGAGACTCCCACACTATGAGCCATTATGATTTTTAAATAAAAATATTATTATTTTTAATGTAAAAATATACCACTTTTTTAGAATAGTCTTAGAATTATAAGTTTTACATATTTTTATAAAGTGATAGTACAAATTTAATTACTTAAGGGTGATGGCGTTTATATTTTAAAAAGAAAAATTATACCGATTTTAGTCTCTCTTTTTCCTCTCTCTCCCTTTGGAAAAGAGTACAAGTTAGTAATTTTATATTTTTTTAATATTTTATACCACTTGTATTACCTTCTATTAAGCTTTACATAAATTAATACAATTTTTATATGTTAATTCCTATCAAGTAAAATTGCTTTATGAAATCAGTTTGGCAAAATAATGTATGAAAATGGTTCATGATAAACTTATCATGAACAAATTTTAAATTATCAAACATTTAACTAGGTGTATCAAAAATTTCATCAGATTTATTAAAAGTTGAGGTCAATAAAATCTATATATTGATTTCAACTTTTGATACACCTGATGAATATTTTAATACATTTGACTAGATATTTGATACATTAAGACAATTTCATTATAAGCTTATCATGAACTATTTTCCCACAATATCTACTCAATCAGTTTTAATTTATATCATCCTCTCTTAAATTATGAAAAATTATCGATTAAGTAGTCTTACTTTATTTATTTTTCTTAATTCGTGTATTCAGTATAAGATGCTTATTTTTACACGACGGAAGGAGTAACTTAATTAATGCACATTATTACATTAAACAATAAAAATACAAAATTAGAATGTGATATTTAATTCTTTTACATTAAAGAAATAGTAATTAATTTGTTACTAAAATTCTTTTTTAATCTGAATTGGATGGAGTTACATTCAATGTATTTTTTCTTTCGTCATATCTGTATTTCTAATTCGTTCATCTCGGGTCAAATACTTCAATTTTTTATTTATTACCGTTGACCTTCTACCAATTGCAATTTAATGAAAATTGTGTATTTTGCTTTTGTAAATTTATTTATATTTATTTCCCACCAACATCTTTTAAATTATTTGTTGCTATTTATTAATCTAGACAAAAGTGGGGGGTTTAAAACAAAAATAAATGTACAGGGAATATTTTGAAATAGTAATGTCATGGAAAAATAGTCTGAAGAAATCAAACAATACAGAATAAAATATGGATTTTTCTTTTTAAAATGACTAATTAAGTATTTATATGTTTAATTATGATAAATAAATAAATAAAAATTACTTTTCCTTATTTGATATTATTCTATAATTACCACATCCAAATATTATAAAGGAAAAAGACTAATATGTATAAATAAAAGTATTTATGTATGTATTTTAAAATTTACAACGAATATATATGTTAATAGTGATGGAGATAAATTTCACTTTAAATTTATTGAAATTTCAAACTTTAATAAGATATTTTTGTTATTATATTTCAAATGCTTAATTTCTTGTTATTAAACATTGTTTATTTAATTATGTTATTATGCTCTACATTAGTTGAGTTCAATTATTATTATTCAAAAGCACATACTTTCTTGTGATTTGTATGATTGTATCACACATGATTATTATGATTTATAATTCATTTTTATTGTAAAATATTAAATTTAATATATTAATTATTAAAAATAAATTAACAGAAATATAACTCATGAATGATGTTATTGGACATTTGTAAGAAATTATTGAATATGTGTAGAAGCATATTGAACACTTGTTCCACATTCATTACCAACCAATCAAAGTTTAACAACGATATAATGCATGTTTGACATATGTCATACCTCTCATTGTTAACCTATCAAAACTTAACAACAATACATTGCATGTCAAACACATGTCCAACATTCATACTAGGTGACTGAACACCTCTTCATCTGAACACCTTTTCAATTAAATGTATGATCGAGTCAACTTGTAAGTTTGGACACTATTGGTGGACATTTATAAGAGATTATTGCAAAGTTGTTATCTCTATAAATATGTTAGTTGTGTTTTGCATCACATATAAATCTTTTGAATTTCTAGTTCATGATTATTGTCAAAATATTTAGTTAATTAAGTGTTAAAATAAATAAAACAAAAAAATATTACTTGTATAAAGTTATTTGACACTTGTTCCACACTCCTTACCAACCAACCAGAGTTAAACAACATCATAATGCATGTTTGACACGTGTTGTACCTCTCATTGCCAATCAATTACAGTTCAACAACACATTGGACATATGTTCAACATCCTATCATAGGTGTCTGGACACCTCATAGCCTAAACTTGTGAATATGTTAAATCAAATGTATTTACACTTGTATGATGTGGGTGGACATTTATACGAGATTGATGAAGTTATTAATACAAGAGAACTTTAATGATTTTGTTTATATATGAGACATTTAACAATGTTTTAAATGATAATTTAAACACAATTCAAAATTATTATATGTATATCAAACTTTAACAAGATATTTTCTGTTATTATATTTCAAATGCTTAATTTCTTGTTATTAAACATTGTTTATTTAATTATGTTATTATGCTCTACATTAGTTGAGTTCAATTATCATTATTCAAAAGCACATACTTTCTTGTGATTTGTATCACACATGATTATTATGATTTATAATTTATTTTTATCATAAAATATTAAATTTAATATATTAATTATTAAAAATAAATTCACAGAAATATAACTCTTGAGTGATGTTATTGGACATTTGTAAGAAATTATTGAACATGTGTAGAAGCATACTGAACACTTGTTCCACATTCATTACCAACCAATGAAAGTTTAACAATGATATAATGCATGTTTGACATATGTCATACCTCTCCTTGTTAACCTATCAGAGCTTAACAACAATACATTGCATGTCAGACACATGTCCAACATTTATACTAGGTGACTGAACACCTCTTCATCTGAACACCTCTTCAATTAAATGTATGATCGAGTCAACTTGTAAGTTTGGACACTTATATGATATTGGTGGACATTTATAAGAGATTATTACAAAGTTGTTATCTCTATAAATATGTTAGTTGTGTTTTACATCACACATAAATCTTTTGAATTTCTAGTTCATGATTATTGTCAAAATATTTAGTTAAATATATTAAGTGTTAAAATAAATAAAACAAAAAATAATATTCATATAAAGTTTTTTGACACTTGTAAGAAATTATTGGACACTTGTTCCACACTCCTCACCAACCAACCAGAGTTAAACAACATCATAATGCATGTTTGACACGTGTTGTACCTCTCATTGCCAATCAATTACAGTTCAACAACGCATTGGACACATGTTCAACATTCTATCATAGGTGTCTGGACACCTCATTGCCTAAACTTGTGAATATGTTAAATCAAATGTATTTACACTTGTATGATGTGGGTGAACATTTATACGAGATTGACGAAGTTATTAATACAAGAGAACTTTAATGATTTTGTTTATACATGAGACATTTAACAAAGTTTGAAATGATAATTTAAACACAATTCAAAATTATTGTATGTATATCACGGGATATTAATAAAAGAAAATCATAAACTATAATGTGAATAAGGAAATATTTTGACTTTTTAACTAATATATTTGTTTTTATTGTGTTATTATACTTTTAACATGTCATAACAAAGTTTTGCCAAATTATTAATACATTTTTCTATTTGTTATATATTATACACATATACATGTGTATATATATACTAGCATGTGTTATTGTGTCTAACTCAATTTTTTAGTTATCATAATTGAATACACATGTTTTAGTTATAATTTACATCATACATAAATTTTTGAATTTCGAATTCATGAGTATCTTAAAAATTTCTAATATAATATATTAAGTGTTTAAAATAAATTAAAAAATATATAATTGTTGAAAGTTGTTACAAGGCACTTGTAAGTTGTAATATATTATTGAACACTTGTTACATATTCAATTATCAATTAACAATAACTCAATAATAGCACAGTGCATGATTGACACATGTTATACCTCTCATTGTTAATCAATTAGAGTTGTACAACAACATAATGCATGTTAGACACATGTCTATCATCTCATAGTAGATATTTGGATACTTCATTAACTAAGCTTGTTAATAGTCAATCTGCATGAACATTTGTATGTCGATGGACATAAATTTTTATTTTCTTAAGTGATATTTTAGTGTTTGTAATTTATTATTGGACTAGATTGCAAATTAATATGTGATGATTAAAAATTAATTTTAGTTAAATTACACTTGTTAATATTTTTCAATAAAATTTACAAGGATATATGTTAACAGTTATTAAGTGAAATTTCATCGTATATTCATTCAAATTTTAATGAAGTGTTTTTACCAATTTTTTTAATTAAAGAAAAAGAGCTTTATTAACAAAAAACATGCCCCAAATTTGCATTTTTGAGTTAATAATAGGAAAGGAACAATAACAGAAAAATGAGAGAACGCAACTGAATAAAAAAAAAGTAATAATCCTTCTTCAATGTCATCCTCAAACGGAAATGGATCCTCTGCTGGTCAGTGAAACCAGCAAATGGTGCTGGGTACTAAAACGGTGGTGTATAGTTAAAATATTTCAATTTTTTAGGAGGACCAAGTCATGATTTTTGTTCCATTTATTATTTACCGTGTTAATAAATTAAAAAAGAGGAAATATTTTAACTATACATCACCGTTTTAGTACCCAGCACCATTTGCTGGTTTCACTTTCCAACAGAGGATCCTTATCCATCCTCAAACCCTCCAGGACATCCATACCTTTCGCTTGCTCCACGTCCACCATTGAAGAAACCATCTGCCATAAACACCATAGAGTAGTATTGTTGCTGTTGCGAGCAATCGTAGCCACAAAAAGTTCTAACACCACTCTGTAAAGTGCATCATAATTCAACTTGACACGGCCTACCCCCATAGACGTCCACTTGTCAACAGTCATGTCCACTTGCAAGCTGGAATAACTCAGGCTTGCATCTGAGAGATTATCATGTCGCTATGAGAAAATACATAAAACATATTAAATGATACATATATGATTTATCCTCAAATAATAACAAATTCATCGAGAACAACACATACCACAGAGATGTCGCAAATACACAACTTTTTTCCTTACTTAGAATATCAAAAAATTGAGTCGACCTAAATGTTCAACGGCCCATCGTGCAATAATAATCAAAGCTTTCACCTCCCAAAACTGGTGCATTTACGCACAATCACAAAACACATGATCTATGATCTCCAACTCTGGCCCACGCCTCTTAGAAAATGTCAAGACGTCCACCATCCTATACACAGAGATTCATTCTTGTGGACACAATTACATACAAAACCTCCATAAAAAAGTTAAATCTTTGGTACTACCTCCATTTTTCAAATTCTATACCATCTTTTAACCATCTCCCTCTGAGCACATCGTGACTTTACCAAGTACACTCCATCCTTTGTGAATTTCCAAGCCCTATCGTCATCTGCATCGAACTTGCCTAACCAAAATAAGGCAATTCTAAAAGCATCATGGTCGTTGAAGACCCCATACACAAGTTTAAAATGATAGTGTGTATATATGCACACACACACAGAGAGAGATAGAGATTGAAAACCTTGAGATATATGTCACAGAGAAAACTGTAGAAATAATTTAAAACGGACAATGTAAATAAAGAAATATTCTGAATTTGCAATTAATAATTGTTTAATTAATTTATTTTGGATTCCAAATCAATAATATTTTATTTCTTGTTATATTCATTATTACACGTTAATTATTCTTGAGAATGTCTTTATCAAAGATTAGCAGAGTTTTTTTGGCTTTTTGAGAAAAAAAATGTGCTCGGGAATAAATGTGTTGAGGATGGAGAATTAGGACGTCGCTGTCATACATACTCAATTGTTTTCATATAACAGTCGGCGAAGAAATCATAGATCCATCCTTTCGTCGCACCAGAGCCTACGATGTCGGAATCATAGATCTACCGTCCCCGATGCCAAAATCACGCCTCGCCACAACCCTCATTTCGACTCCACCACCCGGAAAACCAAACCACACCACCGCTGGAAATGTGTCGCCTCAACCGCCTATTCGTTGATACCCACCGCCTCAAACTGACCAACCACCATTCGAATCAAGGTCAACCGCCATTGAAGCCGGGACAAATTCTCAATCAACAGCTGCTCTGCCTTCCGCCGTAACTCAGCCCCTGCAACTTTCGTCAACAACAACCATCGAAGCCCAGAAACCGTTGTCCCTATTCTCAATTGAAGCCACCTTGCACACTTGATTTTTGCGGAGAACAAACTACCTCTTGCATACACCTTTTAGAGCAGTTATGGCGAAACAAACACTCGCCATTCCCACACAACTAAACGAGGGGTTATGGAGAAAGGTTATGAAGAAATAAGAGGGAGAGGGAACACATATATAGGGTTAAGAAGGATAAGGATATGATATATATATATATATAAATACACGCATACAATTGTAGGATTATACATATAAATAAATATGCATACACTTTTAAAGCGATTATGAACCGCTAGGCCTAATAAAGTGGTTCTAAACAGCTTTATAAGCTATTTTCTTTTTACGGCAGTTATAAACCGCTATATAACTTTTACATTTTTTTTTCAGAAACAGTTACAGAGCTCTTGTGAAAATGAGCTCTCCAAGTGGTAACTTGGAGAGCTCATTTTCACAAGAGCTCTGTAAGTGCAGCTATCTAAGTGCAAATGTGTAGTAGTGTAAGAGAGTATCACAACTAGAAAAGTAATGTTTAAAACAATATAAGTCTGGGTGAAAACTGAAATTATCGTTAATACGCGTGTGCTATTCGAGAACAAAGGTTGTCCTTGAGGGGTATCACATATTTTACATGTCCGACGTTCCATGAAATTATTGATCATGTCTTTTTTATTTATTTACGAACATATATAATCTCCACTGGATGAATTTCGCTCACCCTTTCCCCAAAAAAATTTAACAGATTATCAAGCGTAACAGGTTGCGGACTAAGAATAGTGATGCGAGGTTTAAATTGTTAAAATTCTATTAAATAAATAGTTCTGTTCAAATGCTTGTTGTACACGAATTCAATATTTTTATAAGATACTAAATTATTTTGGTGTTATGTTATGTTACATGTACATCTTATTTTTATTTCAATGACTCTTTGTTGCTACATTAAGACCAAATGGAACGTTGTCTTTTTTGTAAAAATAGTAGATTTTGTTGAATGATTTTATTTCATAAACTGGAAGTAAATCGATACCAGGACTTATTTATTATGGATTTCGTAGACTTTTAGGCAAGTGAGTTTTGTTTGATAAAAAGATTAAATAACTAAAACTCTCGGATCTTATTTCTAGGTAAATGGTTAAATTGCCCTTTTAAATATTATCGAATGTAAACTGCAAATTACAACTTATTGTGATATGAAGTTTTGACCAATAATTTACTCAACTTGCAGTTTTTTAATATTTTTTATGAAATGGTCCAACAATTTTATTTTTCCGAAATTTAGTAAATTATTTCTTATCTAGAATTTTATTCTTAAATTTATTTTCTGTTACAAGGCTTTTAAAATTGGATTTTTAGCTTAAAGTTCAGCTGCTAAAAATTTTAATTTGGTGGCTTATTAGTAGATTGCAGATTTGGTCCTTGAACTTTTTTAACATATTTATTAATAAATAGTCCTATAACTTAGTTGAATTGAGGGATTAAGTGTGATTAATATATTGAATTTCATATTTACCCACTCAGATAATTAAAATGAATTGAAAAAAGATTATAGTTTGCGATAAACAAACATAAGAGCATTAGTAATTAAAATATTTGTGAAAGATATAAACATAATTTTTTAAATTGGTTTAAGGTTAAAAAAGTAATTTCATAACTAATAACACATGTAACTCCTTAATAGTTATTCATTCTTACTCCTTACATATTAATAATAGTTAAGTAATTTTATAGTAATATATTATTCATTCTTACA
>JAPKLY010000281.1:317573-331825 GCA_026898435.1 Prunella vulgaris | reverse complement strand
ACCACTAAATCCACAGAAAGATTGATACCTTCGTCAAGAACTACTGTTTGAGCCTGTTGCACTTCAGTTTGGAATGGATCTTCAAATTCTGCAGTGTTGGATGAAGTAGGAATTTCCACCAACGACCTTGCCTTGACCTTACACACTGTTCTTAAGTTCGGTTTGCCTGAACCCGGATACTTGCAGTAATATACCTGAGATGCTTGTGATGCAAAGATGAATGGGTCGTATGCTGCTGGGTATTTTTTGTTGATCAAAATATCAACAATCTTGTAGTTTGCATCGACTCTTTTCCCTCATCGTCCTGGATCATACCATTCACAAGAGAACATAACAATTTTTCTCGAAGGCCACCCTGGATATTCCACTTCAACGACTTCTTGCAACACACCATAGTACTCGATCGGTGCTTCATTGTAATTTCCACTGGTAACACAAACACCACTGTTTGAAGTGGCTTTTACTGAAGCATACGCAGCTGTGTGAAATTTATAACCATTTGAATAGTACCCGTTATAACATGTCACTTATCGAAGTGGTCTTTTGCTCAAAGCTTCAAGATGTGGATTGTGAAGCTGATTATTTTGTCCCTATACATATTAAAAATTTAGAACATTATTGAAATACACATTTTGTAATATGGAATAGTGTTACATACCATTTTTTGGAACCAATATATGAATTTCTGGTGAACTGCTTCATAAACCTCTGCTTCTGTGATGCCTGGTTCTTGTTGACGAGTTTGCTCACAAAACATCGTACATATAACAAATAATTAGGTATAAAACCAATAACATATTTACAATCTATTTGTAAAAATAATAAATTACTCACTCTATGTATGGTTGAACCTCGGGCGTATTCATCAAGACGTACGACTGTATCGTCTCTTCTTCCCAGTTTTTTTTAAAATACCATTTGGTCCCTTTACCCAGTGGTCGACCAGCATGTAAGAATACAGACAACATACCATCGAACTCACGAAGAGGATGTTCTTCTCCCCGGCCATCGTAGTTGCGAGGCTCATTTCTGATCCTGGTTTGAACTTGATCCCCAAAATAATAAGAACAAAATGTTCCAACCTCTTCAGTGAGATATGCATTAACAATGGATGCTTCAATGTGTGCTGTATTTCCAATATTACGTTTCAAGTTGTGCAGATACCTAAATACAAAAACATTCAATTCATCAATATATAAATAATAATTAACAAAAAACTTTAGAATAATAATACTTACCTCTCGAAAGGGTACATCCATCTATACTGCACTGGACCACCGTGTAAAGCTTCATACGGTAAATGAACAGGTAAGTGCTCCATCGAGTCAAAGAAACTGGGTGGAAAAAACTGTTCTAACTTGCACAGTAAAACAGGGATGTCTCTATCCAAACGCTGCATGTCGTCCAGTGTAATCATTGAGGAAGTTAAGTCTCTGAAAAATAGACTTAATTCTGTGATCACACTCCATATATCCTTTGGAAGTGCGTACTTAAAGGCAATCGGTAGCAACCGCTGCATAAAAACATGACAGTCATGACTCTTCATCGTAGTGACCTTCCCTGTTGCTGGCTCAAACGACCGACCCATGTTCGACACGTAATTGTCCGGAAAGCGCAAATCCTTCACCCATTGAAATATTTTTTTCTTATTTTCTATGGAAATTTGGTACTTTGCTTGTGGCCACTCACCTGCTCGTCGACTACTGGAGAGACTAGGACGAGAACAGAACTCACTTAACTCTTCTCTGGATTTTGCAGTGTCTTTGGTCTTGCCGTCTGTATTAAGGATCGTGTGGAACAAGTTATCAAACACATTCTTCTCTATATGCATCACATCCAAGTTGTGTCTAATCAATAATTTACTACAATTAGGCAAGTCCCAAAAGATGATTCTCTTCTTCCAACCTCCACGGATACCTTTATTGTGTTTCATCCAACCCTCCTCAGTCGTTTTCCACAAATCAGTTACTGTAACCTCTCTCAACAACGAATCACCTGAAATAAAGTGTGTATGGTTAAACTAAATTGATAAAACTCTTTTCATAAGTAGTGATTAAAATATAAACAATATTTATATACCTGTTCGAACTTGTGGTCTTGTACGCTTTACATCATTCCCCTTTAGAAAGTGCACTTTGTCCTTCCGCCATTTATGATCATTACATAGAAACTTCCGATGGTTATCGAACCATGATACCTTTTTACTCAGTGGAAGCCAAAATGCATTAGATCCATCCATGCAGTACGGGCAAGCTTGTTTTCCTTGAGTCGACCACCCAGACAACATAGAATATGCTGGAAAGTCGCTGATGGTCCATAAAACAGCAACCCGTAATGTGAAGTTCTCCTTCCTGTACACATCATATGTCTCTACTCCCGTATGCCACAAATATAACAACTCTTTAATCAGTGGCTGAAGGTAGACATCTAGGTTTTGCTTAGGATTATGAGGACCAGGCACCAAGACAGTGAGAAATATGTGTTGAGGCTTCATGCACAACCAAGGAGGTAGATTGTACGGAGTCAGTAATACAGGCCACAACGAATACTTCTTCCCGTGCATACCGAATGGAGCAAATCCGTCTGTGCACAGGCCAAGCCTCACATTTCTCTTTCTGACTGACTTTGCCTTCAGTTTTGATGGACAACATCTGAGCATTGAATGATAATTGTGTCTCAGTATCACAACCAGGAAACAACTTCTGATCGACAGATTTAAGCATCTAAAAAAATCTCTGCGAACGAGGATTTGGTTCCTCTTCCATGTGGTGACCACCCAAACCAGACTCATCAATCATCGTATGATAGCTTTGGAATTCATCCACCGGTGTCTCAGAGCATGGAATAGGCGAATCACGGCTCGAACCACCAATCTCAAATCTCTCACCTCCACTGCTACGAAACTGATCATAGAAGGCAACCACTGTTTCAAGATTATGATTCCACCGAGTTTCGCCATGTACAGTCCAATTGTAATAGTATGGAGTAAAACCAGACATCACGAGATGAGTTAGAACCTCATCAATGCTCAAAAATCTCTTGTTACCGCACTTTTTTTTTGAACAAGGACATCTAATCTGGCCATTCATATCCATGCAGTGTGGATTACCAGAGGCAAACGCAGTAAACTCATGAATTTTCTTGTAAAATTCAGGGTTGATCGATCCTTGTATCAGACGAGGGATTTCATACATCCAACGACGATCAGGGAGTTCCATCTGATTTAAATTAAGAATATACCACATTAGAATTATAAAAAAATTCGCCAGAGTTTCGACTGTAAACAAGCATATCCGATTTTTTAAAACAAAAAATCCAATATATATAATCAAACATCAATTACACTACAAAATTCTAACAAATTAAATTAGGATTAAAATCTCCAATAAAAACAGATATATTCATAAATAATTAATGTACAACATGCAAATAATATTAAACTTAAACGGTAAAAATGTAAAAACGTACGGTCAAATTGAAGCAACGAGCACAATGTGACAATGGACCCGAACGATTACAACCAACACGTTGAAATAATATAATTCTTCACATTTCTGAGATTTTTTAAGTTTTTGGGGGTAAATTTTCGTGAATGAAAAGGAAAGAAGAGGGCAGTGGCTGTTCTATATTCGAAGTTTAGCGACCGCATTTTTAATTTACCGACCGAAAATTCGGTCGCTAAATGTAAAAACCGAATCGGGCAATAATTGCCCACCTACCCGCTTTCGATTTTTAATTTTAGCGACCGTAAAAGCGGTCGCTAACATAAAAATAAGTTACCGACCGCCTAATCAGTCGGTAATATTGTTGACTAATATTGACTGACAATATTACCGACCGATATGGCGGTCGGTAATTTATTTTTATGTTAGCGACCGCTTTTTCGGTCGGTATTTTCGTTGGAGAATTTAGGATTTGACCAGTAGTCAAAATCGGTCACTAATCGATCAAAAATCGATCGCTAATTAATTATTTAGCGACCGATTTCAGTCGGTCGGTAAAAAGCGGTCGCTAAATTCCGTCTTTTTTGTAGTGAATATCATTGTTTCCATCTCCAGTGTACTCCTCACGTGATACAAAAATGATAAATATTTTTTAAAATACATATTTTATGTCGGAATCACAATTTTAGTCAATATTATAAAGTGTTAAATTTATTTTTATTAATAAGATATAATTTTAAATACAATACAATATAATTTATATTAATATCCATATTTATGAATAATAATTTACTAATAATAACATAATATTAATTATATATTATTAAAATTAATAAATTCTTAAACTGTGGATCGCACAAGTAAAATACTAGTTTAAATAGTATGATAAGTAGATTGTTTCCTATGTGAATTTGAGTTAGATTCTCAATGAATTTGAAGGGGATTGCCGACATTTTGATATTGATTCTCTTGTGGAATACTAAGTTACAAGTTAATGAAATATATCATTTTTCTTATTATCTCTTGGTAGGCATCGGTTCAATATGACATTAATCATACTTTTTCTTTAATTGAATATTAATTTTATAGTTAATTTTTGAATTAGATCTGTTTAATTTCAGTAGAAAAATTGCTGATTTTGGTTGCGTTTACGCTATTGGATATAATGATTGTGTGGAGCTCTTGAGAATCTACTGAGACGATGGCTGATCGACGAGCAACGACCGATGATGAAATTAAAACTATCGTAGATCAACCAAATAAGTGATTTAATTTTCCTTGGATTTTTGTTAATTGGTAGGAATTTGATTCTTGATTTATTAATTATACCACACATGCTATTGCTTTTTTTTTTTTTTTGTATATGTTGCTCTTCTTGGTGAACATTTTAGTCGATCAAAAGAAAAGGTCATTTGATAGATTTTGCAAAAGTATATACTGGTCTTAGCAAATTCCGTTGGTAAAATGTGGATTTTTTTTGTAGTGTTTTTACATACACTTTATTCAAGTTTCTTCCCTTTTTTTGTGCGCTCAATGATCAACTAAAATTGGAAATAAATAGACAATCTTTAGCTGGACCAACAAATTTATATAAGTAATGGGGTATTCGTAAGTTATTCTTGAAGTATTATTAATTTGTTCTTTGGGTATTACAAACTTGTTCTTGGGGGTATTTGGTGAGTTGTTCTTGAGGTATTACTTAGACTTGTTATTGATTTATTAGTGATTTATTTTTGAGGTATTACTAACTTACATATATATACATATCTACGTGATGAGCTCCATTAATTAATCTCACAAAATTAATAAGTAAAAGAAATAAGGAATCAAATTAAGCATGAATATTGAGAAACAGTCGGAACTTGTTATGATAATAATAATGAACTAACTAGATATAATAATTAAGAAAAAAAACTAAAAGGAAATTAAGGAGCAGGACACGCATGCATGCAGTTTAATAATTAGCTGGAAGATGCAGGAATGAACCAGAAAGGTGGGGGCATGACGGCTGCGACATGAGTCGGACGATGATCAGTAGACTGGGTATAATAGGCGCAGTGGGCGAAAGTGGAGTTTTGATGGTCGAAAACACCAATATCATGACTCCCAAAGGTGTCGGTAAAGTAGATTGAGTTTGGGATGATCATATTATTATTCAATGGAGCTCTAATTGCTAATGACTGATTCTTTCCGATGAATATGGAGGCACCACCCAATGATTTTACAACACTAAGCTGCTTATTCTTGAGTCTATGGACATCAAAACCAATAGTTTTGTAAGGGTACCACTCGGACAAGGGACTCCAGGTTGCCCCAGCTGATTGATGCAAGAGATGGCGCGTTACAATGAGAAGTTGTTCCGATTCCTCATCAAATACTAAATACTTGATCATTCTCTCGAGGTCGTCTTCGTCCTCAAAATTAAAAGTGTTAGGCCGCGACCAACACAAGCGAGGAAGTTTGTCGTCCAAAGGGACACTCCAATCCAGGGTTGGAGTTGCGGAGTCCCATTTCCAAGCCTCCACCACGTTTTTAGCCGTGATGCAGAAGAAGCGGTTTTGAGAAGCCGAGTATACATCGCCGCCGCGGATGCGACTCCACCTGGGGCTGGGGCAGGTGGGCCTACAGAAGGCAAGTTGAGTAGTATTGAAGATCATCATGGCGCGACACTCGTCTTCGTCGGGGGATGACGAAATTATCACCTTCTTCACTACATCCCGAAACCGGCTGTAGGGCGTAAGAGCAATATTCGGCAGTAGTGTCTTCATTGGGGGAAGCTTAAATTGATGACCCGACAGTGGGTCCCACAGGAACAAATCGCCGTACATCCGCTTCTTATTGTACAAGGCTATCCACCCGTGTGATGACCCCACCACTGTCGACTCATCCACACCACTCATCATCAAGTCTTCCCCAACTTTCTTGTTGTAGAGTCGTAAAAATGGTTCGTCCGCATTAGCCGTCACTGTCCCACCGCCAAACGGAAACATCAGCTCTGGTAAACTGCACATTCCACGACACCAATTCCTCAAAACCCCACCACCACCTCTCCTGATGCAAACTAGCATTGACAAACTCTGCATTTTTATTTTTTTTTAGCTTAATTGATTAATTAAATGTATACTATCTTATTATTATGTGTACGTATATATATATATAGTCTCCCCCGGCCCTTTTCCTATATGAAATAGATTTCTTGTTTCCATATATATATACTAATTTCATATATGAAATCTTTAATTTAATAAATAATAAATATATATTATAAGATATTCTCTTCCATAAATATTATTTATTATACTAATTTATTGATTCTCCAAATCCCTTTACTGATATTACATATCACTCATGTAACTTGGGGAGGGGTTAATTAATTAAGCACTAATTAAGCTCCGCGTCTATATATGCATGCATGTATATATGAGAAAATTAATCTACCAAATTAACAAATAATATATATATACGGACTAATCTGAAATTTTTTATGTATGTATTAAATTTTTTAAATTATATTTACTTATTCGATACAATTCATTTTTCGGTGTTCTAGCTAGCTACTTAAAATCTTTATCAAAAAACTCGGAGGAAGCAAAACCTAGATTGATCCAAATTAAGTTCTAATTATTTGTTTTTAAAGATAATTATAATTTACTATCAGTAATTGATAATTTAATTATTATAGCAACCAAGGCCGACTGCGATATATATATATATATATATATATAGATATAGATATATGAAGTTGATTTCTTGTTACTAAGGCTAGATTTTGATATTTTAACAAAATTAATAAATACAAGATCTCTTCCATTATTTTGTATATCGAATTATAGTTACTTCACCAAATCTTTTCACCGCTATTGCATGTACGTAACTTGCAGAAGGGGTAAAGGAATTAAGCACATCGTTTATGCATGCGTGTGGTGAGCAAAACATATCTAAGAAATAAGAGAGTCTCATGCAAGAAAATGAGTGTTACTATGAGAACAAACATATTCTTTATAAGAATAAATATGTGTTTTTTAATTTATTCATCATTTCTTTGACTCTAGATATATATTATTTCATATAATAACATATTTTTTTACTATTGTACATGTATTATTAATTATTATATAAAAGAAAATTATTTCTATAAAAATAAATAAATATTTACAAAAAAATGGTTCGTCGGCATTAGCTGTCACTGTCCCACCGCGCCAAACGGAAACATCGGCTCTGGTACACTGCACATTCCACGAATCCAATTCCTCAAAACCGGACCACCACCTATCCTGATGCAAACTAGCATTGACAAACTCTGCAATTTTTTTAGCTTAATTGATTAATTAAATGTATATACTAGCTTATTATTATGTACATCAGTTATATATATAGTCTCCCCCGGCCCTTTTTCTATATGAAATAGATTTCTTGTTACCATATATACTAATTTGATATATGAAATCTTTAATTTAAAAAATAATCTATATTAATTAATGTAATAGTAAAATATTCTAAAAATAGTAATTAAAAGAATAAGTGATACTAAAAGTTATTTCTAATTTTAATAGATATATTATATAATATATTGATCATGTTAAAATTAAATGCATAATTAAAAAAATAGTAAAATTAAACAAACAAAAAAAAAAGAAAAAGATAAACCATTCGGATCTCCCCAGCGAGAAATGGAACCGAGACTCGCAGAATGAGAAATGGATGCAGCTAATTCAACTCAACAATTCCCATTTAATTGAGGTGCCATTTTCGCCCTTGGATCCACCCTGATGAAATTGATTGTATATTTTATTAATTTATATGACATGTAGAAAAAATTAATAAATATTTATTCTATAGTAACATACATTTTTTTCTAATTAGTAACACAATTTCGCTCCCCAATTTGTGTTACTATATGAACAAAATATATGTTTATAAGAATAAATATGTGCTTTTTTAATTAAATCATCATCTCTTTAAATCTAGGTGTATTGATTTATTTATTAACACACTTTTTTACTATTTTATATGTGTTATTATATAAAAAATATTATTTCTATACAAATAAATAAATATTTATGAAAAATTAATATTTTTTCTTATAGTAACACATATTTTGCTCTTATATTATGTTAAAAATTGTTTACTCTATAAAAATAAATAAATATATGTAAAATAATAACATTTCATAAGATAGTAACACACATTTGCTTTAATAGTAACACACATTTGCTTCTCAAATTGTGTTACTATATGAGCAAATGTATTCTATATAGACAAATGCGTACTTTTACAAGAATAATTATGTGTTTTTTAATTTAATCATCATCTCTTTTAATCTAGTTATAATATTAATTCATATATTAACACACTTTTTTTTACTATTTTATGTGTTATTATATCATAAAATAATTATTTCTATACAAATATATAATTAATTATAAAAATTTAATATTTTTTCTTATAATAACACACATTTAATTTGCTCTAATATAATTATGTGAAATAAATTATTTATTCTATAAAAATAAATGAATATATTTAAAATAATAACATTTCATAAGATAGTAACACACATTTGCTCTAATAGTAACACATATTTGTTAGCAGAGTTTTTTTTGGCTTTTTAAGAAAAAAAATGTGCTCTGTAATAAATGTGTTGAGGATGGAGAATTAGGACGTCGTTGTCGTACATACTCTATTGTTTTCATATAACAGCCGATGAAGAAATCATAGATCCATCCTTTCGTCGCACCAGAGCCTGCGATGTCGGAATCATAGATCTACCATCCCCGATGCGGAAATCACGCCTCGCCACTGCCCTCATTTCGACTCCACCACCTGGAAAACCAAACCACACCACCGCTGGAAATGTGTCGCCTCAACCGCCTATTCGTTGATACCCACCGCCTCAAAATAACCTACCACCATTCAAATCAAGGTCAATCGCCATTGAAGCCGGGACAAATTCTCAATCAACAGTTGCTCTGTCTTCCACCGTAACTCAGCCCCTGCAACTTTCATCGACAACAACCACCAAATCAAACTATCGAAGCCCAGAAACCGTTGTTCCTATTCTCAATTGAAGCCACCTTGCGCACTTGATTTCTGCGGAGAACAAACTACCTCTTGCATACACCTTTTAGAGCAGTGATTAGTGTGATTTTTGTTTGAAATTTGTGTGCTTAATTGACTTATTTTGATTGATTTCTCGCATTAATTTACATTAATTGGACTCATTGAGCTTAAATGTGAAAAAGATATTTATTTTGCTATTTTATAAGAAAATGGGTTTTTAATTGAGCAAAATATATATCAATACTAATTGAGTAAAAAATAAATTGAATTGATCCATTAAATTATTTATTTTGGCCCAACTAATTAATCTTGATTGTCAAATTAATGAATTGAAGGCCCAAGGCTTATAGCCCATTTCAAATTTTAAATTGTCAAAGGGAATTGCTGCAGGTATGTTATGAAAGAAGAACAAATGCTCATTTGACCAAGATAGGAAGAAGAGACGTGGCTCAATATCCTCCATCTGAAATTCAATTCTTGAGAAAGCAAATTAAAGAAGAAAGAGGTTGCTGTCATTTTTTTGAAACTATCACCAGCAACATAGTTTGACCACATCAAATCCTATGAACTACCATTGCTCCCAACAGCCACCACGCCCAGAGAAGATCTTCATCGCCGGGGAAAGCTCACCAGCCGCTGCAAGTCACCGACGCAAAGTCGTCGCCCACAAACTCCAATTGCCGGAAATTCTCGCAACAGCCAACTCATCTCCCGCACTCTGAAATCCATGCAGCTGCTCAAGTACCGACGCCGGAGAAGAAAGACGGCAGCGCTCAAGGTGCCGAAATCGCCGTCAATGCCTGGAAGAGAGAAGAAAACGTCATCCACTTGAAGAGTTGTCAAAATAAAAGGTAAAACATTTTTGTTTTATTGTGGCAACCCGTGCTTTCCTTCCTACACTTTCGACCCGTGCTGAATGAGTTGGTCCGAATGCCTTAATTCGAAGATTTATGCACGGTTTACCCATTTTTGCACGACCATGCTAATCTCTAAACCGTGCTCGTTGAAAGAAAGTCAGAAATTTTGGTTTGGGCTTGGGGCCAATTTAGGCCCATTGTTTATTACTTGAAAACCTGGAGTACATAAGAAAGCAGCTGGAAGCAACACAAAAGGAGATACGCCCTACACTCCCTCAAGGGCAGCAGCCCCATTCTCTCATCACACACAAACTCAACTCTTAGTTTAGATTTAAATGCTTTCTTAATTAGATTTTTTTATTTGAGTTGGAGCTTTTGTTGGAGAATGAATTTGGAGTTGTATTGAACACCATCTAGGTGAATTCTCCCCTTTTATTTAATTTTGTTGGTTTATTTTTAATGTTTATGATTTGTTGTCTTTATTTTGTTATGATTTTGTTTAATATGTTGATTGTTGGCTAGATTTTGAGTGTTTGGGTGTTTGGAATTATGTGGGTAATTAGTTAGTGGGGTGATTTTGTGAATTTATTCTAATTAAAGGTCATATGATTAGTTTAATGGGGATTGTTTGATCAATTGCTTGTTGGGCTCTTTTAATTCATATGGGTAGATTGTTTGTTGCAACGAGAGTTGAATAGGCATGTTTATTTCATATGGGTGTGGGTTCGATTTTGTGATTTGAGTTAATATTGGATTATCGCAATGAGAGTTGGGTAATTTTCATTAGAAATCCATTAATCTACATTAATTGCTTGAATTAACATTTAGGTGATTAGTGAGGGGACAAAAGGTGGGGCACCTTAGTATACGAGTGGAAAAGCACGCTAAGATTTTTCTTAGCCTTGTGTGATTACCCGGGTGTGAAACGGTGAACTATTCCTATAACAATCTACATGCTTAATTGATGTGTTAATCCTAGGCTTATCCAATACGGTTTAATGTGTTATTTTACGTGATTGCTCCTATCTTTGACCGACAAAAAGGATAAATGAACTTATTGAACCGTTAATCGATTACCCCGTAATGAAGAACACCCGAACACACTTTTCTCGTTTTTGTTATCTTCGTTGATTTGATTACTTGTTTGCTATTTTAGTGCTTTATTTAGTGAATTTCTTAGTTATAGTTTAATTTCTTTGCTCTAGTTAATTGATTGCTAGTTTAATTTTTGTATTTAGTTTAGTTAGGGAACAAGTTGATTTACACTACAATCAAACGCCGACATATAGTTCTAGGGGTACGCTAGCCACTAATCCCGTGGATTGATATTTTAACCGGTCACTTACCTTACTACACGAACTTTCTACACTTGGAAAGTAAGTGTTTGTAAAACACGTGTCAAGCAGTTGTGGAACAACAAACACTCGCCATTCCCATACAACTAAACAAGGGGTTATGGAGAAAGGTTATGAAGAAATAAGAGGGAGAGGGAACACATATATAGGGTTAAGAAGGATAAGGATATATATATATATACACGCATACAACTGTAGGATTATACATATAAATAAATATGCATACACTTTTAAAGCGGTTATGAACCGCTACGCCTAATAAAGTAGTTCTAAACCGCTTTATAAGCTTTTTTTTTACAGCAGTTATAAACTGCTATATAACTTTTACATTTTTTTTCAGAAGCACTTACAGAGCTCTTTTGAAAATGAGCTATCTAAGTGGTAACTTGGAGAGCTTATTTTCACAAGAGCTCTATAAGTGCAGCTATCTAAGTGCAAATGTGTAGTAGTGTAAGAGGGTATCACAACTAGAAAAGTAATGTTTAAAACAATATAAGTCTGGGAGAAAAATGAAATTATCGTTAATACGCGTGTGCTATTCGAGAACAAAGGTTGTCCTTGAGGGGTATCACATATTTTACATGTCCGACGTTTCATGAAATTATTGATCATGTCTTTTTTATTTATTTACGAACATATATATTCTCCATTGGGTGAATTTTGCTCACCCTTTCCACAAAAAAATTTAACAGATTATCAAGCGTAACAGGTTACGGACTAAGAAGAGTGATGTGAGGTTTAAATTGTTAAAATTCTATTAAATAAATAGTTTTGTTCAAATGCTTGTTGTACACGGACTCAATATTTTTATAAGATACTAAATTATTTTGGTGTTATGTTATGTTATGTTACGTTACATGTACATCTTAATTTTTATTTCAATGACTCTTTGTTGCTACATCAAGACCAAATGGAACGTTGTCTTTTTTGTAAAAATAGTAGATTTTGTTGAATGATTTTATTTCATAAACTGGAAGTAAATCGATACCAGGACTTATTTATTATGGACTTCGTAGACTTTTAGGCAAGTGAGTTTTGTTTGATAAAAAGATTAAATAAAAAGTTTTAATTCGAATATTAATTAGCACTTGATTGTTGATAGTGACACTTGTGAGAGATTATTGAATAGTTACTTTTCATCTTATTATCATTTTATTAGAGTTCAACAACAACATAATGCATGTCTAACATATATTTTTTTCTCATATTGCAAATCTATTAGAGCTCAATAACAATACAATGTGTATACTGACGTCCAACATTCCATGTCAGATGTTTGGAAGCCTCATTAAGTAAGTTTGTGGATGGGTTAAATTACATATTTACATGGGGTTATTATAAGGTGGTTATTTCAATATTTGATCTTTTATCGGTTAAAATTCATTTTTCTATTAGATTACAAATATATGATGATTAATATTAATTTAATAGTTTCATGTTAAAACTAGTGGTCAAGCTAAATTCCATTGTACATTTATTAAGACTTCAACAATTATTTTAACAGGAGAAATATCAACGAAATTTAAAATAACTATATACAAGAATTAAAACATTGATGCATTTGGTCGGGGTGGGATAGTAGAAGTAATTCAACACTGATAATAGAAATAAAAAAATTATTTTAATTGTAAATTCAAAATGTTAGTTGTTTTATTTTTATTATTATATTCTTAACATACCATGATAATATTTTTACCAAATCATATAATTTTATTTCTTGTTATATAATTATATATATGTATATATATTGCATATTATTTATTACTCATGTTATTGTGTCTTACTTATATAAATTAAGTTCACTTGAATATTTTCATTTCAAATTTACCATAATCGTAAAAATATTTAATTTAATATGTTAAGTGTTTAAATAAGTTAAGCAAAAATATAACACTTATACGATGTTAGTGAACACTTGTTCCACATCTCATTAAACACAACAATATTTCAAAACTTCCTTTCAGAAAAAAATAAAAATAAAACTCAGACTGAACATAAAATCGGATAATGAACTGTGGATCATTGGGTCACCGGAAAAAAACTTAGATGATTCAAATATTCTTTTGTATATATACATATTATAGGTTTTAATTTGCACATAATAAAATTTGTATAAAATTGTTAAATAAGTTAAAAAATATATTTAAAATTTTACTACATCCATTCTACGATAACTTTTGCACTTGTCTTTTTTATCTGTCTCACAATAACTCGAACACTAAAAAAAATATTGATTTGTGTATGAACTCACAAAAATACACACACACTTATCTATATATCACTATTTTACTCAAAAAATATTATTATTAAATTTGTTTACACAACTGTGGAAATTTCTCAAGGACGGATGTAGTATATGAATATCATATGGTTTTCCCAAATAATAATAATGAAAAAAATTATATATGTACATTAAATATTGGGATTAATATCAAAATCGTCCCATAATTTCCTCACTTTTTCGATTTGGTCCCATAACTATGTAATGTTTCAATTTAGTCCCATAACTACTTAATGTTTCAATTTAGTCCCATAAC
>JAPKLY010000281.1:279925-312261 GCA_026898435.1 Prunella vulgaris | reverse complement strand
TTACTTTTATACCAATATGCAATTATTTCATAAAGATATTGTAGGATAACATATCCAACAATTCTGAAATTTCGTTATTACTTGATACACATTAATTTCCAATCCCCTATCTAATTATTGGATTCACTTTAATTTCAAATTCCCTATTTCTATCTTAATCCAAATTAATAAATTAGCAGCTCTATATTTATAAAGCCCTAACCCTAAACCAAAATCCACACAAAATTACAATCACTCAAACTTTGAAACTTTTGATTTATTTACTCTTCTTCCTAACAAATTGTTCGAGGGATCTTGAAACACCCATACGCAGCAAGTATTGTTTTCATACTGTGAGTATGTTTTTCTATATTAACGACTTCATTAAGTTCGTCCTCTACGTATATTATACTTCCTCTGTGAAAAATATTTTTGGATATTGTGATATCCCTTTATTAATAAAGGGAATATTTTTTGAAAGTACACTTATAAACGGGTCTCACGATACTCCAAAATATCCTCCTACATATTGCATTAAACCAAGTATAAAAAAAGGTGCATATAATTAGTGGACATGAGAGTAGAGCTGTTATACGAGTCGAGCGAGCCCGAGTAGTGCCAGACTCAGCTCGGCTCGTTAAGATTATCGAGTCGAGCCGAGCCTAGCTCGTTAAGCAAACGAGTATTTTTTTGAGCTCGGCTCGGCTCGTTTAACACATCGAGTCGAGTCGAACTCACGAGCAACTCGTTTATTTTAACAACAATAAAGTTAAAACTATCATCAATTCATCAATATGAGTGATTTGAGAATATGAATTGTATTAATATGTTAAATATTATTATTTTATACCCTAAATTGTATAATATTTATAAAATAACATCTATTTTTCGAGTTTACCGAGCGCTTGCGAGCCTAGCGAGTCGAGCCGAGCTCGTTAAGCAAACGAGTATTTTTTTTAGCTCGCCTCGTTTAACATATCGAGTCGAGTCGAGTCGAGCCTTAACGAGCCGAATCGAGTCGAGTTCACGAGCAGCTAGTTTAATTTAACAGCTCTACATGAGAGTAGTGTTTATATGATGTATTGTGTATGTGTGTGTGCATTTTTATTTTAATTGTGTAATTAATTTCAAGATATATTCTCCATAGCATTAAAAGAGTGTTTCTTTTTAGGATGTGTTCATTTAAATGGAAAATGAATTTTCCCATCCTTCCACTATTCGATTTGTATATACAAATTCACTCCTATTACGACCCGATTTCTCGTGGCCGTCGCATTTCACTTTTGGGCCAGATTTGACTATTAATTGTTTAGTGGGCCCTTCGAGCTCTTAGCTTGGGCCTTAGTATAAATAATGCATTGCTTGTTTTTGAGATATTAAAATTTATTTTTATGACTTTGGTGTTTTGTAAAAGAGCCTTTAAACTATTTTTGTTTTGTTTTATGAAGTCCATAATCTATTAATTTTTATTTCATAAGGTTTTTAGTAATAAAAATTCATGAAGATTGCTGAATCAGTTAATATTTTACGTTAAAAATAAAAAAATAATAATGAATTAACAAAATTCAATGTTACTAAACTCTAATCCGATATCTCTAGCTAGCTAATAAAAGTGCTTAGTCTTTATTCTTGCCAATATTACAATTATATTCAAAAAAAGATTCTATACTTAAATTCTAATTAATTTCAAAATTAATCCAATGCATTATATGGGATTACTATATTAAATATAATTATAATATTTAAGAAGTTATAAAATAAAAACCAACGTCCTTAATTAATTCATCTTAAGAAAAAACATAACTTCGGAAACCACTAAAGAAAAAGGAAAAACATAACTTCCTAAACCAAAGAAAAAGAAAATACAAACACAAACAGTACTAGAAACTGCAACAAATTAATTAACTAACGGGACGTTCTTCTCGGATTTGCATCTTCGAGCTTTAATCTTAGGATCATTTGGGCTTCTTACACTGATGATCCGACTTGTTATCATCAGGTAAGAACATATTGCCACATTTTTTTTGCAACTTATGATATAAACCCATTTATCCTTGTGATACTTGTGGTAGTGTTCAACCATCTGATCGGCTGTGTTAAAAATGTATTTAAGCTGACCGTCGTTCGGATAAAGCTTTTCAATATTGTTGGTCTTGAGCACCAACTCCTTCATTGTCTCGAGGTTATATATCCTCGGATAGTTCAAGCCCCTGCTTGATGGCGAGGGTCTTGGCTGCCTTGTTGATCCATTCCTCGCGTAATGTGGCAAGACAAAGCCTACATACGCATCTGTTTTCAGGGGGAGGTTTGCAAAAGCCCTTATTTGAATTTTGGCTTTGGGGAGTGTTGATGAGATCAGTGGGAGACGGTGGAAAAGTGGAAGGGGAAGTGGAGGAGGAGGAGGAGGTGGTGGGGGGGGGAAGCTGAGAGCCGATCCGGCGATACGGACCGCCGGTGGAGAAGATGGTGGAGGGAGACATCGACGTAGGGCAGACTTGATCAGGAGGAGGGAGACGTCGACGTAGGGCAGACTTGATCAGGAGGAGGGAGACGTTGACGTAGGCCATGGATGCAATAACTTAATATGCATATGATGTCCAATGCCTCTGCAGGTATATATTTGGGTTGCATGGGGTATATGATCATTGTAGCCGCCGCTGCAGGGATTTGAGAAAGATATGTTGGCCACATTTTTAGAAATATATACATTGGTTGGGAGGGATATGTTGGCCGCGCGCATAATTGGTTGTCGACTGCAAGAAGTTGTCTGCAAGAAGAAGATGTTGTACGATATCATACATTGGAATCATTAATTTAAAATATACACTGGAATTAACCAACTGAAAATAATATCCTTTAGGAATTATATTATATAATTGGTGCATATCATGTAATTTTTATAGATGTAATTTCAGTTAGAGGGAGATCATACAAATCAAATTAATTAGTTTTATGGATCATTTTATATAATATTATTAAGCTACCGTGTACACCTTAATTAGACATCCATTCGCCACCAAAATTTTATTATGTTCATTTTATTTTCATACATCTGTTCATATGAAATATAATTAAATTTTCCTTTAAAATGTTCTAATTACTTGAATTTTTATTGCAGAGGCCAATTGACAGTGGCACAGCATGTGTCGAAGCCATTATTAATTAAAAGAGCCAACTGGAACTCTTACACATATATACACCAGAAAAAAGAAAAAAGGGACGATGCTTCAGATGCTGTTTTTATCTATTAATGTTAACATGCATGATAAATAAATTCATTTCTATTCATGATGAGTGGCTGTCTCCATGCTTCATAAATCTTTCACTCACATAATAATTGATTAAAGAATGATTTTAATGTATTTAATTAATTTTTAATGTTCACCTACATTATTATTTATAATTCAACAGTGTCTCCAATTTTTTTATCTTATTTATATTTATTGCAACATTTTAGAGAATTATACAAACGAATTAACTCTATGTATTTTTTAAGATTTGAATTTTTAGATGTGATGAAATTCTTTTATGGTATTAGAGTTGCGACTCACGTCTATGTCATAAGTTCAAATTCCTATTCAATTTCACCCACATTAAATTAAACACTCTTTAATTTAGACCTCCTTGCCCTCACTCCACATGATGGAGTTAACAAAGGACAGCTCAGTCCACAAGTGCGGGAAATATTATAAATAAATTATACAAATAAGCCCAATAATTTTTTAAGAGCAGTGTATCAACCATTTTGGCTAGTGCTAATAACTTGGGCCTTTTTTTTTTTTTAACAATAAGCCCAATAAGATGTTGAGATCGAAATTAAGTAACCAATTAGTTGCAACCAAGGATGAAAAATATTCCGATATATCCACGATATATTTATTTTTCGGAGTTATCGATATCGATATTGGGTAGAAATGATTCCATAATATTCACTAAAAAAGAAAAAATATCGGTCTTAAATATCGATATCGTTTATTTTTTTCCACAAATTAAATCAAATATCGTTAGATATCGAGAAAATATCGATGAATTTTAGGAAAAACTCCTAAAAATAGTGTATATATATATAAATTTGTCACAACTGTAAAATATATATAAATTCTTTTGTTAAATTTATGTATTAAATGTTTGCTATTAATTTTTTTAAAAATTTTTTAATTTACCAATATCGATATAACTATCGATATTTCCATCAATACCAATATTTTCAACCCTAATTGCCACATGAATACTTCGAAATGGCCCGTTCCTCATTTAATTAGAGAATTTTTTTACCGATGCATTTTGAAATTTATGAATATTAAACACAGAAGAAAATATCATTTTAAAAATAAATAAAGAAGGGTAACATTTAAGGGCTATTTTATTTAGATAAATCAATTAATACTGTTAAATAAAAATAACTAATATTGACAAATGAAAATAATATCTTTAAAATATACACTGGAATTATATGATATAATGGGTGCATAAAAATATTTATCTATCATGTAAATCAAATTAATTAGTTTATGGATCATTTTATATAATATTATTAAGCTACAGTGTAGACCTTAGACTTCCATTCCATTCGCCACCAAAATTATATTATGTTCATTTTATTTTCATACATCTGTTCATATGAATATAAATAATTTGAAATTCTATTAAGTTGGGGTTAAAATGGTATTTTTAATGGATATAATATGTCATACCAATCAATCTTTAATTTATACAACTTGAGATAAATATTATTATCTACCAATTAGTCATTAATTGTCAAAATAAGATTTAATTCAGCTAAATAGCTTTTTGAGTTCACCAGTATCAGGAAAGGGGTCTAACTTCATCATCATCTTTAAAAATTGGGATCTGAAAAAACACTAGTGAAAAAGACACATTCCTAAGCCAAATCCCTTTGTCTATTTCTTTACTCTTTAGGCATCATCTTGAACTGAATATGAAGGTTGCATCATAGCCAAGTGTCAGGTTCATGGATCATACAAACTAAAACGCATAAAATCGACCCGAATTGAAGATAAAGACGACGATGCATCACGCCTAGAATACATACAGCAGCAACGTGTTAAAACGAATCACTAACGTGGCCTACATCACGTTACAACGGTCTTGAAAGTGGAATTATCAGTAAGGTAAAGTGGAATTCGAGTTGAGAATGAACATCAGAATCAGTTCTCTGATCTACGCTTGTTCTTCCGCGTGTTGATGGTGTTTCCTGCTACTCTTCTCCATCTCCACTGATCCTTCGGGACATGACTTCTTGTTCTCACCTTTGTTGTCACGATAGATCGCGTAGAGTATCAACTGAACTGTCCCCAACCCACAGCCAAATCCATTGGGAATCTGTAAAAGTATCATTCATTCACAGAATTAGTCTAAGACAACGAAAAAACACTTCAGAATGAGGTAAATCAGAAAGCATCGAAATCATGTGATCTTTTTATTATACTTACAGCAACAAAAGGGTCTTTTCCAAGAAGGCCAAAGATGAACCAGGAAGTACCACACAAGAATACAAACAATGATAGGAAGAAAGGCATGAACTCCACACTTTTTGTCTTGATCACCAACCTCTGATATATTTTTTATATTTCAAGATTTCACCAGTTAGCAAAATCCCACAAAAATAATGTCATATACACACAACATATATACTTATACACAAATGCATTATAGGGAGGGATGAAATCTTACTATGATTGTCAGAGGTGAACCATACATGATGATGGAGAAAACTGTGGCTGCAATCCCACAGAAAAGCTTCCTGCCTTTACCATGGAGGGCTAAGAGAGAAACAAGAACAACTGTTGCAAAAACAGTGAGTACAAGTGACAACAATCCCAGAATCTTGGCCTTCTCCTTCTTAGGAGCAAACATGACAAAGACCAAAACATAAACTAATTCGATAGCAGATCCCGTTCCATTTATCGTCGATACGAGCAAGTTGTTAGGCGACACAAATGGCATACCGTACCTATACAAATTCATCAAAACAAGATAGCACGTTTCATGAGTTAGAAGGTGATCAGAACCTTAATTTCTTCAACAGGAACAAACAAGTTCTTGCAAACTTTGGTAAAAACACATGTCATAGTACATAGAATCTAACATTGATTTTCCACGACATGCATAGAATCATTGCATTATTATCATAAATATGTTAAGATTTTGCAGAAAACAGAAGGAGAAAACGATCTGTCCATAACAAGATGAATATGAACGTAGTAAAACATCACATATTTAATACTGCTACTAAAAATAGGAGTAGATCTGAATTTGTTCAAGATCACAATAACTCGAACACAGTGACTAAAACCCTGTTACTATATTAACAAGATTAACCATAAACAGGGTAACTAAACAGAGATAAATTAGTTAATCTTTAATCTGAAAAAGGCAGTTTTACTCTAAATAAATGAAGATTTTGACTCACCATGCAGAAAGCAAGCAGTTGAGCAAAGTCATCACATAGGGGATTCCAGAAAACTGCTCTGTGGATCTTTTCTTCACAATCCTTTTGAAGGTAATCCTATCAAGAAAAAAAAAAAATGAAAAAGAGTTTAGGCCTAATCTCAAATAGCAATTCTTGACAAAAATTCATCGAAGTAATTGATTCTATTTTCCAAAAGATGTTCCCTTTTGGTTACTCAAAGCGATCAGTTTTCTTTCCCAATAGAGTCGAAAAGCACATGGAAAAGAACAGGGATATGATTGGTTGAAATGAACATACTAGAGCTCAAACTTTTTCTCCTTCAATCCCCAAATTGAAGCCATCTTTAATTAACAAAAACTGGGAGGAAATCCTTAACACCAATGTGATAAGATAGTTACTCAACATTGAATGTATAACTCTCTATCACTTTCAAATTCTGTATTAATTCACACAACTACAGACATTAGCACACACTGAATTGTTCTTGAGATTGGGAGTACTCACAATGGAGCCAGGAAGAGAAACAGCGCAAAAGCATTTCCTGTGATGGAAAAAGAAAGAAATCAAAAACCCAATTAGAGAATCATAGAAACTGAAATCAAGAAATTGAAAAGCAAGAAAAACCCACCAAAAATTCCGAAAACAAAGTGCAAAATATGATCCATATCTACTAAACCGCCAACTGGAAACCCCTTGAAGAAATTCCCTCCTTTATAATCAGTTTCTCTCTTTCCAAGATGTGGCTCTATGATCCACACTTGACACTATATATAGAGCAGCGATAGAGACGTATATATACACAAAAATGTATGTATATACACACAGCCCACATGACCACGAAAACAGGGAAGCGAAGCGCCCACATTGCTATTCGCTACAAAGCACAAAATTTACAGTTTGTAATTATTTGAAAAATATGCACTGCATGTACTGTAGTGCGTTTATCAAGGAGCAGAGCTGCTGCCTCTTCTGCACTGGATAAACATCACGGGTTTTTCTTTCTTTTTTTGGGATTTTCTTTTTAAAAATTAAAATGGATTTTCAAGAATGTTTAAATTTGCAATATTATTATGGGTTGATGAAAGTAGTAGAGTTGGGTGAGTCAAATTTGGGCGAAGTTTCGTGTTTTTTCCATTTTCTTGTAATTGCTAAAGGCGGTTATTTGGTTTGTTTGGTGAGTGATCCGTTTTGTGTTATGAAAAAGCAAAACTCTCGTGTGAATATTAGCTTTAATAAGTAAATTAATTATATTAAAAAAAATTGATATTTTTATTACTTTTTGTGGTAATCAATCCATATTTTTCTCTACGTACCATATCCTGATGAACGGTGGAAAAAGAAATTGTCTAAATTCAATTATCACCAGAATAACAAATAAAAAAAATATAATATAATATTATTAACGACTAATTAAAGTCTGAGTGTAAAATTTAAAAATAAAGTACAAGTGTTTTTCTTTTTTAAAATAAAATTCAGTTTTAAGTATTTATTAACTCTTTTGGTCAATCAATAATTTTTAACTTTTAGCTTCTACTTAAATATTTTTATATTTTTTTTTAAAAAGTAATTCAATATTTTTATAAAATCACTTTTTTTATAATTTTTTTTAAATTATTTAATTTTAAAATAGTTCTTATTTTTTATTTATAAATATATTTTTTTAATTATTTTTTAGCTTTTAGCTTCGACTTAAATTTTTTTAGTTCTTTTGATGTTTTGATTCATGTAATAGGTTTTAATTTATGTAAAAATAAAAAATTGTGAATATTTTAAAATAAATTTAATTCAATGAACTAAAAGTTAACGTATGGCTAATATGTTTTGTTGGATTAACAAAGAATTATTATTTTTATCTCATTTATTTTACATTTAAATTCATGAAAAATATCAATTTGTAATATAATTTTATCGTACATTATCACATAAAAAAATTACTTTTAAGTCAATATATACTTAAAAATTAAAATATCAATTGTGATAAGTTTCAGCTGAACATCAGAATCAATTCCTTCCATGATAATTATGAGTACTGAGAATATTTGATATAGATGAAAGTTCATACTATAAAATTGAGTTTTAAGTCTATTTCTTTTACTTCTTTTTATAGACTTTTATTTTTCATTTCTTTTCTATATATGATTATTCTTATTCACTTTTACACGTATATGTATAGACGAACGGAGGGGATGCTAAGAAATGTTTTTTGACTTATTATATAAAAATTAATTAAACAATTTAGGTTAAAAAAATCAAAATATAATAATTCTAATTCTTATGTATTCTTAGTAATTAGTTCATATATTTATAAGTGTATATTTTCAATTATATAATAATTTATTTAAATTATGCTGAACCTAAAGCAAAAAAAATGGAAGATGCGCAGAGCGTATAAATTATGAACATAATAAATTATATATTTTGAGAATTTAATATTTATAGGAAATGAAATTATTATTATTTATTGGGTGTTGAATTTAATTTATGGGTTTGCCGCTGCGTATAATTGTAACATGTCACAGTGTACCACTTATATAGTGTCTCGTTAGGAGATATATTAACTAAAAAATCGAAATTAAATATACCACAGATGATTACAAATTTATAAGTACATCATCATTATGATGCAACATAAGCAATTTATTAGGCCTCTAAATAATATTGTACTTCTAATTTAATGAGAATTCGTGTGTCCAATAGATTTAATTAATTTTTAAAACAAATAATTCTATAAGAATTTTCTGTCAAAACGTAAGGTCAAATTTGTTGAACACAAATTCTCATGACCAGCAATTTATTTTAATGGGTAAGATTAAATATACTAAATAAAATTATATCAGATTTGTTGAGCACAAATTTTAATAAAATTAAAAGTATAATTTATTTCAATTAAATAATTAAAATATAAGTATTTGTAACGATCAACATAAGCTCATTTTTATTAAAAATTATATAATTTTTTAAAAAACAAAAGCATATATGAATTATTTGTGCATCGACACTGAGAAATTATAGCTACATGACACGCATGAAATCCGAACAATTTGAAACACTAAATATAAAATAGATGATGAAAACTTATGTGAAATCGTCTAATGACATGAGATTATATAAATTAACATTTATCATCTATTAATTTTATAATAAATTATGTTTAATTCATATTTAGTTGTCTATTACAAAACTAACTCAAAACGGATTATTTCTTTTTCATTTTCGTAACTGTCAAGTGTTTCAAATTTGGAATCATCTTTGTCAATTTTTTTTGTCTTTTTTCTTTTTAAAAAAGGAAATGTATTTCACCTTTTAATTTTTTTTATCAGCAAATAAATTTTAATTCCATTCAAAATACTAGAGTATGAGGCATACCCTATTTCACCTTCTAATTCATTAAATTTATTTTAGCATTTAATAATATAAAGCAAAATTTTATATGAAAATAGTTTATGATAAACTTATCATGAACTAATTTTGAAATATCAAACATTTAATTAGGTGTATCAAAAATTTTATCAGGTGTATCAAAAGTTGAGGTAAATTAAATTTATATATTGACTTCAATTTTGGATACACCTGATATATATTTTGATACACTTAATCAAATATTTAATATTTTAAACAATTTCATGATAAATTTATCATAAACTATTTTCACGCAATATCTGCTCTTAATATAATACATATTAATCATGAAATCCAGAGGGAAATACCAAATTCACATAAGTAATACTCCTTCCGTCCTAATATTTTCTTCATAGGTGGAGTTTCACTCATATTAAGAAAAAGTGAAGTATGTGAGTGTGAAGTTAAATAATAAAATATAAAAAAGTGTACTTTATTGACTTTTGTGAGTGTGAGTTGTTTCCTTTTTTGGGGTATGAAGAAAGAGTTGGGACGTCCATATAAGGAAAGTGTAAAGTTTATTTTGGGACAGAGGAAGAACTATTTGCAAATAAATAATCTAGTTTTTTTTTTTAATTTTCTTTGGATTTAGGAATGACACGTGTCTAGCATGTGGTGTGCAGTACCTATTCCGAATTACCTTTTGCCATTTTCTTTCGCATCAAAAAAATAAAGATATTATTCATTAATGTGGAGACATTATTTTTTAATTTAATATGAATACACGGGTAAAATATGGCTGCCACCCAATTTTAAGAATATAAAAAGGTCGCATAAATTACGCCACGTGGTCTCAACAAATTTAGGTACCTCTCTGAATAATGCATGTCGCACTCTGCATTGGCTACAATTATTTTGTCAACCGGCTGGAAATATTCTATTTTTAGATGGCGAAAAATTATCTTAGTGTAGAGTGTGTTATTTATTATAGAGATTTAAAATTATTAGTATTTATCTTTTTTTTGTGCTCTCTATTTTCTTTCGATTGATTTGGAGCAGTTGTTTTCCTTTTTATAATTCAATGGTTAAGAAACTGATCTATTGTACTCTATATTCTTATATTTGTAAAAAAAAAATATATAAATATGTGTATAATAAAAAGTGGCTTATCAATGATTCAATATTATATTTACTAAATTGAACTAATTAACAATATCGTTAATTAGTCACATATTTAAACCAGCCATATAAGATATGAATATTGCACCCATATACACAGAAAGAATTCCACTTTATTTAAAAATTAAAATTTATAAAAAAAAGTTTGAAATTAGTTTATTTACATTATTTTTCTCATATGTATTAGTAGAACTTATAGTATGATCCTGTAGGCCATATATTTAGTGAAATGCAATATTTATTATTGAGAGCGCGCACATATATATATATATATATATATATTCATTTGGTCTATCTTATGATTATTTAAATATTTTTTATTGATACATCTCAAAATTATTTATTTCTATATTTTATATAATTAAAACAAAAATTAAGGGGCGTTTGGTAAAAAAAAAAAATCAATGGTAATGAGAATGAGATATACACATAGTAATTATTATATGTAATGAGAATAAATGAGTTGCATAGCATTGTTTTCTCCTAAATAAGGTTAATCATTACCCTCATTTGATTACATACATCTCACCTTATAATCATACTCCTCAATCAATCCCTAATACCAAAATCAACAACATTCTTTTTTTTGTCAACTTTTCCAAAATTGGAACACAACATTAATAATGTAACAACTATGAACATAAACTCTCATTGGGTAAATGGGGAAAATGAAATTTCATTCCTATCACCATTGAAAAATTTAAAACAAACGCCCCCTTAATAAATTTCACTCACAAATTTATACAAGATGCTAATGCTTTTTTATATTTTTGCTCACTATTTCTATTTTCTAATATTTATGCATCCTCAACTTTGAAGATTAATATTCTATACATTTCAATATGTTAGTCTTTTTCAAAAAAAAAATTAGTGTTGCATTAAATAACATAATTTCTTTTATACAATTTTATCTCTTCAATTGGCTAGAGATATGAGATATGCAACTAAATATGAGAAATATATCTAATTAGAGGAGAAAATTTAGATGACAAACTTAGAAGAAACGTAAACAAAATATGTATACAGATTTTTGAAAAAACAATTAAGCCAAAAAGTGACAATCATGTTAAAAAGGAGAAAATAATAAATAATATACTCTTATATTTTATTAAACGTAATACATTTCAACAAAGCCGAGATGTATAAGGTATTCATACTAACTTCCTAATTATTTGTCTAATTTTAGTGTAATTGATATTCCTTAATTACCTATCACTTAATTTACTAATATATATTTTAAAAAAAATACCCTTAACAAATTAATAATAATCACCTTTTTGCAGCTATAAGTTTAATAATATCACCCAATAGTACCCTCTCGTACACAAATATTGTTTTTTTATTTACTTAAAAAATATTCATCGTCTTAAGAACTAAAGGAAGTGTATATATATACGCAACACTAATTAGTAAATCACACTACAAATTATATATGTAACTCTAATAATTAGAAACTTTGTTTTCTTTTAATCATAAATTGGAGGTTCGTTAACCAGGTGAGTTAGCTCACCGGCCACCGGGCTCCTCACTTGAGTGAGTGATCCGGGTTCAATTCTCTTTGGGAACGAATATGAGAGAGATATAAGATTGTCTTGGAGATATGAGTGTATGGAGACTTGGTGAACTAACTGTTAACCACTAACAATTACTCCCTCCGTCCACAAAAATTGGACTACCTTGGTAATTCACGGTTATTAAGAAAAGTTGATGTTGATGTGTAAAAGTGAGTGTATTAGTATAAAAAAAATATTTAATTATTAAAAAGTACTTGATGTGATGGGTAAAAGTGAGTATATGTATATAAAAA
The DNA here is from genome assembly GCA_026898435.1 of Prunella vulgaris. Lineage (NCBI taxonomy): Eukaryota > Viridiplantae > Streptophyta > Magnoliopsida > Lamiales > Lamiaceae > Prunella > Prunella vulgaris. The sequence continues at coordinate 299,524 of JAPKLY010000281.1, read as the reverse complement.
ATGAAAATAATGATTGTAAGTTTTCCATTTTAGGTAAGTAGATCATTTATTGTGGACGACCGTTTAAGGCAACGTGGACCATTTATCGTGGACGAAGGGAGTAACATTTAACGATGGAGGTTCGTCGATCGATTGTGCTTGCAACTAGATCCATTGAATTTAAGGTATTTATAATCACATACCTGTGTAATAAAATTAAAGTCGGGTACTATTATCCACGTTACACATTGATTGTTACATTAATTAGTTTTCACTGTTTCACACTTTGTCTTAAGGATATAAATTATAAATGAGTGCGAGGGGATTAATACCAAAATCATCACATAATTTTTTTATTTTTTTGATTTGGTCTCATAAATATTTAATATTTCAATTTAGTTCCATAACTATTTAATATTTTAATTTAGTTTCATAATAATTCAAATCTAATCAAAGTAGTTCCAAGTAGCCGAAAATGACATAAAACAACGTTGTTTTACTCACGTGCCGTGTGAGCCAATTTCGCCAGAAAATATAACACGTGAGTAAAACGACGTCGTTTTATGTCATTTCCGGCGACTTGAGACTATTATGGTTAATTGTTATTGGACTAAATTAAAACATTAAATAGTTATGAGACTAAATTGAAATATTACATAGTTATGGGACCAAGTCGACAAAGTTATGGGACGATTTTGGTATTAATCCCCACATCTGATGATATTAATTTCATACTATAAAACTCGTTCATGAATTATGTAGAGTATTAATTAATAAAACGTTGTACCATCGCAATCTAAAGAGAAATTAAAAAATACAAGCATTAAATCATGATTTTGAATGTCACACATTAACGTTACATTGCCCTCAAGACAAGGGCTCTTCAGTTGATCGATAAGAATGTATAACATATATAATAGCACATCGTCTCTTGCATTTATGACCCTTATATTTTCCCCAACTACTATGTACATATATACCTACACACTTAAAAAAAAAAAAAAAAAAATCGATCTTTGATTGAATATTCTACATTTCTACTCTTAAAATATATCCAGATACAATGTCTGCTTTAAACAATATGATTATTGAGTCAAATGTTATACAATTGTTCATTTGCTCTAGCATGCTGCATGTATAATATGAAATTTGTTTACAATGAAATTGATTTGCAACACTTTTTAGTAAAATAACTCATACTTTTCAATTCATATTCTTTAATGAATTGAAAAAAATTCCGTCTTATTTAATAAAAAAATTGAACAAGTGAAAGGGTGCGAAATCAATTTATTTATACAATTTTTTTTAGTATAAAAACTTGTATTCTCTAGATATAATATTGTTCTGCAAAAATAATTTATACCCTTCAAACAATTTCCCATGTATAACGGACCAATTACTTTACCAACTATTATTAGCAATACCCAATGTATATACAAAAAACTTCAACTATTGTAGGTGAATTCAAAGATGTATATTTAGGGAGAAGTCTTGTCGAGGGTTTACACAATATGATAAGTTAGTTGAATGTGCATCAAGTTGCCATATGGATGGTGGATATATATATATACACACGCATTTATGCATGTCCATTGTAAATTTTAAGCTCAAATTTAATTGCCGTCTAAACTATACTATACGTAGTTTTTATTTCATAAGTCTTCAAATTATAATTTTGTTTTTAAAAGTCATTAAAATTTTATATTCTTAAATATAATTACTATGGCTTACTTTTATATTTATTAGCTGGATTGTGCAATTCAAATGCATTTTTAAAAATCGTCCCAACCGAAAAGTTATCTTTGCTTCTATAGAGAAATCATCTGCGTTGAATTGGTTTTGCAATACAAATGGAGGTAACAACATCTAGGAGTCATAGTGATGAAGGTTGGAGAGGAGTATACTCCTTTTTAGGTCTCAGTTTCAAAATTCACCAGTCCATACTGAGTTTTGCTCTAGCTTGAAATGGTACCCCGCTAGTGAACGATGGATTATGGTCCCCCTAATTAATCGATTCTTATATAGAGCGGATACCGAATAGAAAAATAAAAATTATTTTTCAATAATAACAGAGATAACTTTTAAAAAATTTATTGACTTATATGATGCATTTGATACACAGTAGACTTACTCAATTACTTTAGATAATTTTTAACCATTTGTCAAAATTAATAAATTATAGTCATTAATACATGTGTGACATTTGAAGAATCGTATTTTTATATCACTTGAGTGGTATTAGAATGAAATGGGAGACTTACATTTGGCATCTTGAGACTTAAATTATGTAATTAAATATGATAGGGACGTGAAATAAGAATTCAATACATCACAAATATACTAGAAACCGCATGAGAAGAATTAATTTCCTCATTTAACTTTATGTGTTCCATTTTATTCTTTTCAATATTAAGTATAAAAGTGATATATATATATATATATATACACATATATTTTTGAATTTTTTCCATTGATTAAAAATATGCATACTTTTCTTTATCAAATTACTAAAAGTATGTTATTTATGAAATTATTACTTTATTATTACTTTCACATATATTTAATTTATGCATAAATAAATTTCACAATACTCTTATTTTTTTAATAGAATGGAGGAAGTATATTTAGAGCACACAACAAACATATTAGAGATAAAATAAGTGGCTTAAACATTGATTTTTCAACGACAATATATATAGAGTGCCATGAGCTCTAGGTTATCAGCTATATATACATATATTTATTGCAGCGGTGATATACATTTCGCCGCGGGGACCCTTCCATTCGATATGTGCACTCTTTCATTCTCATCCTCCCAACAATTTCTTCCTTAATTAAGACTTCTTATTTTTATATTAAATCGCAATTTTATTTCCCAACGAGAATAAATATATAATAGTATTATTTATCTTTCTAAATAAAATAATTACTATTACCATTTTGATTAATCCCTCTCATTTTATAATTACCATCTTCAATCAATTCACCATGTTACAATCAATAACTTGTATTTTTGTCAAAAAAAAAAAAAACAAATTGGAGCACAGTACTAATGATGTAATCACCATCATGAAGACAAATATTCATTCAACATATATAAGGGTAAGGAGAAAAAATGAAATTTCATTCTCATTATTATTGAAAATTCAAAATAAGCGCTCCCTAAATTACACCTCATTTCACTAATAGTTACACAAAAAATATATTTACATAGTTTTATTCACTGAAATTATAAATATTCTTTTAAAAAACTAAATTATCGATCATTTAAATAATATATAAATTAACTCCATTTAAAAAAAATATTAAAAATCAAGTGGAAAAACAATCAGGTACAAATATGTTTTATTATATTTCAGTATATTTAAAATAGGTGAATACTTATATTTCAGGTGGGCTTAATTAAGTAAAATTAAGATTGCACCTCACAGTTTTAAGTCTCATAAACCTTTACTACAAGAGGATTTTAAATTATTGTTTAGAATGTTTTGAAATAATGCGTAGTTACAAAGGATAATTTTCAAAGACGAGACATTATGTTTCAAATTGAGGCAATTAGGTGTCCCATGTATTGTGAAGCAGAGGAATGTATGTCTCATCTCTTCTTTTGAATGTAAGTTTGTTTTATAGTTGTGATCTTATTATTATAAGTGACTAAATATTTTCATGGTTCCTTATAGTAACCCCATTGTTCATTTTCTTCAATACGAGAAGACTTTTGGAAGTACGAAAAGGTTGAAAGAGGTATTTAGTATTCATTATTTGCAGTATTTGAAAAAGGAAGAGGTATGCTTCGAGAATGTGACTTCGAATTCAGGTAGTATGTTTGATAATATTAGAGCTAAAATTTGATCATGATTTTCGATTAATCTGAAAATTAATGTCAATTCTACAATTGGGATGTGGTTCACAAATCATAGCTCGTAATTTTAGTGGATAGATAATGAAGTTGTAATTTTATATTTATTATGTTTATTTTTTGAATCGTTATATTTATTTGTTAGGATTTGAGGATTCCTTGTTTTCTAATTTTATTATGAATATTATTTTCCTATTCTTCTTCCGGTGCGAGTTAGCGTGAGTACTCTAATTTAGATTTCTTGGATGCATGTATTTATTCTACAAATTTGGGTGTGTGTTTTTGTGTTTTGTTAAGGTTTAAAATTTTGGTGTAGATGTTATTTAAATCTAAAATGAAAGGTAGTACAGATAATATATAATGGATATATTGAGTAAAATAAAAATAAAAATTAGATCAAATGTGAAAGGTAAAACCTTGGGTGTTATTACCCACACCTTGTTAAACAAAACGACCTGCTCGTGAGTTAGACTCGATTCGATATATTAAACGAGTCGAGCCGAGCTAAAAAAATACTCGTTTGCTTAACGACCTCGACTCGGCTCAACTCGGTAGGCTCGCGAGCTGCTCGATAGCTTGAAAAATATGGGTATTTTATTAATATTATATAATTGAGTGTATAAAATTATAATATTTTACATAATAATACAACTCTAATTCTCAAATCTCATACTAATGAATTGATGATGTTTTTATCTTTGTTGAAGTATGTGAATGTAAATATATTAAATTATAGAGTTGTTGATATAATTTTAGTTAAATATATTTTTCAGGATATTCGAGCTCAATCGAGCTTTGTCTGTAAATTCAAACTTAATTTAAGCTAAACGAATTAAACCGAGATCAATTTTGAGTCAAGCCGAACTCAATTTCGATCTCGTTTTTCTTAATGAGCCGAGCCTACACTATTCGAACTCGCTCGGCTCGTATAACAACTCTAACGACACCCTTTTAGGAATTTATAGTTTAAAAATATTGTCATGATAAAGGGATTATAGTTTTATAAGCCCAATAACTTGACACCCATTTAATTTTGGTCTCAATCAATTGTTCATTTTGATTTTGGTCCTATAAATTTAAAAATATTTAGAAATTGCTCATATTACATGTGATAGCAGGTTGCACAACTGGTCAATGATTATATAGTTATTTGTGTGACTTTTTTATTACAAATAGTATTGATGATTGAGTCTTAATATCTGAGGGGCAATATTTATTTAAATAATTTCTTATAATTATTTTTAAAAAATTCAAAATATAAAAAATTGTTAAAAAAATCAAAATATTTTCAAATTAAATCAGGTTTTAAAAGTTAACCCGGCAACATGTGCTTTGTTAATAATAATATATAAATAAAATAATCTCAATATTAATCAAGAATTATTTTTAGAAATTTACTATTTATATTTAAAATTTTGAAATTTATAAAAAATACTAATTTCAAATTAAAAAATATATAATACAAATAAGCTGTAGAAAAATATTTAGTTGATTTAAAAAATCAAATAAATTAAAAAATGTTAAAAAATAAATAATAAAAGAATTAACTTAATATATTTAATTACTTAATTTATTTGATTTTTTATTAAGTTAATTCTTTTATTATTTATTTGTTTAACATTTTTTAATTAAGTTATTAAATTTATTTATTTAGTATTTTTTATAAATTAACTTAATAAATACAGTAATAAAAGAATTTATTTATTAGATAATATAAATTAAGTTAACAAATAAATAATAAAAGAATTAACTTAATAAATAATACTAAAAATAAATAAATTTTTAGAAATAATTCTTGATTAATAAATAATTCTAGAAATAAATAAATAAATAAATAAGCAAAGAATTAACTTAATGTATTTTATTTTTATTTAGTTGAGGAGGAGGATTATAAGATGAAAAGAGAGTAATAAAATATAATAATTATGTATTATCTTATTTAGAAAAATAATATTATATATATATATATATATATTTAATCTCTTTAACCATATTATAATTACTATATATTTTCAATTAAAAAAAATCCATCTTCCGATTAAAAAAATTCTAAACCAAGCACTAACTAATGTGTTATCAAAGAAAGACGTACCCATATGGATTTTTAGCTATTTATGAATTAAATCATAAGTTTTCAAATGTAAACAAATCTGATTTTTACAATTATACCTAATCCGTATTTATATTTTTTTTAAAAATCTATTCTCATTTAATTTATACAAAAATATTATGTTATTATTATCTCCAAAATAATTATTTTATTTTTAAATGAATTTTACATTTTTTATTATATATATATTTTTAAAGTCACGTCCATTTAAGAATAAAATTATTGTCCGGAAGAAGTAATATATTCTCTTTGTTTAGTATTTTTTATAAATTTTAAATATAAATAGTAAATTTTTAAAAATAATTCTTGATTAATATTGAGATTATTTTATTTATATTGTTGATAGAATTTGTTAACCGTGTTTGTTATGTGGCTAGTTATAACATGTTAATTCCATCAAACAATAATCCAAGAATTTGTGTTCTTAGATGTAATATGAGGAGGGAGAGTAAAGAGTTTAGAGAGAGAAATATTGCAGTAGGGATTGTATTAATTTTCAGAATTGTGAGAGAGTTGTTTGAATAGTACAAGAGAGGTCTTATTTATAGGTGTGCGAGTGTGAGACGGCACCTTACAAGCCTATGTGGCTTCCGGTGTTGACGAGAGTTCCTTACCCTCGTCTTGATCTCTCACACCGCTTCCCCTACCGCGCCTCGTCCTACTACTATGCCTTAGACTAGATGGGCCTCATTAAAAACATCGCCGTAAACCACCCTTGTGGATAAACCGGACGGAGAGAAAAAGAGTGCAACAATCGGGACCTAACAGGCTACAAGACGAGCTCCCGAGTGAGCTTACGGGCGAGCTCCAACGCCTTGTGTGATTTTCTGGGTGCCATGCGATGACGGACCTGGGCGAGGTCCTCGTGGGGGTAGGGGCAAGCCTCGTGGACGAGCTGCGTGGGCGAGCTCCGGACCTCCGTGGATCCGGGCTGGTCCTGGCGACCTGCCAAACCTTGGCGATTGTTCATATACTAATTACCTTAGTTCTCCAGTCCAACATATATATTATTATTAACAAAGCATATGTTGCCGATTTAACTTTTAGACTCTTATCTAATTTGAAAATATTCTGAATTTTTTTAACAATTTTTGATAATTTGAATTTTAAAAAAATAATTATAAGAAATAATTTTCCCAAAGATTTTTGGAATTATGAAACTGTAAGATACCTAAGCATTAAGGATGACTGATCGATGTAGATTGGATTGAGACTTTAGATGGGCAGACATTTTTAATGTTGTTAAAATTTTCATAACATTAGTGATTTGCTTATGTTACGTCTTTGACTTTCGTCTGATTTAGATATTGTATCATATAATTAGATATTGTACTACTCCCATTTCATAGACTCATAATTCATTTTTTTTAAATTGTTCCTTTGCAATTTTAACTTGTAAAGAAGATACGATGCATCAAAAGATTCCCAAATTATAAAAAAAAAAAAAAAATCAACAAAAAGTGGCGCAATAGAAAGATGATCTGGTCCTTTTTTTTGGTATCCCCAAATCACTCAACCAAACCCGCACCCGCAAAAGTATAAAGAGGCTTGTCAGGCATAAGGCCAAAATCCCCTCGATTTGAGTTCTCAATAGAGGTACTAAATGCCATAAGATCCCGTGCTATCGGAGATCTAGGTACAAGCTCCCATCTCTACTAAGTCTTAGCCGAAGCTCCAGGCTAATCATCGGCTTGGCTTTACACTTCATTTTCACGCACTGCTTTAATACCTTATCTTTATTAACACAGGCAAACACAGGCAACTCGAACAAGAAACTTACCTTAAGGGTAAATTCAAACTATTTTTTTATTTTAAAAGATTTCACACTCTTGAGCTATTCTTTTATTATAAACAAACTTTTAAAATATAAATTTATTGTTTTATAAGACTCTTTTCGATAATTTATAAGAAATTATTTTTTTAATTTAATTTTAATAGCATTGGAATTTATTGCTTCAATATATTTTAATGAAAAATATTAAACTGATTCAATTCATTTAAATTTATAAATTTTCATTATTAGGGATCACAAAATAATAATTAATGATTTAAAACCTTTTCATATTAAAAAAAAATTAAGGCCTTTTGAAGTCAAAATTAATTGTTTGGAAGTATTTTAATACATTATGTTATGCCTATAAATGATTACTTAGAGATTGAAACCATCGTTTGAAATTATATTATATGTTGGCATATATATAAACTGAGTTGTTAAGGAAACTCGAGTATGTTACAAATTAGATTTGGTGTTTGGTTTCCTAGATATGATAGATTAAGTAGGATAGAATTTCAATAAATTGTATTGATTGCAATTCTAATTTTAAAATAATATATGTTTGATATTTATGAAATGTATTAGCTAAAATCAAGTTTTTTTTTTTTTTTTGTAGAATTAGATCGAATTCAAATATGGGGCCAAAATTTAATTTTGAGCTCAAATTTTAAAAACTAAACACAATTTTATTTAAGATTGAAAACTTAATTCACCATAATCTATGAAACAAAACACTCCTAATAATATTAGTAACGAGTATACCTCATTAAACCCCTCAACTTAAAAAGATAAATACATATATATAGTTGTAGTCAAGCTAAAAATAGAAAATAGATTGACAAAAAGAAAAAGGGAAAAAAAAAAAAAAGGAAATGATCGGTGCATGATAGATATTGTCATAGATATTGTCATCACATGGGCCAAAACAATAATTAGGATTGGCCAACTCTATAATATATATTTTGATTACTTTTGTTGGTTGGCATTGGAAAGGCCCATTTCCAGAGCTTCCACTGTTTGAGGTTTCTTCATTTCACCTTTGTTTTTTCGATAAATGGCGTATAGAATCAATTGCATTGCTCCCAGAAAACTCCCAAATCCATTTGGAATCTGAAAAAAAAAAAAAAACAACAACTATTAAATCTGTTGGGTCACCCGCCTTCTCTCGAGTCACGGTTTGGTTAATGGACTTGGGTTCAGGCCACCCGTTTAGATGGACCCAAAACCGATGTTGGGAGAAAGCACTAAGGACCCGTCGAGTGAGGTAGCACACCACAACCACCGGCTTCTCCACTCTTACACTCACGAATGCTAGATCATCAGTAAAAGGAGAAACTCAATGGTTTAAATATGGTGGCTTTCAATCTACACTTAGGATTAGGAAGATGTGGGCCTAAGTAAATCAGATAGGCCAAAATCCTTTGGGCTCAGGCCCAACAAAATCAAGTACTAATTAGTTTTAAAAAAAGTACTCCCTCCGTCCCGTAGGAATTTGCACCCTACGGGACGACACATTTTTTAAGGAAAATGTGTTTTATATATAAAGTAGTGGCATATGGGTAAATATGTGTATAGGTTTGTGAGTGTGCACGTAAATCAATGCTTCCTTTTTTAGTAGTGTGCAAATTGTGTGGGACATTCAAATAAGAAAAGTGTGCAAATTCCTGTGGAACAGAGAGAGTACTAAACAAATTATATAATGTATAGTATATAATATGAGCAACTTACATAAAGAAACTTGTCATTTCCAATGAGACCATAAATGAACCAAGAAGTACCACAAAGAAAGACGAATAGTGACAAGAGAAATGGCATGTACTCCACGCTCTTGGATTTGATCACCATCCTCTGTTCATGCAAACATAAAATATTTATTAAATTAAAATAATATATATGTAACACTTATAAGCATTCTTGCGAAATAATGCATGAATATTGTCACCGTTTGTGCTAATTATCTTTGTAGAAAATAATATTATTATTCGTAAAAGTTTATATCATATATTAAGTGTACGTATTACCTTTGTCGAAGGTGGATTTTTATAAATTATTTAATTATTAAAAAACTGAGAGTAATTAGTAAACACACCCTTAGTTTAGTAAAAATACCTTGAAAGGATTAAAAAAATAATAACTTATATTCATAAAAATCAAGGAAAATATGAAAGTGGTTTACTTTTATATATACACTTTTCTTAAGTTGTGTACATATGAAAAATAAGCTGACACAAAAGAAATATTAATTTTTAATGTAGATTGTATTATTTTAAAATTTTATCATAGAATAATACTCCATTCGTTTTAATTCTTTTTAAAGAATCTTCAATTTAATTTTTGGATTGTCCCAAATTCTTTTTCCACACTTTAAAAAAAATATTTCACACTCATAAAAATGAATAAAGCACATTTTTTTAATTATTTAATTTTACACTATCACTTTTTTTAATTAAAAATTTGTGTTTTTACTTCTATAAAGAATTAAAGAGTTTAAGTAGAGATAATATATATACTTTTTACAATGTGATTTTCCTTCCATTCCACATAGTATTTTCACCATAAAATCAGCACATCTTTTTTCTTTTTTTAATGAAATGAGTTTTGAGGAGTATTAGGTGAAAAAATTAATTCAATTATATAAAATATGAATCATAAAAGACAAAAGGTACTAACAATCCTCATAAATCTATGAATATTATAAAAATAAAATTTATAATTTTTTTAAATGTGCAAACAATTATAAATGGAAAAATAAGAAAAGTTTAGACAATTATGAAAAAGAGGAAATACAATTTATCCTTAAAATTTAAAAAATAATTTCTACTGAAATTAATTTAATACCAATATTAATTAAAAATTAAAAGATGCTATACTTACCATGACGGACAGAGGAGAAGCATACATTATGATAGAGAAAACGGTCGCTGCAAAACCCGAAAGCAGCTGTCTTTTCTTCATCTCATTCATGAACGCAAATACTGAAATTAGAGCGATGGTGGCAAAGATTGTAATTATGCAGAAAAGTAGGGCCAATATCTTCGTCTTCTCCTTTTTAGGTGCGTATATCAGAAATATGAGCACGTAAACACACTCTATCACTGCGCCCGTCCCATTGATCGCAGAGACCAAGTAATTGTTGGGTGATATGAAAGGGAGCCCATACCTGCAAATTAATTAATTCATTCATTTGCTAAAAAGATTATTTTATTTTACATATTTATTACTCACTCAGTCCCATAATTATTTTTCCTTTTTGTCTGTACTACAATTGTTTTCATACTCTATAAATAAAAATTATTATTTTAACTTTATCATCAGAATATTCACATATTTACACAAAATGTCATATATAATTCTCCACATTCAATCCAACTAATCTCATTATTTTGATAATATAACTTTACACATTATTTTATTTTTTAATTCAATCCAACTAATCTCATTATTTTGATAATATAACTTTACACATTATTTTATTTTTTTTAAAAAGTGTGCACTAACAAAAGTGAAAATATCTCTGAGACGGAAGGAAGAATTATTACTCTCCACGTTCTCCAAATTTATTCTCATTTCTCTTTTAGAAAATATTATTTTATTATCACACACTCACAAACAATTACTCTTTCCGTACCACTATAAGTTTCTCACTTTTTTTTTTTATGTCCTACAATAAGTTTCTCATTTCTTTTTTTTGATGTCCCACAATAAGTTTCACATCCCATAAAAAACAACAACACTTCATATATTAATAAACAAATACTCCCTCTGTCCCGCAGGAATTTGCACACTTTCCTTATTTGGACGTCCCACAAAAATTTGCACACTATTAAAAAAGAAAGCATTGATTTACGTGCACACTCACAAACCTTTATACATATTTACCCATATATCACTACTTTATATGTAAAACTATTTTTTCTTAAAAAATGTGTCGTCCCGTAGGGTGCAAATTCCTACGGGACGGAGGGAGTACCTTTTAAACAACCATTCTTTACTTTTTCACAACTCCCCCATTACTTTTTCAAAATTTTATATTATTTTATACAAAAGTCAACATGTGACCCACCTTTTAATAATAAATAAATAAATACATTTTGTTAAACAAAACAACAAAAAAAGGTGAGACTTAAAGAGGGACAGATGGAGTACTTTAATTATTTTAGTGAACCCCACAATTATTTTAAAATATTTACTTTATCTCCATTTTCTTAAAATTCGTGTTCACACAAACGGGAATAAATTTGGGAGACGGGGGAGCATGTCATAGTATTTCTTTACACGTGTGTAATCTTATTGAACACGTTGCATGAAGAAAATTACCAAGTGGCAAGCAAGCAGTTAAGCAACGTCATCACATATGGGATGCCTGAAAATTGCTCGGTTGAGCGTTTTGTGATGATCCTCTTGAATGTTACCCTTCAAAATTAAACATTATTAGAGAGAGTATTTGGATTAATGTATCTTGTGCAATAGAATTGTACAATTTTATTGTGTATTTAGATTCAATACAGTATACTTTTGTACAGTACAGAATTCAAATCCGAGAAAAATATGACTTACGAAGGGGACAAGAAGAGGAACAAGCCCGTTGCATTTCCTGTCGGAAAATTAAACAAGAAACACATATAATGTTGGGTTGAAATTTAAGAAAATAATTATTGGAGAAAAAAAAGGCATACCAAATACTCCAAACGCGACATGCAAAGCCTTGGCGTGACTCATTCTTTTAGCAGATTAAAACTGAATTAAATTTTTTGAAATTAAGAAAATAAATATGAGTTGAGGTGGTACTGGTGATGAAGATGGACTAGTATTGGGGGAGGGGACCGATTTATATACAAGTGAAACAAACAAACTTTTTCTTCAATGTAATGAACCTCATTTCGTCCTTATCCACACCTCTCTTTTTCCCTTCTTCTGTTCATCTCTCTTCCCCCCTCTCTCTCTCTCCATATATACAAAGAATATATATATATATATATATATATAATTTGTCTCTCTCTCTATATTTTACGAATTAAAAATTTATGATAAAAACTTATATCAACTTAAATTTACAGTGTCATGGTATGCACAATGAATATTATAATGTTATGTATATTTATTATCACCGATATGTATATGTATCTTCACTGCTAAAAAGTAAGTCTCCATTTGGATGGGTGGATTTGAAATCCATGAATTTCACACACAAATAATCACCCTCTCCATGAATTTACAAATACTTAAATTTCATTTAATGTTTAAAATGGTGGATTCCTAAATCCTCTTTAAATCTATGTCATTTGAAATCCCCCTCTACCGCTTTCCATCTCTAATTTTCCTTATTTTTTCCCTTCTCTCCCATCTCATTATAATTCCTAACTTAAAATGTATGCTTTCTTATATGAATTTTTGTTTAAATCCATTCATTTTCAAATCCATCCATCCAAATGGAACTTAAGTGTATTGTTATAACAATGATAATATATATGAATAACAGTGATAATATTATACATAATAGTGATACGAGTTCATAAGAGACCCACTTAAAATTTATAAATCCAATACATTATCTTCATATTCAATTAAGTTCATAAATATATATATATATTTCTTGATACTAATTCTATAAATTAGAAAATATTTAAATTTTAGTTCTTTTATAAATTTATATAATTACAATTAAAATGTAATTTTGGCTCTATAAATTAATAAAAAGATTAAAATTAAAATATTTTTAAATTTAAAAAAATTAATATGAAAATGTATAATTTATGTGAACTAAATTTAGATTTGTGATAAATTATAGAATTACAAAAATTATAATCACTATATTTTATATATGTATGCCTGAAATTATTTATGACTGCTGGTAAAAGTGGTAAAAATAAAAGTGGGCGCTCATGGTTTAATTCGGATGTAGGGAGAGATTTTATTAATGGAAGTGTTGGGTTATATATATATATATATATATATATATATATATATATATATTATCCATCAATTGATTAATTTACCTTATCTCTTATCCTATGTATTTTTATTTATTATTTCTATAGCTGGATATATCCTCCAATGTCCAAACATATCCAAAATTTACATGAAAATTCTATTTCAAAATACACACTTCTCAATGTGGTGCCATCGTTTTCTTTACGATTAATTATGGAAAAATTTAAATGGTTTTCCCTCCATTATATATCTTAATTAAGTTGATTTTTCGTTTGATTTTGGTTTTTAACTTTTAGGGCTTATTTGGTTCTTAAGATAAAACTATCTATCCGTAAAAAATATACATGTTTTCGACGGATAGATAGTTTTATCTTACGAACCAAATGAGCCCTTAGTATATATATAAAACATATAATGGATGCACGATATTTTAATAATTGGATTGGTGATAAAATTGAGTAGGACACGGATTATTTGTTCAATCAATTGAATTGGTGGTGTAATCGTTAAAATTATTTTAGTTTATATTTTTTGATATTATATATATATATTAAATTAAAAAATTAAATAAATACAATCATATAAATTTTAAATTGAAAAACATAATAGAATCTTAAACAATATCAGAATAAAAATATACTCAAAATAACTCAAGTTATAATATCATATTGTGATGAATGACATGTTTTATAACTTATTTACTCTTAAATTAAAATAATATTACTAAATTAAAAATATGTAAATTATAGAATAATTTTACATGTTATTTTAATTTGGTAATTAATTTTATTTGTTTGCAATACCAAATTTAAAATTAAATTATATGTGTACACCCCTATTTTCATGTATTCATATCCCAGTCAAAAAATTTGAGGCTCTGGAAATTGGGGTTCAAACTTTTATAACTTCTGGGACCTGAATTGCAATTAATGAAAATACATTATCTATATCAACTAAATATATTTAATATTTAAAATATCCACCAGCTATTAATTTCTGGTGTGATTTGTTACTCACCTTTAAGGTGGTTATGATTTTATATTTATGAACTAACGACAACGTGCATTTCCCACTGCAATTTAATACTCCATCCATTCAAGTGATTTTTGCATTTTCTTAAATTAATTATATTTTTCTTAATTTATTATTAAAAATAATTTAGAGAGTAATATATTTCAAAGTCTTTTGCAAAATTCAAAATCATTAATTAACTATATATTTGAACTATGTTCTAGTCGGAGCCAAATTATTAGTTTTTTAACATAAAATTGAATATTTTTTAATAATTAAAATTGAACTTATGACAATTCTCAATTACCATATTAATTGCATAAAATGGGAAACAAGATCGATTTAAAAAAAAAAAATTAACGGAGAATTTAATTATATCTTAAGCAAAGATTTTAAAATTGATCTCTTATACATGCATTATATATGTATCTCAATTAAATAACTCCAAATTTTGCAGGTTAAGGGTCGGATTAAAACGGGTCACCGTCGAAATAGGTTTAGGCCTATATAATTTTCGCAAATTCTAGTATGCACACGTGTGCATACTATGCACCTTGATTTTACTTTAATTTTGAATTTAATTTGATATTTCCAGAAACACACAGTACACGCCGCACTGTGTGTTTTTTGGTATAACAAGTTGTTCTTGGGGTGTTGCAAATATTTGTTCTTGGGTATTAAATAGTTGTTTTTGGGGTATAACTAAAACGTTCTTCGGGTATTAATATTTACTCTTGGGGTATTGATAATGAGAAAGATAACAGGGAGCACAAATATGGTCAATTTTACATGCCATTCTATATCCCTTCGTGCAAATCTGGGCAAATGGCAAAACAAATTTCTCATCGACCTTTATGACCCACAAATATTTGTTAATGAATTTCCTAAAACATCAAAAAAGTGACAAGAATTTAAAGGTTACAAAGCTATCATGCTACGCATTGCTTGAGTTGTAACCATATATGCTCAGAAAATCAAGTAAAATAACACAAGCATGTGCATCTTATTGAAAATCTCACCACTTGTAATTGCTTCATAAGCTAACTGGGGGCATATAAAATGTACATGGAAATCTATAGCTCCAGCAGAACAATCATCCCTTCACCAGCGATAACTTAAGTATTTACCTGACCAAAAATCAACACATTATTCATTAAAGTTGATCAACATAAATTAGTAACAATAACAACATACAATACCCCAAAAAAACTTATAATACTCCAAGAACAAGTCACAATACTCTAAGGATACCCCAAGACCAACTTACAATATCCCAAGAACAAGTCTAAGTAAATACCCAAAGAACAATTCTCAATACCCGAATAACAAATAACAATACCCGAAGAACAAGTGTAAGTAAATACCCCAACACCAACTTACAATACCCCAAGAACAAGTTTAAGTAAATACCTCAAGAACAATTCTCAATACCCGAAGAACAAATAACAATACCCGAAGAATAAATCACAATACCCCAAGAACAAATATAAATAAATACCCCAAGAATAATTTATAATTCTCCAAGACCAACTCACAATACCCCAAGAACAATTTTTAATACCTGAAGAACAAATCACATTTTACCTCTAGAAGAACAAATCACATTTTACCTCTCTTTTGACTCTCGGAGCATTTGAACACTTTTTCCTCCTTCATTCTCTCTGGGAATGGTGAATTTAGTTGCAAGAACAAAGTGCTAAATATGCTCGCCCGATATGGAAACTCCAAGCAATTTGACTATGCTCATGAAATGGCTCTTACTAATCACAGAAAGTTTTTGTTGAACATCCGACTTCGTCATGGACTTACGGAGCTTGCGCTGGAATACAATGACGTCTTTGCCCTTGAGATTGCTCCGCCACGATTTGGAGGAGGAGGAGTTGGTGGAGTGGCATTTTCTGAGGAAGTTGTTGGTGGCGAAGCGAATTTCGGCGAATTCGTAGATTTTTGTGCTCTCCGACAGCATATCGCAGAGGCTGGACAAGGAGGTGCGACTGGAAACGGAGGTTGTTGGCAGCGAATTTCGTGGGCAAGGCTTCGGGCAGTTGCTGTAATCCGCGGATGAGAAACAGAGCTAGAGCTTGGAGCTTATTCGATTCCGGCTACGACTTGGGTTCCCAGCAATTTCCGGCGGCCTTCCATGAATTCCAACTGTGAGAAATTGGATGCTTCCAGGCTTTCACTTCGAACTAAGGCGCGAGTTCAATGACGGGGGCAGTGTGGAGTTTTTGGCAAAAATAAAATTGAATTGAAAATAGTAAAAAATTAAGGGTGCATACCATGCACCCTTGTGCACAGCAGAATCACTCTATAATTTTATTAAAAATTAATCATGATGGTAATTTTTTTAACTAATTATTAATACCAATGTATATAAATTTGATGATCATTTTAATTAAAATATTTTTAATAAAATTATAAAATAATTATCTTTATAATCTTATTTTTACTATTTACTAATATGAGTTATAATATATACATCTTTCTTGATTGTTTTAATTAATTAAAATATTTTTAATAAAATTATAAAATAATTAATTTTTAATCTTTTTTACTATTTATTAAGACGAGTGCTTTTATACATGTTAATTACTTGACGTTTAATTAAATTTCATTAATATATACATTTATATAATATTTATACATTATCAAATTAATTTTAAAATAATTTTTAAGTTAAAATTTTACATTACACGTCGGTCATTAAATGCTCTCTAAGATCTAATATGGAGTGCGATATTCAATTGTTGTCTAAGGTCTAACTTTAGCCAGCGATTAATAACTGTTGTCTAACGTAAATTTATTTTTTAATATTTCGCACCAAAACCACTCTCCTAATAGAATTTTGAAGTGTGGTTTTCGAAAGGACTTTCCAAGAGCTGTTTAAATAAAAAAAATTAGTAGTAGAAGGGCAAGCACTCGCCAGTTCTCGAGGGGGCTCGCCCTCATTCGTACACTAGGGGCTAGCTCTCGCCTCGAACCCAATTTAAATTAAGCGAGGGTCTGACCTTACTAACTAACGTGAATTTATTTTTTCTTGTCTAATTTCTATTTGATTAAATTTTGAGATATTTTGTCTTTATCAATATTCTTTTTAATAACGAGAGGGACAACTCTCCCTTTTAAACTAATTTTTCTTTTTTAATGACATCATCACACGTGAGAAATTATCTTGAATCGATCATGGATGAGAGTAGTGGTTGGACGGTGGTCTTGCGATGAAAAGATTATTTCACAAGATTGGCAATTGGAGTTTTTGATTAGGTAAAATGATGATTGCCAAATGTGGGATGGGCAAATTGACAAAGTGTACCAAAATTAATAGGTTCGATGCACCCTGAATTTTGGACAAAAGTTAGAAACTCATTTAAAAACAAATTTGGGATGATGAGAATTGAAGAATCTTGTCCAAATTAGAGAATCAAGTGTTGAATGAAATGACAATGTAAGTTCTAATATTGTGCTAAGCACATACCCGATGCCTCAATTATTACATATGGGTCGGTGAATTTTGTAAAGATGATTTATTTTTGTCGAAAAAATTACAAAATTGACATTAATTATAAATTGGTTCTGTGCAGAAAAAATATTATATTTTTTTACAAATATTGTCAATTAATTTGTAATTTTAGTTATTTTTTTGAACCAACGTGTAAAAAGTTGAAAGAATAGGTTTTATATAAAAATAGCTCACGATAAGCTTATCATGAAACTGTTTTATAAGGTATCAAATATTTTTTCAAGCGTATTAATATATTCGTCAGAAGTATTAAAAACTAAGGGTTAATAAATCTTGTAACAATTATAGCATAATATGAATTTTGATTAGATCTGATAAAAAATTTGTACTATTAATTAAATATTTGAGACTTTAAAATTAATAATAATGTGATTATTATGAATAATTTTTATAAAAACTTTTACCTTAGTTAAAATTTGATATATTGTATTTAATTTCGATTCATCTCATATCTCCAAGCCAACATTATATCTTCCTCCTATTCGTTCTCAAATGAAATCGAACCTGGGTCACTCTCTTTAGTGGGGAATCCGGTGGCTAGGTGAGCTAACTCACCTCACCTGGTTGTCCCCCACAAGATTTATTGTCTTTTACTATTTGAGAATCTGGAGAATTATTATTGTTATATAAAGTTGGAGTTTGAATCACAATTCATCTCATAACTATTTGACAAAATAGATTTAGTCTCAAAATTAACTTTTCATCAGATTTAGTTCCAAATTTTCTAATAAAAATTTTAGTTCCAAAATTAACTTTATATTAGATTTAATCCCAAATTTTCTGATAAGGTCCAATTTTAATCCCAAATTAAAGGTAAAAAGTGAAATAATATTAAATTTTACAAAAATGGCAATAACAATAGGTGATAATTTTCTTAGATGAATATTCTTCATTATATTTGGGTCGCATCTAAATAAAACCTCAATTCTCCTAATTAGAACCCTTTTTTTTTCCTGATAAAAGTAGTTTTAAGTTAAATATTAAGAGTGCCCATTTATAAATACTATTTTAATTATAAGTTAAATTTCTTTTATTTTCACTCACGTTTCTCATTCTCTTCATTGCTAAAATTAATATTTTCGAAATTCCTGAACCCCTAAAATCCATATTAATTCTTAGAGAAATAAAGTTTTT
Source organism: Prunella vulgaris (assembly GCA_026898435.1). Taxonomy (NCBI): domain Eukaryota; kingdom Viridiplantae; phylum Streptophyta; class Magnoliopsida; order Lamiales; family Lamiaceae; genus Prunella; species Prunella vulgaris. The sequence goes on along the minus strand of JAPKLY010000281.1, from coordinate 280,206 downwards.
TAGTCTCATAACTTTTCGAGTGTTCAATTTTGATCCCAAAAAATTTAACTCTTTAATTATAGTCCCGTATCTTATGGGGTTTGTCCGATTTTAGTCCTTTTTTTGCCGGAATTACCAAAACGACGTAGTTTCATGTCATGTGCCGGTCACATGTCGCCGGAATTTTGGGCTTTCCGATTTCATTGCTGATGTTATTTTATTTTATTTATTTATATCCATGTCACTAATTTCCCAATTAAAAAAATCTAAAATTAATTAATATTTATTATGAATTAAAAAAA
>JAPKLY010000281.1:164917-279525 GCA_026898435.1 Prunella vulgaris | reverse complement strand
TCAATTTTTATTTTAATATTTTTTTAATTCATAATAAATATTAATTAGTTTTAGATTTTTTTAATTGGGAAATTAGTGACATGGATATAAATAAATAAATAAATAAATAAATAAAATAAAATAAAATAATTAGGTGGTATCCACATCAGCAATGAAATCGGAAAGCCCAAAATTCCGGCGACATGTGACCGGCACATGACATGAAACTACGTCGTTTTGGTAATTCCGGCAAAAAAAGAACTAAAATCGGACAAACCATATAAGATACGGGACTAAAATTAAAGAGTTAATTTTTTTGGGACCAAAATCGGACACTCAAAAAGTTATGGGACTAAAAAACTTTTTTTCTCTTAATTCCTAGATTATTTTCATTGAAACTACACTAGTTAATCCAAATTTATAGTGCGTAATTAATGGAGTCAAACAACAAGAACTATCAGTATTTTGCAAGGGTGTAAATAGCGCTTTTCAGTCATCGTGCGATCGAATGATATATATTTTAATAATTACAATATATTTTTAAAATATATATTTCATTAATTTTTTGCTAATCGAATTTTTTTACATATATTATAATTTTTTATATTCATTTTTCACCTTTAATTTGGGATTAAAATTTGACTTTATCAGAAAATTTGGAACTAAATCTAATAAAAAATTAATTTTTGGACTAAAATTGGACTTTATTAGAAAATTTGGGACTAAATATGATGAAAAGTTAATTTTGTGACTAAATCTATTTTGTCAAATAGTTATGGGACGAATTGTGATTCAAACTTGAAAATTTGGGACTAAATCTGATGAAAAGTTAATTTTGGGACTAAATCTATTTTGTTAAATAGTTATGGGACGAATTCTGATTCAAAGAAGACATGTCTCATGTTCTCATCATTGTTTCTGCAAAAAATGCACCTCAGATCAATACTAGATTCAAGCAGATTTCTGCATATAAAATTGAAGGGAGCATAAATTTTCTATATGAGCTCGAAGCCTGTCTCCTTCTCCGTATCTGTTGGTTGAATTGATTGCCTAAACAAATTGATTGAATTTAAATTATAAATTTAAAATTTATAGCATAAACCCTTCCATCCTAACACTAACTTAAAACTAAAATACCAACATTAATGAAGAAAATCATTAAATGTTTATTATTTTCTAATATAATGACGTGAAGAGTGTCATTCCAAACAACTAAAGAGTATCGGGAAGAATGCCAAAAGTGATTTGATGTATGCTTGAAACAAAAGTTGCCATTCATTAACTTTGTCCAAAAAATGAGAAATGAAGCTAGTTTCAAAGGATACCGACCCCCTACTCATGTATATGTACAGTAAGAATCTCTTTCCATTTTCAAAGAGATTGTTTCTGTTGTGATAAAATTAAAGGATTTGGATCCCACCCTTGGCTCACCCACGCACACATCCGCACGTGTGTGTAATCCAACGGTCTTCATCCAAAATTAGAAGGTGTAAAAATCCGATCATGAAAATAGATTATAGCCTACATATTATTTTACCTGACATAATTAGCTCCGAGAAAAGCATTCAAAATTACAAATGAGGACTTGATTTTAAAAATTACTCAAATCACAAGTATATTTTTGTTTCCCAACTACATTCTTTCTAATGAAGAAATAATATTGAAAGCAAAAAGAATATGAATTACAAGTAGTCATTTACAATTACAAGCCAGCTAGAGCACAAATTTGGCCTATGTAACTACACAAGTCAACAGGCCAAAAAATTCAAGGTCTGTTGCTATGGCAAAGGCATGGGTGGTTTCCATTTGCTGAAGTCTACCAAATCTCTGTTGACTACACTTCCGTTATGCAACCAAAACGTCTCGGCTGAATGATGGAATCGTCTCACTTTCTTCTCAAGTTCCCACAGAATTCCACGGAAAGCAGAGCATGATTCCGAATCAGGAGCATACACCCATAAGCACCTTACCCGTCTACCCCTTGCAATCATCTCCTCAATCTTCTTATCTGTTAATAACCAATAACTTGTTAGAAAGGGGGAGGGAAGGGGGGGTGGGGTGATGAAGAATTCTGCTAATGAGACCTGGGATCGATTCCAAGTAATCGAAAAGTTCTTTTCCTATCCGAGTGGATGGCCATTTAATTGAAATCTGGGCATAGTCAACTACGTTCTGAAAAGGCAATTCCACCTGATCTGATAGGAGAACTGGAACGCACTCCTGTTTGATGCAAAACAACATCAGCAATGAGTTCAAAAGATTATATTTTTGTAGAATACAGACTAGAAAGCGAAAGGCAAGATACAGACCACAAAGAAGGATTCATAAAAACGAAGAGTCCATGATGACTCCCCTCGTGGAGCCAAGCAGAATTTTGCATTTCGAAGATGTTGGAAGTATTCTGCTTTCCCAAGCTTTTCGGGGCCGCTGAATTTCAACACTGGAGATTCCAACTGTTCATAGAATCAACATACATATCTTTTGGAGGGAATTATTACATAGATCATGCATAGTATAATATAGTACACCAAAAATAGCTATATGCGTCAAACTCCAATAAGTAACCACAATAAAGTTGATGATCAAAGGAACCAACAATTTTTACCCAACCACTGGAGGACCTAAATCTCTTTGGAGTTCGTTTCCACTAGCATAATTATAATGATAATAACCTCAAACTCTATTCTTGACTGGCAATGCTTTTCAAATCAAATATCAATACATATATAGGTATGTATATTCAACTTTTGCCCAAGATTCTCTACGCAATATTGAGATTTCATCTTCTTTTCAATTTCTTTTTGTTTGAGGTTGAGATTCAAAATTATTCACTCCCTGCGATGGAAGGTGGGGGTACGACAGTGCTCTAGAGAAGTAACAGAAGAGGTCAATTGTCATGCATGCACCTTTTTTGAGACAGAAAACATTAGGTCTCCATGAGGTGAACAGAATCTATTACCAGGAATTATGAAATAAACTGTGTGATAGCCTGTACTGAAATCATTGACAGGATTTTATCTTGGAATCTTTTAAAGCCAGAGCAATGACAGCGTAAATAGAGCAGAAATGAAAAGTGTACCTTATCAGGGTATTCTTTTGCAAGATCTATCAATCGCAAACGACCAACTTTTCCTTGTGCTCGACCTAAATAATTTGCCAAATATTTTCTCTTTGACAAAGGCAAAGGTTCAACCAACTTAGGCTTGTGAGTTGTCATCCCATCATCAATATTACCAGGTATGATAATATCTTTCCATGTATTGAAGGCACTAGTGTCTCGCTTATCTGTACGGTCTCCCTGTATTTATGATCCCCACAAGTCATGACAATATTATCAAGGTTGACGATCTAGTCACTATAGGTAAAAAATGAAATGCTATCAAATGGCATTGAAGACATTGTAAAAGATATATGAAAACCCAAAAAAACCACATCGAGAGAAAATACTAGCACATTCCTACTCCAATTCAACACGTTATGGCAGAGTGTCATTAAAAAACACTACTCTGCCAATAAATGTTTGTAATCATAAATTTTAAATATCTCTGTTAATGTGTCTGCAAAAAACTATCCAGAAAATAAAGCTATTTTTGGCCGTCACATAATACAACCTCTTGTAATGATAAATTAATGGAATAAAATAGCAGCAAAGAGCCAATACTTAAATTATTGCTCTAGAATATGAAGGAATGAAGCGTCAGACATACCTCTGGAGTCAGAATTATAGAACGATTTATGTAAGTTGCCCAAGACTTAAACAAGTGAGCTCCAGCACCACTGCAATAGAGTAAACGTTAGATATAATTTAGCTTCACTTTGGTTTTGTCACACTGGTAAAACCAAGCAGGAAATGCATTGAAGACTTTGCTAATAATTTTCTCTATTAAAACTTTTATAAGTTTTAGAGATTGTGCTGTTAAATAGGAAGCAGTTTTGATGTCCTGAAGTCGTACATTAAGTTGTTCATATTATCAAGACAACCAATACATTATCAATTGACTATGCCTGCAATTTATAAGGATTAAGGAGCAGAAACTATAATTGGGGACTTACAGAACATTATACAACATACTTGTAAATATTTAAGTGCAATACATCAAAAAAACATATGTACCTACTGCATTCGACAATAAATGGCTAAACAAACACCTAATTTGTTTATTGCTATACACCCACGAATTGCATCCATGAAGATCCACAGTTAATCACCATAATTAGACAAGGATATCGTAACTTGGGAAAACAAAAATATGATTACGGCCACCAGATAAACACCTAATATATTTATTGCTATACACTCACGAATTGCATCCATGATAATCAGAAGTTAATCACCATAATTAAACAAGGATATCGTACCTTGGGAAAACAAAAATATGATTACGGCCACCAGATAACCTGAAATATGGCATTTGGCTTAAAACCTGAAATCAAATAGTACTACTTTATATAACAATTGCACCATTGTAACCACTTCGAAAAGTGTCAGTGATTGGATTATAATTGCATTACCTTGACATATGTTTGATTGATCTCTTTATCGTTCAGTCCCCCCATCATTCGGACACATTTAACATAAGATGGGACAAAGAAAAGATCTGCTTCCTCTTTCTTTCTAGTTCGAACTGTTGATTGTAAAAGGAGCCTATGTATCTTAACCTAAATAGAAGGAAATGTTTAAACTGAAATCAGCACTATAGCATGAGTATAAAAGAAATCTGTTATATCATTTCTTATTAGGTGTTAGTGTTACATCAAACCTTTTTTTTTTTTGTTACAATCTGTACACAAAGTAATTACTAAATATTTAAGTTTGGTAATAAATATATGAACCTGAAGTAATAGTCAATTGCTTCATCACAAGATTAAATTATGTTTTTAACCACGCTCCATCTACATCATTCTATTATTACCAAAAATCCTTCCTTGAACAAACTATCTTAAACTTCCACATATACACAAAAGAAATTTACAAGATTCTATTTCAAAGACAATATTCACACACTCTCACACAAAAGAATATAAATTTAAGCTGAAGCATCAGTAAAATCGTTACAAGAAACAACATGTAATAAATTACACTTAAATTATAAATTCCACAACAACGATATGGCAAAAGTAATAAAATATAAATAAAAAGAGAGAAGAGCTGGGAAAGAAAACTACTGCCTATGAATATTACATTCTATGCTACCTGTGGCATACAATGAATGATCAACTTCTCAAACATCTGATGCAGTAACCTCCCACATAATAAATAAACTTCTTTTTTGGGTAAGGAACTAAAACTTTTATTGAGAAAAAAAAAATAGTACAAAGGGATGAATAGTCCCAAAGGTAGCACAAAGAACCTACTGAGCAAAACTCAAATCTCCAATCAAATTAAATACAAAAAGAAAACCCTTAAACTCCTATAACTTGATATGCAACATGGGACCCTAAACTAAACCCGATCCCAGAATTTTAAATATTCATCTCTATCTTCAAACACTCTCGTATTCCTCTCTCTCTCTCTCTCTCTCTCTCTCTCTCTCACACACACACACACACACACATTGTTATAGGAAACATCTCTTCTTCCTTTCTGTCCATAAGATCAACTAAGAGCAGTTACAATCACACCCCATAGACATGATCCCAATAACTAGAAACCCGGAATCATGCCAAAAAAGGTTGGTGACTGAGCTTTATACTATCCACTGTAGGCTAATTGCCACATGGCCCACAACATCCTCTTGTATAAACTAAAGAGTCGGTACAAAAAAATAGAAAAACATGATCCATATTTTCAGAATATTCCTACACAAAAGACACCACTTAGGGAATAACTGGCAAAACCAAAACCAATAAAATGTCACGAATATTCAACTTATGGCGCCCAAGAAACAATAAAAAACAGCTGAACATTATTTGGTATGGGAACTCAATTTTTAAAACTCCTTCTATTTCTCTTGGATCTGAACTTGATAACAATATTGTTTCATGATTCAGCAGTATCATATGATATGATTCCTCTATATTTTGGTCCATTGATGTTTGGTTAAGCATCTTTACTTCATCTCACACTCGGGCTTTAAACAACTAAATGTTGATATCGCGAAAAACTAATTCGCACTTTTCTCTAAGTTTTGTGAAATACTTTTAGAAGCTTCTTCCACCTAAAGCAATAGGCCCAGACAAGCTGAATCTCACAGAGAAACTTTTCTAAATTACCCGTCAAAATCCATCACCTTGGTTTCTTGTTACTTTCTATGCACTTGCTATCACAATCACTAATTTAAAAAAGGAGTAGTTCTTTTAACAAATGTTGAGTTCCATGATGCATTCTTCCCGATACTGTAACTAAACTCAGCAACTTTCTCCAATTCAGCAAGTGTTTTTTACAGTATCTAAGAGCAAACAAATACCCAGCATTTTCAATTTTACAGACATTCATACAATAGCATCAATTCAGATCATTCACATCATAGAGAATTGAAACAACAATGCTATTTCACAAAACCCATCATTCCCCCTCCAAATTAACCAAAAGAAAATCCAGCTAATTATACCACAACACTTTCCCACTACATCAAAAAATAAAAATAAAGAAGAAACCCCTAATCTAAGTCTCAGAATGCTACCTGAGTTCCCCATTGTCCTTTGACGCAAGCGTCGGCGGAAATCTTCCCCTCGCGACCGTGCATGAGTAGCTTCAAACCCTCAATCTCGTCCTCGTCGTAAACGTAAATCTTCAAATTAAGAAGGCTCCCATACCCTCCGAACCGAACGACGTCGCTGAGATCGCCGCGTTGATTCACATCGGAGAAGGAATAGCGATAGGATGATGAGCAGGGACCGAGGGAGTGATCGAAGAGTCTGGTGAGGAAGAAAGTGGCAACGACCAAGGCTAGGGCGGCGATCTGGTGGGTTCTGGTGCAGATGGAGTGGTGTTGGTGGTGCGGCGAAAAGAATCTGGTGCCCTTGTTGCCGGAGTTTGTGCTTGCCATTGGCATGGGAGAGTAGAGAGCTGAGTTCTAATTCTGAGTGAAGTGAAGATTATATCGATTGATTTGGAGATTAGTTTAAGAAATTCTGAGCAACTCTATCAAACCGTTTACAATTTAATAACTGTAAATTTGATCTATCTCAGTTCTATTTTTATATTTTTTGAAAAAATAAAAATTCAATATAATATTTTTTAAAAAAAAATTATGTAAGATTTTCCTGAAATTGATTAAAAATATAGTGATAGATTATAATAATATTTAAAAAAAAATTACTTTTAATAAAAATATATCACTTTTTAAAAAATTCAATCATAGGTTTACAGTACGACAGTATTTTTAGGAAAGGTGATTCACTTTTAAGTTTTAACAAACATAAGTATCATGTTTTTTATGTTTTTATCAAATTTTTAAACGTGATAATTTTTTAATTAATAAGTGATATAATTTATATTTGTCTCAAACAAGACTTATTCTTAGAGCTGACAATTTCGGCCAGGCCTACCCAACGTATAGACTAGGCTGAAAAAATAGTGGCCCAAAAAAATTGGGTCGTTTGATCCGGTGAAATAAAATTTATTTTAAAAAAATAATAGAAATAAATTCATTTTAAAATAATATAATTAAAATTAAATTCATTTTAAAATAATAGAATTAAAAATATGAACTTAATAACTACTTTTATTATATTATGAAATTATGACTATGAGTAATGATCTTTGTTTCTTTTTAATTTATGTTTGAATTTGTGGTTTTAGTTCTATTTTATATTTGTGTTGTTAGTTTGTGGATTGTAAAGTACTCTCTCTGTCCCGCAGGAATTTGCACACTTTCCTTATTTGGACGTCCCACACAAATTTGCACACTACTAAAAAAGGAAGCATTGATTTACGTGCACACTCACAAACATTTACACATATTTACTCATATACCACTACTTTATATATAAAACTATTTTTTCTTAAAAAATATGTCGTCCCTTAGGGTGCAAATTCCTAAGGGACAGAGGGAGTATGAGTTAATAGTAGTGCAACAGTGTTTATAGTATAATTTTTAAAATTACTACATCCGTCCACGAAAAATATGTTAAGATATTTGCACGTGATTTAATGATGACTTTCCAAAGATATTCTCTTTATTCATATCGGACATCGCAATATCCCATAATATCTTCCGGCATATTGCATTAAATCACGTGCAAATATCTGAACGTATTTTTCGTGTAGAGAGAGTATTATTTTTAAAAAATTGGCCGAGCTGGGCCGTTAGCCCGTGGCCTAGATTGCGCTGAGCTGAACTCAATTTTTATAGGCCCGACCCGACCCGTGAATGTCAGTTGGCCCAATGGACTGGGTCGGCCTAGCCCGTTTGCCAGCTCTACTTATTCTTTAAAAAATCAAATCTTAATTATATTCCCAATTTTAAATCATAAATCTGTTGTCACAAGAATTTTGTATCTTTTCAAATCTTAATCATATCTAATACAAATTTAAGTTCAAGCCCATTTTTATATGTCTATAAATATGTGAATATAATATATATTTCATAATTTTTTTATATACAAAAATCTCAAAATTCCGTAATTTCATTTATCGTCTTCCAAAGTCTACTATCGTCTACTTTCAATTTATAGGTAATTTTTTTTAAAAAAAAATTTGAATCCTTTTTAAACATCTTCAAAATTTACGAAATTTTTAAGTTCTTCCTTATCGTGTTACATACGTACAATAAAAATTCAAAGTGGTCAGATTTATTTTCTAATTTATACGAATTTTATACTCTTTCTACATTTTTTTTTTTAGCTCTTCTATGATTGGAAACGAAATAAATATTTCTATATCTCCAAATTAAGTTATTTTTTAATTTAATATGAATTACAACTTTTTAAATCTACAGTAAAAAAAATTCAAGTTTATTGAAGTAATTTTTATATTTATTATTAAATTTTTATCACCGTTGTTCCTATTTCAAAAATGTTCATTTTCAGTTCTAAATTTTTTTATATCACATTTAAAAATTCAATTTTTTTATATGTAATAAATTAGCAAGTTATTTATCTAGTGTCAAATCTTCAGAGTATTTCGAGTTCTCTTTTTAAAAATATTCCCTTTTTACTATATATGTACAAATTTTACAAATTCAAAAGTTTATAATTAAAAAATAAAAAATTATATTTACTTTTATAAAAAAATCATAGAATTTGTATTTGTATATGTGATATTATTGTAAGAATATCACATACAGTTAAAATCTCATGTTTTTTTATTTTAATATTTTATGAGATACACACTTTTAAAATTATATTATCCAATGTCACTTCTACGACAAGAACTCAAATAATTTCATACTCTCATTTCACTATAAATTTCTCATTCAATTTTTTACAATTATTTTATATTTTTATTAAATATTTTTTCCAATCATATTATTTGTAATCATAATTATTATTTTAATTAATTTATGTGCTCAAAATTTATAGAAAATTTAGTATTAGTCTTGTATGCACCATGCAATTCAAGTGAATTTTTAGAAAGTTAAATAAAATATTTTTGAAAAATTATATATGTGAATATTGAAAAGTGTATTTTTAATAATGTAACTTTTGAATAATAATGAATGTGACTTTTCAATAACAAATGATATAATTTTTTTTATGTACACTTAAATTACACGGTACATCTTTGGTGCACAAAAGACGCACTCGAAAATTCATGTTGGAAGTATTATTTAAAATATTTTGCTCCAATTAATGTATCCATCCTCGTACAATTAATTTGCTCCAGATAGAACCAAAAAAAGGTCTACACATACGTGCAGCTGTTTGACACATTTCCAATTCTACAAGCTTTTTAACTATTTAAGACTCCATCATCCACTTCCACTGAACTAGCACTTTCATCTCTCTCTCTCTCTCTCTCTCTCTCTCTCTCAACCATGAATCCTGCACAAGCTTTTCATATTGTGATTTTCCTGTTTCTCACAATTTCATCAGAAGGGCAGCTCAAAATTGGGTTCTACTCCCAAACATGCCCCAAGGCAGAGTCCACTGTCAAGTCCGTTGTGCAAGAAGCCGCACGCCAAAACCCCAGAATGCCCCCGATTCTCCTCCGGCTTCACTTCCATGACTGCTTTGTGGAGGTCCCTTCTTGTAATTTCCCTCCAATTAGTTAAATATTATAAAAAAAATTACATGCATTTATTAATTGCAGGGGTGTGACGGCTCAATATTGATAAAGGGAACAAAATCAGAGAGAAATGCATTTGGGCATCAAGGCCTCGAGGGATTTGCAGAGATTGACAAAGCCAAAAGAGAGCTCGAGACTATGTGCCCTGGCGTTGTATCGTGCGCTGATATAATAGCCATGGCCGCTAGAGATGCAATCGCCGTGGTAAAATTTTCTTTAATTTCATGAATTCATCTGATATTACTTTGATTTAGTGTGTATGTGAGAGAGAATTTGTTGTTGAAATTTATTTATGATGGTAATAATGGTTTTGGTGATTGGATCAAATTCTGGTAATTTATGTCTGTTGGTTAAGGTGATATCATTTTCTTGACTTTTTTCCATGCAGTATTCATCCTTTCCCTCTTTAATTCAACAAAAATTCATAACTAAGGGTTAGTTAATAGTCATATATTAATTAATATCCATATTAATTTAAGGGTGATTTATATAAAAAGTCACTATATTTACAAATAGGTGATGTGCAGAAAAAAAATATACTTCTTGTGTAAATATTATGAATTTATTTGTAAATATAGTCACTTTTTTTAACCTATATGTAAATCACTCTTAATTTAATTACATCTTTGTATAAAAAATTATAAAAAAAAATTATGTTTCGTGTTGCAACACATAAAAATTTAGGGATTTTTCTTTTTCAATTTTAATTGACTTTTAGATTTTATTTTTTTATTATGAATTTTTTAGTATGATCTATTTTAATTTTATGATGTAAGAGTATATAAAAATATAAAAGTTATTGTGCTAAGTAAAAATATAATAATAAATATATTTATGTAGTTTGATTAGGGAGCTAAAATTTATCTTCAAAAATGAATTTTGTATTTTAAAATTTAAATTCAGATTTTTAAATCCGTTTTGTTTGATGGATAAACTAATATATCCCATTAAAAACATACATGTTTCGGCGGGATAGATTAGCTTATACATAAAACAAAACACACCCTCACATTTTTTTCTAATCCAAAAAATTAGGACTAATTTAAAATTAACTCCAAATTTTTCAGTTTTAATATTTATTTCCTTTTTTTTTAGGCTGGAGGACCTATATATGAGGTTGAAACAGGGAGAAGAGATGGAGGAGTTTCGAGTGTTTCACTTGCAGACGATCTGCCTGATGTTAATGACTCAATTGACACTCTCATATCCAAATTCAAAAACAAAGGCCTCTCCCAGAAAGAGCTTGTTCTCCTCAATGGTAATTAAATATAATTTAAAATCGAAATTATTTTTCATTTTTTTTAATCATTATGCTAAATTGGAAAATAAAATTATGTGTTTGTAGGAGCACATACTATTGGTACAACGGCATGTTTTTTCATGCCAAAGAGGTTGTACAATTTCACCGGGAAGAGTGATTCAGATCCCAAAATTAACCCGGAGTTTTTACCCGTTTTGAAAAGGCAATGCCCCCAAAATGTAGACTCGAGTGTTAGAATACCTCTCGATCAAGTGACCAGCGACAAATTCGACGACCAAATCCTGCGAAATGTCAAAGACGGGTCCGTTGTAATAGCGTCCGATGCTAGACTTTACGATGACGCTATAACCAAACGAATTGTGGATTTCTACGTCGAGGAGTCACAATTTGGGCAAGACTTTGCCGTGGCCATTGTGAAAATGGGTCGAATTGGAGCCAAGGTTGGAATCGATGGCGAAATTAGAAGAGTTTGTGAGGACTTTAATTAAATATTGGTGATAAATGTATTTCTATAGTGGATTATTAATCAAATGAAAAATAAAATAAAAAATGTCACGATGAAATAAGTCTCTATAGTGCAATGATAATGGTAAGTTGGAGTAGATAAGTATAATGCTAATTATACGTAATTACATATGGTCCCCAAGAATGTGTTTTTCATTTGGTTTGGTCATATGAGGAAAGACCATGTTTTTGGTGTATTGAGATTGACCTTCACTTTATTTAAAATTACTTTATATAAAAGTGAAACTTTTGCTTTTAATTTTTTTTTTTTTTGGGTTTTAACTGAAAATTTAAATAAGTGAATTGGGAGTGTTTCCAAATTTAGGTTTTTATTTTTAAATGTGTAAAATAAGTAATAAAGGAACCAATTTTTTTTAAAAAAATTTGTTAATATCTGAAAGTAGCACATTCCCAATTACTCATCACTTTGTTTTTTAAAACCCAACACTCTTTTCACTACGCAACCACCAAGATGACCTTTTTAAGAAATTAGCAATTTTTATGTTGAGAATTAGTTTGTGCAAATACAATGTGTACTATGGATTTTTCTAGGCGCATTTAGTGGTTTTATGGTGGGTTTAGAATATTTGCCCTTTTTATAATTGATAAAAATGGTCACCAAATTTATTAAAATTAGTAAATGTATAAGTATGAACACATGATTATATCTGTATATTTTTTAAGAAGGTAAGACAGCGTGTGATACATTTTTTAATTTATATAAACTAATTAATCCTGCTTGCCACAGGTGATGTCTGTGGTGGTGCGAATTGATGGGTGTAAACTGATTCCTGGAGGTGATAAGATACCCCTTATAAACCCCGTGTCAAATCAGTCAATCGCGGCTTTGATTAACGCTTCTATCGATATAAAACTATATAGATCGGTAATACTATTTTCTTATAAACAATAAATCCGTCCCTATTTTTTTCCAGTCTGGACATTACCTAGCTATTTAACTGTATTTTTTACAGGGAGTTTTTGTGGTGTCTATGGAAACGTAAATGACCATGTTGTCACTATTGTGAGTTATGACACTGAACCAAATAGAGAATATTACTTGCTGGTCAAGAATTCTTTGGATGAGGAATGAGGAGAGAATGAATACATCAAGCTTAAACGTAGAATGTGTATTAAAGGTGGGGATTGTGGAATTGTTAAAGAATCCCTTTATCCTGTTATTGGGGATACTAACACTTTGTCCACGTATTGATGATGTTTGGAACACGATATTAATGATTGGAAAACCGTTTTCAGGATCATCAATATGTGGATAAAATGCTAGTCTTCTCAACAACAGGATAGAGAGATTTTTTAGCAATTCCACAATCCCCACCTTTAATACATATTCCACATCTAAGCTTGATGTATACATTCCTCACCCCAAGAATTCTTGACCAGCAAGTAATCTTCTCCGTTTGGTTCAATGTCTTAACTCACAATAGTGACAACATGGTCATTTATGTTCCCACAGACACCACGAAAAATCCCCTGTAAAAAACACAGTTAATTAGCTAGGTCATGTACAGTAGGAAAAAAGGTAGGTGTGAGTTTATTGTTTATTAAGAAAATAGTATTACCGATCTATATAGTTTAATATCGACAAACGTGTTTATTGAAGCCGCGACTGGCTGATTTGCCACGGCTTTCATAAGGGATATCTCATCATCTCCAGGAACCAGTTCATACCCTTCAATTCGCACAACTGGAGACATCACTCGTAGCCAGCAGGATTAATTAGTTTGTATAAATTGAAAAATGTATCACACTTTGTCTTACCTTCTCGAAAAGAGTAGGTATTGTGTGAAAATAGTTCATGATAAGCTTATCATTAAATTGTCTTAATGTATCAAATATCTGTTCAAGTGTATCAAAATATTAACCAGGTGTATCAAAAGTTTAAATCAATATATAGATTTTATTGACCTCAACTTTTGATACACCTGATGAGATTTTTTATACATTTAATTAAATGTTTGATACTTTAAAATTTATTAATAATAAATTTATCATGAATAATTTTCATACAATACTTAACCTCTTGGAAAATGTGTAGATATAATCATGTGTGTATTAGTATTTACTTGTGCAAGTATAGTTATAGCTGATCATTAATGAGGTTGACTTTACTTTATAACAAGTAAATTGAATTTATATCTGTCAATATAAATTCTCTTATGCTATACTTTTCAATTTTCACTGGAGTATTAAAGTACAAGGTCATTTGGAATACATATTGCATTTACAAAAATAAGCATTTTAAAGTTCTTTTTAATTAATTTTGACTATACCAGTTTAATTGAGAAAATTGTTTTATAATTTAAATACAATTTTAGTATTTAGTGTATAATTACAACTTATATAATTAATTTAATAAAATTAATTTAATAATCACAAATATATTATTTCTCCCTTCCAAAATAGCTTGCATAATTTTTTTTTTTAGAAAGCCCCACAATAATTTAAACACCTAAAACAATAAATTCTTTCATAAACTATATCCTCATAAATATTTACACAAAAACATCATTATTTTTTAATTTTATAGAAGCTACGAGCCACATTGCATTCAATCCCACTAAATTCTTTATTTTATACATAAAACATTACCAAATTATCCTAAAAAAACCGTTCATTCCAATTTTTTTAAATTGATGAGGCGAAATAATGTAAATGCAAATTACTCTTATTATAATTATTTTTTAAAAATTGATTTGCGCCTCATCAGCAGAAGTGTATCAATAATACAAATATGAAATACTGTAAAAGGTAATTACTCTTAATAATATGTTTCATATTAAAAAAAAATTGTGCAAATGTCACATGTGATGATGTGAATATAGTTGGGCCCAATTACGAATTCGGAGCCCGTATCCAGAAATGGTCCAAACTTACTCGGGTTACGCTCGTGCACCACTTTTCCTTTGTACCCAAACTTTCATTCTTCTTCGCTCTCATCTTCCCGTTGCCTACTTTCTCTCTCATCATTAGGGCTTTTTCTCTCTCACACACTTGAGCACACTACTCTGTTAATATCACGCACCTCAACACCACTACTCTTCCTAACCAATTCATTCGAAGCCCTCAGCTTGCTTGCGAAGAATCTAATCTTAATTCGGGATGCCGCGACGGGGGGACGACTACGAGGACGATGTGGAGCAGGACGAGGATGAGGAATACGATGCCGTCGATGAAGAAGATGAGGAAGCGGATGACTATGATGACGGCGGCAAGACGAAACGCAAGAGGGGTAGATCGGATTTTATAGATGATTATGCGGAGGAGGAAGACGAGGAAGAGGACGACGACGATGAGGAGTATGGAGGCGGCAGAGGAGGAGGAGGGGGAGGAGGAGGAGGAGGGAAGCGGCGGAAGGCGGCTTCGAATTTCTTTGATGAGGAGGCGGCTGTGGATAGCGATGAAGATGAGGAGGAAGAGGATGGGGAAGACGGTTAGTAGAATTGTTTTTTTCTTTCTAATTAAAATGTTTCTATTCATGCTCTCATTATTGGATTTGGATTTTGAGTTAATTTGCCTACGAAACTACCCATGAAAAAAATCTAGAGATGAAATATGACATTGCTCGACCAAGAAGAGAAGAAGGCGTTCTTCATTAATTACATAGTAAATTGAACATTGATCAATGTATATATCTTTTTAGTTTAACATGTTCGAAGAACTCTAATGTGCTGAGGATAAATGCTAGCGATGTTTTTTAAATTCTACCTAAAGCATGAGATTGTAGATGGAAGCCGGATAAAGAAATGTAGCCTGAAATGAAGCAAATTTGGGCTTTTTCTAAAAAATTGTCATGACATGAATAGCTGCTTCCTTAACACACATTAGTGCAGCTCAAGTTTGTGAATGCGGAACTGTTTGGCCACTTTTTTTCTTGTCATTGGGGGTAATTTCATTTAGGATTTAAATGCTTGCTGATTGAATTCATGCTTCTATTAAATTTATAGAGATGCTTATTGCTTTGTTGTAATTGCTGAGAGGGGTAGATCACCTAGTTTTCCTCCTTTGCCTTTTGTGACTTGTAGTTTTTTTTTCCAGCACTTACCTGTTTGATCAAAATTTGTTTTCACTTCAATATTAATTATTAAATTGTATATGAAATAAACTTGTGTGAGACCGTTTCATGACATGAGAATGACGAAAAAAAGATGGTGATAAGTTTATAGTATGTGACAATATTTTTATAATTAGTGATAGTCAATTTTACCAAAAATATTATCACTTTTTGTTAAAACTTTATCACTTTTTGAAAGTGACAATTTTTTAATTAATGACACATTTTATAGTAGTCTCATGTCATAAGATGGTCTCATATTTACTCACTATATATATGTGTGTGTGTGTGTGTGTGTGTGTTTGTAAATTGTTAGGCTCTGTCTCGAATTACTAGTTCTCCAACCGAAGGGTGGAATGGGAAAAACCATTGTTTGCAAACTTGAGTTGAAAACGAGTAGATGCCCTAATGCTTGATAACTCACTCTTGATGAGATTGTTACTTTCATTGTGGGTGTAATGCTATGGTCATTTGGTTTGACTTGCAGTAGTATATTTAAGTTGAGTTTATCAGTCTTATGTTGCGGATATTTTGTACAATATGTATGTCCCAATTTCCTAACATTTCTGTAGATGTAAAATTTAGTATTTTGATGAATTGTTCTCTTCACGTGATTTTCTCTATGACGCGTGGCACCATTTCTCCAAGTAATTAATTAATTTTAAAAACTTGACAACCTTTTATTGACTCCTTCCTTTTCAAGCAGTATTCTCTGTGCTTTACTGCATGGTTATTTCCGCTAATATTAGTTCTAATATTTCTGTTTTGCCTATGCATACAGATTTCATTGACCCTGGGGCTGATTTACCTGATGAGGATGATAGACGAATCCATCGTCGTCCATTGCTTCCACGTGAGGATGATCAAGAGGATGTTGAGGAGATTGAGAGAAGAATTCAGGAAAGGTATGCTAGGAGCCTTAATGTTGAGTATGACGATGAGGCAACAGATGTAGAACAGCAAGCTCTACTACCTTCTGTTAGGGATCCAAAATTATGGATGGTGAAATGTGCGGTATGATAATACGATGCTTAACTATGTTTGAATTGAGTGGAAAAGAGTAGAAGACATTATGATTTCTTGTCTTCATTCTTTAACATGATCACTCTATGTGCTACGTAGATTGGTCGTGAAAGAGAGGTTGCAGTTTGCCTTATGCAGAAGTGTATTGATAGGGGATCTGAATTGCAAATTAGATCTGCCATAGCACTCGATCATCTTAAAAATTATATATATATTGAGGCAGACAAAGAGGCCCATGTCAGGGAGGTATATCAGCTAACTCCCTTTCCTTTTCTTGAGTTCTTGATGTTGTTCACCGGGGGTTACATTTTGAATCTGTGGATCTGGTTTGCTGCAGGTTATTAAAGGCATGCGGAATATTTATTCCGCCAAAATAATGCTTGTCCCAATAAAGGAGATGACAGATGTTCTTTCAGTTGAAAGCAAGGCAATTGATATTTCTAGGGATACCTGGGTTAGGATGAAGATTGGTACGTATAAAGGGGATCTTGCGAAGGTATATATTACTTTGTTTCTTATGTCTATTTTTCCTGTCTTATGTTTGTTGGCATGTGTGATTTTCCTTTTTCTTGTAACACAAGGTTGTAGATGTTGACAACGTACGCCAGCGAACAACAGTCAAACTTATTCCAAGGATTGACTTGCAGGCCCTGGCTAACAAATTGGTATGAATATGCATTTTGAACTTTTGATTTCCCTAATTGATTGGCCATCCTGGAAGAACTCATGCTTTTCTTTATTTGGTTCTTCTATGTAACTACCGAACTGGAAAATCTGGTAGAAATTTTCTTCTCTGGATGTAATTCAGAGACAATGTTTGCATATATCGAGTACTCACATCTTTAATTGAAAGTGCATATTGATCAGTTATTTGTCAAATATTCTTTGAGCTATGTTAATGATCATCATAATATGTTGACCACGTTTCAGGAGGGGAGGGAAGTGCCAAAGAAAAAGGCATTTACTCCACCAGCACGATTTATGAACATTGATGAAGCTAGGTAAAGATGTTTCCTTTTTCTTTCTTTTATTTTGTATGCTGCCTTTTGTAATATGATATGTTAAAAAATCCAGAGAGCTGCATATTCGAGTAGAGCGTAGACGAGATCCAGCCACTGGCGACTATTATGAAAAAATTGAGGGGATGATGTTCAAGGACGGTTTCTTGTATAAAAATGTGTCACTGAAATCACTCAGCACTCAGAATGTGCAACCTACATTTGATGAACTTGAGAAATTCAGGCAACCTGGTGAATCTGGGGATGGCGACATGTCAGGTTTGTCCATGCTTTTTGCGAACAGAAAGAAAGGTCATTTCATGAAGGGTGATAGGGTTATAATCGTCAAGGGAGATTTAAAAAACTTGAAAGGATGGGTGGAGAAAGTTGAGGAAGACACTGTTCATATTAAACCAAATGAGAAAGGCCTTCCGGTATGTAAACTCAATCAATCTTCCTTTGTGCATAATCTTATGTTTATTCTGGAGTAGGGATCTTGTTAATTCTTTATGAATGAAATAACCATATTTACTTGGCAACTGCCAGAAAACTCTTGCAATCAATGACAAAGAGCTCTGCAAGTACTTTGAACCTGGAAATCATGTGAAGGTTGTGTCTGGTGCTACCGAGGGTGCAACTGGTATGGTGGTTTCAGTTGAAGGCCATGTGGTGAACTTAGTCTCGGACACAACAAAGGAACTTGTATGCAAATAAGCTATAGCTTTATAAGTTTATTCTTGTACAAGCAAATGATGAATATATTAATGTTGTGGTTTTGTGTAGCTCCGTGTGTTTGCTGATAATGTCGTGGAAAGCTCTGAAGTGACATCTGGTATAACTCGAATTGGTGATTACGAGCTTCATGATCTTGTGCTACTTGAGTATGTTTATTATTTGTGTATGCCATATTATTTTCAATTTCTCTGTTTGAGTTTTTCTAATTTAAAATATTGTTGTACAGTGATAATAGTTTTGGTGTTATAATACGAGTAGAGAGCGAAGCATTTCAGGTGAGTGCAGTGTCCCAAATCAGAAGTCTGTGAAAACAATTGGTTTCCATTCTTAACTTGTTTCATTGGGTACTCAGGTCCTTAAGGGTGTTCCAGAAAGACCTGATGTTGCGCTCGTGAGGTTAAGAGAGATTAAATACAAAGTTGACAAGAAGATTTTTGCAAAAGATCGTTACAAGAACACATTATCTGCAAAAGATGTTGTTAAAATTCTAGAGGGGCCGTGTAAGGTAGGATTTCAACTCCATTTATTGTAGTCTTTTGGGATGTTGAAGGGGAAAAAAATTCCTTGGTGACTCTAGCTATTTTGACTCACGACAGGGAAAACAAGGTCCCATTGAACATATCTACAAAGGAGTTCTATTTATATATGATCGACATCACCTTGAGCATGCTGGATTTATTTGTGTGAAGGCCGAGTCTTGCATGATGGTTGGTGGTTCACGTGCAAATAGTGATAGGGATGTATGTATCTAAATTCTGTGCTACCAAGTTTCCATTTTCCGGGTGTTTTGGACTCCTTGCTTGGTTATATCAATCTAAACTGCTTTCTGTGTAGGGTAACTCCTTGACACCTAGATTTGGCCATCTCAGAACTCCTCCACGTGTGCCTCAGTCTCCCATGAGACCACCTAGGGGTGGTGGACATATGAATTGTAAGTAACCCTTGCAAAAACATCTGGCTTAACTTTTACATGTCAAATCATATTATTGTGGTGTGTCAATCCATATATCTTCATTTTGTTAATTAGTAGTTATCTTTTTCTCTATGAATGACCACTTGTTTAGTCTGGTGTCTGTTTGTTTTTATTATGTTAATTCGGCACTTAATTTGTATTTATATTAAGGGATTAAAGTTTTTGTAGTCCTACAACTTGTCACAAATTTGAATTTGGTCCAGATGGATTACACATTTTGATATTGGTCTTGTAAATTTAGAAATATTTTGATTTTGGTCCTTCTACAAACTTACAGAACCAAAATTAAAATTGATTTTGGTCCTGTAAGTTTGTATAAGGACCAAAATCGAAATATTTTTGAACTTTTAAGACCAATATCAAAATGCGTAATTCATGTGGACCAAATTCAAAATGAAGATAAGTTATGGGACTTACAAATCTTTGATCCCTTATATTAATTATTAATGGGTTTGACAGTTGGAGGAAGACGTGGAGGTGGCCGTGGTCATGATTCTTTGGTTGGAGCATCTGTTAAGATCCGGCTTGGACATTATAAGGGATGTAAGGGACGCGTTGTAGATGTCAAAGGTTCTATGGTCCGGGTTGAACTGGAGTCTCAAATGAAGGTTGTTGCAGGCAAGTTCTCTTTCGTAGAGGAAATGTTATTTTAGATATTTTGTCTTCAACATAAATGTTAATTGATACTTTCTTTTTTGCAGTTGATCGTACTTATATTTCTGATAATGTCAATGTTTCTACACCATTCAGGTTGGCATTGAGCTTTTGTTGGATTTTCTTGGAATATCTATATTTGATCTGTCAATTAAATTCAGGATCACATCAATATACGGTGCTTTGATTGTTGTGATGTATTGGTTTTTTCTGGAGAAATTTTCTCATTTTCCTTATTTAACCTTTAACCAACTGTTGGTCACTGTAATATGGAAACAAGAGAACAATATACCTTTTCTGGATGAGAAATCCACACAATCACAAAACAAGGTAGAAGCCCATCTAGAGGTATTCAATTTCCAATGATGTTTTACCACACGATAATAACAAAATGGCTCGAGTAGATGTTCTTGCCCATTGCCAAAAGATTTAAATATTCTCCTCGGTAGGTATGTGTATATAAGAACTATGAAAAGACCACAAGACACGCCTCTTACGGAACATGTTTACATGATTTAAGTGTGGAGAAATTTATTTTTATTACATCTACCTCCTATATAAACAAGTGTTGCATGTATATGGAATTAATTAATTTTTATTACATCTACTTCCTATGTAAACAAGTTACATGTATATGAAATTAAGAGAGACATTGATTTCTTTACAGCCCTTTGGTCATGTTATTGTTGGAGGTAGTCCAAATGGACAAATCATCTTTTGTATATATCCGCCATTTTGCCGCCAAATGGACAAACCATCTTAGTATATTTCTGCCATTTTTCTCCTGTCATCTTATAATTCAAATTCAACAGATTCTGCCTTTTCTGATTGTCATTTTTCTTACCAGGGAAACATCGAGGTATGGCATTGGAAGTGAGACCCCGGTTCATCCTTCTCGCACTCCTCTGCATCCGTATATGACTCCTATGAGGGATTCTGGTGGTATGTTATTGTGGATGGTGGAGTGGTTTATCAAAGGTTGCAAGTATATTGTGGTGGTAATAATCCTATACTTTTTTGTCTTAATTGTTATGCAGCAACTCCTTACCATGATGGTATGAGGACGCCTATGCGTGACCGAGCGTGGAATCCTTACACACCGATGAGTCCACCAAGGTACTTAGATGCTTCTTGAAGTTCGAAGTTTATTGAGTTTTGTTTTTCCTGTTTAAAAAATTCGAATTATAGTTCTATCACTAGATTGTTTTCTTTTTTGCAAAATTTTTCCTCTATCTGAAAAAAGCTGAAGTTATCTGAGTTATAGCTCGTCTAAATTCCGATTAAAAACTTTATTTAATGCTACACTTTCTGAGTTATTAATTTAACAAATTTAAGTGAGACTCACCTGCTAATTCAAATTATGGTTCACATATTTTACACTTTATATATTAATTTGAATTTTCAATATTATTGATTTGATGCTGATAGAACTGCAATGATGAAATGCCAGGGACAATTGGGAAGATGGGAATCCTGGTTCTTGGGGTACTAGTCCACAATATCAGGTAACTTTCACAAGTTAGTATTTTCTCTAGTCCACTGGCTATTTATCTTCATATTGTAATTCTTTTGGTATTTAATTATTTCAGCCAGGAAGTCCTCCTTCGCGGGCGTATGAAGCTCCAACACCTGGTTCTGGTTGGACAAATACTCCAAGTAGCAATTACAACGATGCAGGCACACCAAGGGATAGTGGTTCTGCTTATGGTGATTGGATATTTTCTTTCATTGTATTAGGACCACACAACATGTTACATTTTAGATCTTTAAGAGATAGTTATATTGATTTTCAGCAAATGCTCCAAGTCCGTACCTGCCCTCTACTCCTGGTGGGCAGCCACCAATGACGCCAAGTTCCGCATATTTGCCTGGGACTCCCGGTGGACAACCAATGACACCTGGAAGTGGTGGCTTGGATATGATGTCACCTGTAGTAGGTCTGTAATTAAATTTTAAATTTGCTTGTGCGTAAATGTTTTTTCATAGTTATCTTGGAACCTTATTAGAATTATTTGTTTTTGCTATGGTATGTAATTGTGAAATTGCTTTTTGCAGGTGCGGATAGTGAAGGGCCTTGGTTCCTGCCAGATATTATGGTCAATGTTCGTAGACCTGGTGATGACAGTTCTTTGGGAGTTATAAGAGATGTTCTTCCGGTATCTATTCTTGTACCCTTTTTTAACCCACCAGTTACTATATATCATCATATCAATATCTAGTAACTGTAGTTATTGAAAATGGTGCTCTTGGTATTTTCTGAACATTCAAGAGACTGGGAATGATTCTCTACCTTTTAAATTGGGCAGCATAAAATCCTGTTCATGACCCAGATACCACATTTCTTCTGTTCTGCAGTTATCTGGTCTGATTTATTTGTAGTCACTGGGTGTTGGTTCTTTTGTAAATGAATTATGGCCTTTGCTTTAGTTTGATTGAAATGGTTAGATGTGGCATCTAAATCCTACCCTGATTACTGGTCCTATCTTACATGAATTGTCTGCCCTGTTCTTAATTCTAGATTTGATGTAATAATTTTTTGACGCCAAGGGATGGAAGAATTATAGCATCAAAGTCAGATTATTGTCATCTCATGTTTGCATATATACTGATGTAGTTGATTAGCCATAACAACTTACCTAAACATCTCCGCGGAATCTCCTTCCTTCCTGGATTATGCTCACTTCTAAGATTTAAAGAAGATAAAAAAAATATTTCACTGCCTACAAAAGGGTGAAATTCTGTGTGCAAGAAGGAAAAATGCTGCTAAAACCTGTCTGTCATTTTGGTTGTGTAATAGCAAACATTGGGATTATTGCAATACTGGGTTGACGCTTAGCTGTGAATGTAATTACTGATAGTATACAAATTCAATATTCTTGTAGGATGGCTCGTGCAAAGTAGCTCTTGGATCGAGTGGCAGTGGTGATATGATTACTGCTCTTCCCAGTGAAATTGAGATAGTGCCACCTAGGAAGGCGGATAAGATCAAGATCATGGGCGGGGCCCAGCGTGGGGCCACGGGGAAGCTTATTGGTATAGATGGAACCGATGGAATTGTCAAAGTTGACGATACATTGGACGTTAAAATCTTAGACATGGTTATATTGGCTAAACTAGTTCCAATATGAAGAGATGCCCCATAGAGTTTCCTGACCTCCAGCGTTTGGCAAATGGCTACATTGTTCATATTGTTTCTGCTAATTGGGTAGAAAACCGAATCCTCCTTACCATCCATAGAACGTATTGTAATTCAGTCGAAGACTCTGGTAAGAGATGTGCATCTCGGGCAAGGAATCGAGGAGAAATTACTTCTGCTTACATTTATGATTTGCTGCACACACTCAGGGTACAAGGGAAGGAGTGATTAGCTGACAAGGTTTGTAGCAGTCGTTGATTTTTTTTTTTTTTATCCAAATGAAAGCCTGTATATTAATGGTCTAGGATGTAAAAACTATTGTAGCAGGCGTTCTTGTTTTCGAATGTTTAATTATGAAATAGTTTGACGTTTCTGTACATTAGTTGTTTTCAGATGGAATAATTCGATAGAGAACTTTTATAGAGTTGGTATTCTTGGAAGTCTGGATAAATGGGCAATGGCCTTACTTTTCATGGGGGAAGAACAAAAAAGATATAGCCAATTGGCTTGTGAATGAGTGAGTCGAAGTCGTATTTCGAACAAGTTTAATTGAACGTGAGTTGATTTTGAGAGTATCTTTGACCATTCGCGCCATATTTTTTCTATTAAGGGACGCCTGTTTCAAATTCTTCAATAGTAATGTGAATGAAATTTTATTTTTCTCCTTTATTTTTATATATATTGAATAAGAGTTTGTGTTCATGGTGGTTACATCATTAATGTTGTGTTTCAATTTTAGAAAAATTGACAAAAAAAGAATGTTGTTGATTGTGGTATGAGAGATTGATTGAAGAGGATGATTATAAGGTGATATGGAGGTAATCAAATGGGGGTAATGATTACCTCATTTAGGAGAAAAAATAATGTTATATATCTCATTTGTTCTCATTATATATAATAATTACTGTGTGTATTTTCTCATTCCCATTACTATTGAAGAATTATTTTACCAAGCGTTCTCTAAGTTTAATTTATATAATTTTACGCTTAATAATTACAGATTTTTTTTATTATTTTATATTTGTAATTTTCAAATAATATAATTTTTTTTAAATTTAAAAATAATACTACTTCCTATGTCCCAAAATTACTTTTATAATTGTCCTGGGTATGCGAATCAAGAAAAAAATGAATATCTAATTGTAAAGTTAAATAATAAAATAAAAAATGTGTATTTTATTGATTTATGTGAGTGTAAAAGATTTCTTGTTAAGTGTGAAAGTAGAGTGTGACGTTCAAATAAAACAAGCACGAAATCATCGAACGGAGGGAGTATATTAATTTATAGAACAAAAATATAGAAAGAATATATTTTTCATCTTCACCATTGAGATGGCGCTGAGGGAAGCGCAGCATTAGAGTTGCCCTGAGTAGTTTGATATTTTAAAGTTTTTTTTTATTTATCTATTGAGGTTGAGGCAAGTAAGTTTTGGATTGTACCAAATGTAAATGTATGTTTATGTTTCGAGTGATATTCAAGTCGAATTGAGAATCAACATTGGGAGAGAGAGAACAAAAATACTCTAGCAAGATAGTCCCTGTGTTTTCTGGTTGAGTTTTTTAGCAGGTTAAACAAACTTTGGGGGAGCAAATTTTAATTCCCCCCCCCCCCCCAAAGAAAATTTAAAATAAGAAAAACTGAATCAACGATTGAAATAGGAAGACATTATATATTTATTCAACTCAAGTCTTTTTCAAAGATACCAAGGCAACAGAGAAAACTGGGAAAGAAAACAACATCAAATTCTCAGACAACATTTCAAGAAACAAATTTCCTTCACGGCATTTGGATGATACAACGAAGGCCTTCGCCTTTCAGCATCAGCTCAAAGGCCTTGTTGATCTCAGCAAACGCCACCTTGTGAGTTATGAACTTCTCCACTTCCAGCTCCTGCAATCCGTTTCGTCGTTTTTCATTAGAAACCACGCATCATATACTAAATCCGAAAGCATCTAAAAACAAACACACTTGCCTTTTTCATGTACATTTCCACCACCGACGGCAGATCAGACCGCGGCTTGTAGTTCCCGAAGAACGTACCCTTGAGAGTCCTCTCGTTCAGCAAGTTCATCGGGCGCGTCTGGAAGACCGCGTCCTTATGAGGCACGCCGACTAGCACCGCCACTCCCCATCCCTACCTCACCAAAATCCACATACATCAATGTTAGTTAGTTAGTTGTGATTGTTTTTTTTTTTTATCCAAACATGCATATTTTGGACGGATAGATAACTTTATCCTTTAAAGCAAACACATTCTGAATGAAATAGTTGATTACATCGTGGACGCATTCGAATGCAGAGATCATAGCATTGACGTTTCCAGTGCACTCCACGCTTCGATCCACTCCTCCGCCGGTCATCTCAGCTATCACCTATACATACATACAATTCACCAAATTAGTTGTTTATATACACACTATGAAATTAAATGACAAATTCTTATGAAATTATTAACCAACCAACCTCTTGAACTGGCTTCTGGTGGTCTTTTGGATTCACAAATTCAGTCACACCGAATTTCTTAGCTGCATTTTCATAACAAAAATAAATCCATTGTTTGAATAAAAATATTTGCTACATTTATGTAAATACCATATTTGGTTCAAGTTTTATTACATACCTAGTTCAAATCGTGCAGGGTTTAAGTCCACACCAATTATTCTTGATGCACCAGCCAACCTTGCTCCTTCTGCAGCCTGCAATTTTCACATTGCACAAACAAAAGCAATCATTCATCTCTCCCCATACGAACACGGGCTCGGGTTCTGTGCTGTACACGACCGTCCTGTTAACAATGCAGTACATACGACACAATTCTGTGCTGCATTTGACCCAAATACAAAATAAAGCCATACTTGTACACCACAGTATCCAAATCCTTACAAACACACTACAACACGGACAAGAACTCGACAAACTTACAGCGAGCCCAACTGCTCCAAGTCCGAAAATAGCAACAGATGAGCCCTTGGTCGGTTTTGCAACATTCAATGTGGCACCAAGTCCTGCAAAAGGAAGAATTCATCATTACTCCATTTGGATTAGGTATCAAGAAAGGCCATTAATAAAGAAAAAGACACAAACCTGTGGAGATCCCACAGCTGAGGACACAAACTTTATCCAGAGGAGCCTCAGGATTGATCTTGGCAACACAGCCCACATGAACAACAGTGTATTCACTGAATGTGGAGGTCCCAACAAAATGGTAAATGGGCTTTCCATTGATGGAAAACCTGGTCTTCTGGTCGTTGATCATCACTCCTCTGTCAGTGTTGATCCTCAGAAGGTCACACATGTTGCTTTCTTGTGATTTGCAGTGAGCACAATCCCTGCATTCCCCTGTAAATACAGGCAGGACATGATCCCCTGCAGCAAGCTCCGTCACACCCTCCCCTACGCTCTCCACAATCCTGTTTTTATCAATTATTGAATCTTTAAATTTAATTTAATACCCAAAAATTGAATCTTGGTAAGAAAAATATGGACTGATTTTGGCATACCCTGCTGCTTCATGTCCAAGAATTCGAGGAAAGACAGAGTCTTGAGCCTGAAAAATTCAACAACACAATGATTCTTGATTCTTTCAATTCTTGATTTAACTAATTCATAGTTACCTTTGCTTCCCAGAAGTAGACATCAGTGTGGCAGAGTGAAGTGAACAGAATCTTGATCCGCACTTCCATTTTCTGCGGCGGCGCCACCTCCACCTCTTCAATCACCAGCGGCTTTCCGGCCTCCCATGCAACAGCAGCTTCATCCCACAAAAAAGAAAAGAAAGCCCATCAAATTAATTCTTGAATTATCATTACCACCTCAGATCTTTTCTAACAAAATTGAAGAAAAAAATGGTACCTTTGCATTTGATGACTTGACCTGCAGTGCTGGACATTTTGCAGTCTTTTCTTGATCGAGTTTGCTCTTGCTAGAAGATGAATTTGGGTTTTGTATGTAGAAATGAAAGCTTTGATTTTTTGTTTGATGAGATGACACTTCACACAGGTTAGGCTATTTATATAAGAGATGTAGGGAAGAGGGGCCCACGTTATTGAATATTTTAATTCTTGAAAAGGAAAGTGGTAAAACTAAAGGCCAGTATGGATCCTCGGACAGGGATTGGTTGCAGTGTAACTACTCTGGTTTTGCAGCTTTGTTTAAATTTTGGTTGTCTTGATTCTCTTTTAATCCCAACTATATTTGTTTGAGTCCTTGTGGGCGCACCCCATTTTGTTTTCTCTATTTTTATTTCTATTTTTGGCTTTGTTACCATCAGTTATACCCGTTTCTATTAACTAAATTCGAAGCATTTATTGAAATTCACCGAACGCTCAAACTATATGTCAGAGAAATTAAATAAATTAATTTCATGTATTTTTATAAGTTAAAATTTTTAAATGAAATATAAATTTTTCATGTAAGTAAATTAATATTTTATTTTTTTAGTAATTTATAATTTTACATGAGACATCAAAAAAATGTAATAAATTCATGTAAGACGAAAAGAGTAGCGCATAATTTAACGGCACAATCACAAATTTATACACATATTTACCCATATGTCATTACTTTATATAAAAAACATATTTTAAAAAAAATATGTGATGTCCCGTAGACTGCAAATTCTTACGGGATGTTAAAAAAAGCATTGTCCCAATTACTTATAATTATGCATCCAAAAATATTATCTCCATTCTATAAGAATCTGCACATCTTTTTAATTTGGACGTTTAATAAAAATTTATACACTACTAAAAATTAAATATTAATTTGTATAAACACTTACAAAATTATATACCTATTTTCTCTTATAGTATTACTTTATTTAAAATATATATTTTTGAAAAAAAATGTACCACTCCTAGGTACAAATTTCTTGGAGGAATAATGTATATATGTTCACATTTAGTTCTCAAATAAATTTAATATTGAATTCTCAATACATGCACCAAACTCAATTATCTGATTTCACATCAAATAATAACTACTTATTAATTAGAACCCTATCTTAATTTGCTTATGAATGAAGTTTGTTGAAGGCATTAGCATTGATTCCAAATGTGACATAAACGTCTTAAATCCAGTTGAATTTAATAGTATAATTTTACTATTAAAATGCTTCACTTAATCTTAATTATAACATTGATTCTAAATCGGACAAAAGTCTCAAAATTTTACTTTTCCAAAAAAAAAAAAAAAAAAAAAAACTAGAGAAAATGTGATTATGATAGAAACTATCTTTATCAAAACCAGTTGCCATAATCCTTTGTGCTTTGATGGTTTTGTGAAGGTTCTCAATACCTCCTCTTGTTTCTATAATCCATGGGACCCACTTCAGAAACCACTCTACTTGATTTTTTTTTTTTAATTCTCAATTTGGATTAATCAATCAACAGTGAAAAAGTCTACCCACAGTGTATTCATGCAACACTTGATAATATCATACAAAGAAAATTTTTGTTTTTTTTATCAAATTATTTTATTTGAAAGTTTCTGATTTTCACATTAATAATTATTTAGATACACGGGTTTCTTAATTATTTATTCCACATCGATTTGATATTATTTGTTAAAAATTACTATTATAGTATAAAATACTACATTCGCTAATTTTATTATGTTCAAAACTTTCTCAAAACCTTTTTATACTGGTTTTAAAATGTGTTAGTGATTTATACATAAAATAGATATTCTCGAGAATATTACAATGTATTGTTGAATTTATCTAGAATAATTGATTGTTGATGAATATAAGTCAATGACAAATTGAGTAAGTCTCTTGTGCACCAGGTGCACCGTGCAACTAATATGTATTTTTAAAAAATTATATTATTTATTAATAAAAACTTACACAAATTATTACTAAAAAGTTATACCATTAAAGATATATTTTTCAGTAATAACATGTGTAACTTTTTAGTATATTTTATGTAACATTTTAAAAATAAACTTGAATTGCACGGTGCACATGATGTACAATGTACACAAGACTAAGACATATTTTGTTGCATTTTAGTATATGCATGACAAAACATTAAAACTGGACGAACCACAAATGAAATTGAGCATACTAAACTTAGTCGGATGGATTATTATTTGACATTAGGTGACTTACATATAGGTTCGAAAAAGTCACTATATTTACAAATAGGTGCTGTGCAAAAAAAAAAGTGTTACTGTGCAGAAAAAAAATATATTTTTGTGCAAATATTTTAAACCTATTTATAAATATAGTGACTTTCTTGAACTTATATGTAAATCATTCAATTTGTAACTGCAATAAATTTTCGCACATTTTCTTATAATTGATGATTTCTTGAACTAAGAAATTATAATTTGTGGATAATCTTAATAATGATAATTGTAGAATATTAAACTTCAAATTAATTGTAAAAAGTTCAATGATTTTTTTTTTTTTTTGAAACGAAAGTTCAACGAAAATTTTAAAGATAAACATTTATGTCTATAGGACACAATCATATCAATCTAATTAAAATTTCATTAAAATTCTTACGGTATCATGAAAAGTCTAAGGGTGTGTTTGGTTTAGGGGACTAATTAGTCAATCCCCAAACACGGGACTATTCCTACCAAAACATGACATACCCTAAGTGAATTCATTATGATAAAAAAATTTCAGTTATTTCAGACTTTGCAAATTCAAATCGATTTGACAATCAAATTACCGAATGCTACAATTTTATTTTTTGTAGGTAGCACATTATTTTTAACTATAGTTCCTTTTATTAAATTTTTTTGTTGGTGTATAAATTAATTTAACCTGGGCCGTTGATTAACTGTAATGATCATTAACTTAATCATTGGCATAATTAAATATGCAGGCTTTTGAATGATTCAACACTGTATTTTTAACTCCCACTATCCGGATGAATACTATCTTTTTGGAAAATACACTTTCGATAATTTTTTTCAAAATGTTTTTATTTTTTTAATCTAAGTGTAAAAATGAAAATTTATTCAAAAAATTATATCGAAAATTTATAAAAATTTCCAACATATTCAAGGTAGTATATTTTCCAAAATAGCTAGTGTCGATAACCTGGGCCTATTTTTAATGGGTTGAACTCACCAAATAGATAGGGGCTCTTAAAAGGATTGGGCCTTTTAAGACTCAAATATGGACTATGTGCGAAATCACTATGCCCATGTCGATATTTTTGTCATACAAAGAAACTCGTTTGAAATTTATGACATTTATAACATTGTTTTTATTTAGTGATATCATAACATTCAACTGGTGATACCACCATATTTATTAACCGATATTATTGTGTAAAATATTAGGAGTATTTTTGTTATTAACCAATATTATTGTGTAAAATATTAGGAGTATTTTTTTTTTATAAGAACAATAATACCAATGGATGAATTCTATAATATTGATTTTATATTAGGTTTTGAGATTTGCAAATCTAAATGAGAAAAAAACAAAGAGGAATACACTTTTTTTTTAACTGTAAAGAGTGGCAAACGTACAAAAATGATAAAAAATGCACACCCAAAAGCACACTCAAAATGAGTGTACAAAATAATCTAAAAATTGAACACTCGCTCCTCTGTGTAATAAACCTAAAAAACTAAAAACTATCACTCTTTGTAACTGTCTCAATCTAAATACGTTCGATTTCAGGTTCTTAGCACCCAATTTTCTATCCAATCATCGCAATCACACCTACAGTGTACGGACTAGGGAGAGAAGACTCAAGTGGAATTCATTATAGATGATGACAAAATGAGGATGCCTCTATATGTATTTGTTAGCGGTTCAACAGCTCATAACTCTGCAGCTCTACCTTAATAACTACAAATAATGAACCCACCATTGATCAGCTAAGAATTCGAAGAAATCAATCTCTCTGTTCATAGTATTGGTGAACTGGCGACACATTAAAAAGGCTCGTCTACTTACGTCCTCGTTTCTTTCGGGTTCTGGGAAAGCAGTACAAGAAGCGGACTAACATGAGCATTGCTTGTCCATGTTTAGCTTCCAGATGACAAGACTGGAAAAGACAAAGTAGATACTCTGGTGAGTGACGATGAACCAGTGGCGTATCAATATCACCCGACAAACCAAAGGCCAGGGTGGTCTGATACAAGGTAGCCTCACCAGTAGATTCACGAAGACAGACAGACTAGAGCTGTATTAAAATCAATTCAGACCCAGTTTTATTGATCAAGCAGTTAGATTTTACTCAGGCATACATATAAGACTAAAGGCATTAATGAAAAAGACAAATAAGTGATTGATACGAGGGTCACTCAAATTTGTAATGCTTATCAACAGCTTCAGAAACATCCCAAGTGCAGCTCATTCCATTGGGGAACACAACCAGATCACCCTCCCCAATCTCGACTGCCTCGTCGGATCCATCGGGATAAACTTTGACCTTCCCCTTCAATAGGTAGCACGTCTCTTTTGCAGAGTATGTCCATGGAAACTTGCTTGGGGGGCATCCCCACCTATTATTATAAACAGCAAATCATCAACCTACCACAATATTCAAAGCCTAATCACTAATGGAAACATCAGAAACCCATCAATCTCCAGTAATTGTACGTAATTCATGTAATAGCATTGTCAAACTGAGTAAAGCGATGGGCCTGTGGAGGATAGGGAATTTCAAGATGCTAATGGAGCAAAACATGCCACCCAATTTTTGTTACCAAATTATAGAGATTTGTACTCACTAGTTCACATTTAGCTTCACCTGGATTTCGTCCCAAGGGGATGAAATTTTTCACAAATTGCAAAAAAATTAATCCAAAGTAGCAAAATGACAAAGATTTTCGAATTTGAGGCACTAAATTGAAAAAGAGACGACCTCCGCGTCCCCTAAATTAGCTCTAGCTTCACCTAAAGACATGGAGAAACAAAAGGAAAATGTATAGCTAGGTCACCGTTAATTATTTTTCGGCTATTATCAGCATCCAATTGCTGTTATCAAAGTGCATAATTTGAATGCGAATTATCATCAGCATAATTCAACAAACAAACAAACAGTAAAACATCGATGACAGAGAGCGGAAAGCAGCAGAACGATAGAGTTAACAGAAAAAAAAATATATGGTGAAATGAAAAATGAGCAGAATAAACAGAGGAGAAGGAGAAAAAGTTACTTGGGCCAAGATCGAACACCGAGATCGGAGAGCTTAGATTCCGGCGGGTTTTTGACAATCTTAATACCCAATTTCTCAGTCTCCGTTACAGAGGACGCCATTATTCTGGAGTTTGAACAAGTGAGACGGCAACTGCTGCTTCCAGTGAGCAAGATGGGGTATTTGATTGCATTCACGGAAACGCAAGATTTTGTTGATACTGAACAAATGGGGTGTTTGGATACAGGTTTGGATGCTTTCAGGGTCGGGTTAGCAAGAGGGGTTCCTACTCCTCTAAAACTTGCCATTTTCTTATCTCAATTTCCTTTTTTCTTTTTTTCATTTTTCAGAGTAGTTATTAGCCTTATTGCAGAAGAAGATAAGACACTAAAATCTACCACTTGTTTGGTCTCTTTTGCATTGAAAACTTAAGGCTTGATGGGAAAATATAGAGTAACATCAGTAATGCACATATCGGTCTAAACGGCCATTTGTCGCTTCGATTTTTATAAAATCGACAATTCTTTGTATTTTTAGATTAAGACGGTCCTAAACATTCCTAAATATGTATTTTTGTTCTAGAAAAAACCTATATGACAACTAGAAAACGTTGGATTATTGATTTCTGACTTCTGCACCCTTGGAGTTAACACTGAATTATATAAAAAAATATTGGTTGTTTCACAAAAAATATTAATTATTTTTAAGTTATACAAATTATTTTTATTAAAGAATATGAGTTGAATAATTATTGTTACTAAAATATATAAAGTTATTTAATTAAATTTTTTTTTGAAATGATTTATGTATGAATAATTTTAAAACTTTACATATTCTTCCAAGCCTGATTTGCATGCTCATTTCCTCGAGTAAAACTGAAAAGATTAAAATATGATATTTCAGCCAAATGAGTTGATAATGTAGGTGGAGAATAAGAAAGAGTATCATGTTCAAAATGTGGATAAAACCAAAAGGCTTATTAATTAATCACATTCAGCAATCAAAGAGTAGATGATCTAATCATATTTGCATTTCTTCAAAATATGTTATCCCATCCCATGCATGGTTTACTTAACGAACATGGCATTTTATAAAAAAGGAACTCCACCTTACAAGCCCCAAAAGGATTACCTTATTATGTTGACAATTTTACAACACATTGTGTATGGATTAATAACAAATGTGCATCGAATCAGCGTCCTCTTTCTACATTACATCATTCGAAACAATGTTCTTTCCCTCTGCAAACAAAACATAATCCAGCTGCAAGAATTGGACGTGGTTCTTGTTTTCAATCCTCTATTTTCCATCGTTCAATCACAACTTTGAACTGCTTATCTCTGCGCCTTACCTACAACGTAAAAAGTTATTAGAGTCTCGTAATTCACAATTTAAGTTGATCAGCTAGTGCAGTGAACGGTCCTCCATCATTCATATCTGCTTCAGTATACATACATACATACATACATACATACATACATGCAACATTCCAAACTCAAAGATGTAGATATATAAAACATACTAGCTAGCTAGGACTACAAAATTACCTCAACCAGTGGCTTTTTCCC
Organism: Prunella vulgaris; assembly: GCA_026898435.1. NCBI lineage: Eukaryota > Viridiplantae > Streptophyta > Magnoliopsida > Lamiales > Lamiaceae > Prunella > Prunella vulgaris. Next base: position 245,339 of record JAPKLY010000281.1, on the reverse strand, counting down.
AAGGAGCAATGCATCCACGCTCTTGTCCATCTACAAAATATTTTGTCAAAACATGTAGTTATGTATTAGCAATAAGCTAACTCTGCCTACAAACAAATATATGGCTGAAAACTGAAAAGTATCATGAAATTTGAATACCACAAAAGGATTATCCCTGATCATAAGCTCTCAAACGTTCAAAGATACTATTTTGTCAACTATTTACCCCCACGAAAAACAATATTGATTAGAAAATGAATAATTTCATGTGTAGATTTCTAACATTAAGAGCCAAACTGTGCTGTGAAGATTTTCCAACATTAAGACTCAAAGAACACTTTAAAGTTTCAATGGTAGCTGATGCAACTAATTTAATGTACTTAGTGGTCCAACAACAAATATAAGCAAGAAAAGTCATTCTTCCACAGGAATACCACTTCAATTGAAGAAATTGATGATGTGAAAATCATTAGAGTTTTTAATGCATAATATATTTAACATTCACACGCACAATAACATAAAATCTTCCAACTAACCCGATGTGCAATCCAGTGATGTCTTTCCCTCATTTCAATTAGAAAAGAAAATGTCGGAGCAGTCCTTCTCTCGAGAACGCTTTTCTTGCCATTTCTGGTCCTAGCTTCTTGATCACTCAAAGTCACTGTCTGTATCCCTCCTACCTATAAAAGATAAAAAGACAAAAGCAGGAAAAATATGGGAATGGTTTTTTTTTAAAATAATCAAAATCTGGCACCCCAACCAAATAGTAGTTCATATGATGATGTAAGACCTAAGCAATGTCAAGAAAGTAATTTGGATGTTAACAGTTAATTCAGACAAAAGAGAAGTGATTAATAGATCAACTCAAACTCCTATTTCCTTTGTTTTCTTAACGAGTATTTGAGCTTTTTTATATGTTATATGGTTTAATCTCAAAGAAGGCTTTGGCAGTACAAAATTGATGGTTCTTACAGAAAATGCATTCCCCTTCCCCTAAAAGGCCATAAACAGATCCAGGAACAGAACAAATTATTTTGTATATAGATCATTTGACATGGTGTAGAAACATGATGATATCTGCAGTTAAAATTTTAGAACAGATATCAGATTAACTATGAAGTCTAAGCATCTCAAATCTAAGAAAAAAGAGTAGATAGTTGACATCATTGTTTACCAAATCAGATAGAGTGGGATTTTTAATAAGATCCTCAAGCTTCTTTCCATGAGCACTACCAATAAGCATAACTCCTCTCTGTGCAATAGTACGACATGCATGAACTTCAGCTTCTGTTCCAATCTCATCAATAATGATCACCTCTGGCATGTGATTCTCCACTGCCTCAATCATGACTTTATGCTGCATCCACGGTTCTGGAACCTGCAATCTCCGTGCTGTCCCGATTGCTGGATGTGGAATATCTCCGTCCCCTCCAATTTCATTACTTGTATCAACTATAACCTAAGTGAATATCAGAATAATTAAAAATTATTAGATAATGGCAAATACTTCTATGCACCAATTGCAACGTGCAACTTATGTACAATTTTAAATGATATTAGTTGGTCAGTGTTAGTTGTTTTTACTGAACAATATTAGCTGTTCTAATTGACTGGTATTAGTTTGCACACGGTGTAACTGGTGCACCCAAGTGCACTCTCAGATTATTAGAGGAATGGGAACAAGCACAAACCACTCTCTTTCGGAGCTGGTCAGATAATACTCGTGATATTCCTCGCATGATTGTTGTTTTACCAATACCAGGCCTGCTGGACTGAGACATAATTAGTTCCGTGAGGAAAAAAGTTGCTCCCGCTATACTATACAAAACCCCCCACCCCTGTCTCACCCTTGAAAAGTAAAGGGTCGTTCTGAAAGAAGATGAGGAAATGCACCTCCACATATACAAGAAATAACAATAATAACGAAATTCTGATTTTTCTCCTTCTAATATAGAAAAAAATTGGGTGCGACCAACATGCATCAAATGGAGCTCTTAGGTGTTTGATGATTATACATAAATTCAGCCTTTCAAGACTTAATCATTTCTTGCGTCTATTTTTTCATAAAAGCAATCTGGTAACTGACACTATGTCCGTATATTTCAACAATATGAACCTAGACGTAATCTATGAATATGCATACCACATAGCAGGCCACACAACATATATGATAGAGACTACAGGAAAATTAGAAAACTCGTTCACGACGATTAGGACATCTCAATAGCCTTGGAATGCATTTTTCAGGGTGTGGCTATTAACGTTCGGGTATTTTCTCAATACACCCACTATACAGCAGTATGTGATTGTACAAGGTGCTCTAAAAGGTTGTACATATAGGTGAGATAAAATCCGGGGATGAATAGCTAAGGGGTCAATGATAAAAACATATACTGCTCAAATAAAATAAACTTGTTAACAAAGCAGGGTTATATGCTAGCTTGCCTTCCCAGAAACAAGATGCTTTTACCATACTCAAGCAAATCCAGAACCATGTCCATTTCCTCTCTAAGTGGCCTACCTACTCTGCAAGTTAAACCAACAACTTTTCCACTCCTGTTCCTGATTGCAGATATCCGATGCAAAGTGCCAGCAATCCCAGCCCTATTGTCACCTCCCCATTCCCCGATTGCACTTTCAGCATAATCCAATTCTTCCATTGATACCTGTCCATTAATGAAGTATCGGAGGACAATTTTATACAATTATAAAGAAACAAACACAAGACTTACCACCGTCTTTCTAAGATTCCGCCTGCCAGAATCACCATAATAATATGCTTGTGGCAACCGGCCCATATCCAGTGTCACCTATGACAGCAAATGCAAGAGGCTCGTTTTGAGAGTGTTTTTGATTAATATGCCAAAGTTGACATTAACATGTACTCTAGTGCACAATAAGTAACATTAGTCAGATGAATCTGCAAATTGTCTAATCTTCCATGAGCTGGAGATATAAATTTGCATTCAAAATTCTCAATCAAAACAATCACCATATAATTGTATAAGCACATGGAAAGAAGCTTTCAATTGACAAGAAATTTATAAGCACATAGGAAGGATAAAATTAGGCAGCCTCATTTTGTGCAAAAAGAAACACAAAGCATCGTACCTCCAAAAGCTTATCTAGCTTTGAATGACACAAAAGATTGTCACGCACATCGCAGGGAAGAATCTGCAGAGAAGAAGAAAAGGGGGGCATAAACAGCATATCCAAAGCAGAGTTTAGTAGAACAGTAATTAAATTGACGAAACCTGCAGAAGAGAATGGATATCCGCAGCGGCAGCGGCAGCTTCAGTCGTATGATACTGCGATTGTGGACGGAATTGGAAAGGGCGACTGGTACAAGTGTGTTTCGACTTGGCCGGAAAGAGGAGAGAAGAATTCCGGCGTTGGGATACAAGAGTGTGAGAGTTGATTGGAGCGAATAAACATGACGTAGCCGCCATGGCCGTCGTATGCTGCCCCAATTCCAATTATTTTCTTCTGATGTCTCCCAAAATTGCCATCTACACCTACTAATCGTCTAATCATGAGAGACACAAATATACAGAGTATATGAAATTTTTTTATGGTAAAATTGATTTGTAAATATTATTCTTCCGTTTACTATAAATTTTTATTTTTCTTTCTTTAATGTTTTATAATAAATTTTTTACTTTATAAAAAAATATTTATTTATTAATAAATACAAAATCTTCATACTTCAACAATAACATGACATATTTTGGAAGATTATTTATTATAATTCACACAAAATTCCGAATGGCACGAGACCAACGGAAGTGATTAGTTAAAAGGCTCACCAATATACGGGAAAATATCAAAGTCATTGATATTGCACAAGTTGATATATCGGTTGACTAACATTACATTCGAAATAAGCTGAGAACAATAAATTATTTTGACTCACTTCACTATTCTGGTCATAAATTACAATCCAAAAAGCCATTTTTTTAAATTTTGGTCTCTTTGAGAAGGTAATGTAATGGCCTACAGTTTTCATTAAGAGATCAAGCCAAAATTCGGATAGGTGGGAAGAGCATAATTGTTGGTGGTCTTGGGAGGATTGTTAGAATATCACACAATATTTCTCGTCGAAATAATATTAATAAATCATGAAGTTAATAAGAATTGACAAATATCTCCATTGTACAAGCTCCACCCACGTCCGACAGTATCATATATACAAATGCAGATATTCGAATTCATAACAATTATATCATAGAACAAATTGATGACTATTATCATTTACAACAAGTTCACTTGTTTCATTTATAACAATACATCGTATATATTTGGCATCTAGCAAATGATGCTACATATGAAGTGTAAATTTAGAATCACACGTTATCTTGTAATAAAATCTTGAATTGCTAGAGAAGGTGCAATAAAAATTTCCATGTTACATTGTGCCTCTTTATTAATTTCTTATTGTATCCCTTTGCAATAAAAATAACTTGTCAGATCATTCTCTCAATGCTTATGCTTTACACGATGACGAGTTTGGTGAATACTAAGATTTGATGAGGAGTTGTGAGCCTCAGGATGACCATTTGTAGTGATTTCTGCATGCTCTTCTTCCATCTTTTTATTCTTGATGATCTTCTCTTCAGTGTGTTTATCATCTTCTATACATAGGACCACGGTCTCTGGTCCATCAGGGCCTTCAACAATGGCTTCTTTCACCTTCATATGTTCGTGGGTGCGTACGATATCGATGACCTGAACCATATTCTTCTTCCTCTTCTTGATCAACCACCACAGAGCGAATAAGCACGCCGCGAGGAAGAGAATGCACCCGAATGATATGAAGACTATGATGATGATGGTAGGACCATTGTCGGGAGGTGGTGGTGGTGGAAGAACGGGAGGAGGTGGAGTTATGGGGTGAAAGGGCGGTGGAGGTGGAGGACTGTGAGGAGGTGGTGGAACGCGGGGTGGTGGCGGAGGTGGTACCCGAGGAGGCGGGGGAGGTGGAACGCAGGGTGGTGGTGGAGGTGGTACCCGAGGAGGAGGGGGTGGTGGTACCCAAGGAGGTGGAGGCGGTGGAACACGGGGTGGTGGTGGAGGTGGTACTCGAGGTGGCGGAGGCGGTGGAACACGGGGTGGTGGTGGAGGTGGTACTCGAGGAGGGGGTGGTGGGGGAACGCGGGGTGGTGGGGGAGGTGGAGCACGAGGAGGCGGTGGCGGAGGCCGAGTGGGGCGCATAGGGGATGGGGGTGGTGGGGTGAGAAAAAATGGGAAGGTGGCCATTTGGATGCCTAAAGAGTAGTATGGTAAAAAGACACTTGAATGTGGATGGAGGATTATTAATTTGTAGCACTCCTTATATACTTATGATCCATGTTGTCTATTGCTTCCAAGAAAGCAAAGACTTGACTCCCATTTCAAGATATGTCTTGATGTACATATTGCAGTGGAAAACACTTGTCTCTAATGGCCTTGTTCATTGGGGATCTTCTTACACAAGTATATATGCTCGTAGGTATTTAGATCAAGGTCAATTAAACGATCAAACTTCATCAATTAATCAGAAAGAAAAGAGTTGATGGGTAACATGCATTTAATTTGGACACATTACAAGCATTTTGTCACACTATATAAATGGATCATTCATATGAATGATTAATGATATAATCTTTTTCTTTGTACATACGAATCAATACAACAATTCAAGATTACAAGTATTGACATTCTACATAGGAATCAATACAACAATTCAAGATTACAAGTATTGACATTCTAAAGACAATACACACACATGGCACAACACTAGGTCAACTATGGCTCTACTTCACAAAGAATAAAAGAACTTCTTACACTGAAATTTTAGCATTCCTAAAGAGAGAGAGAGAGAGAGAGCTTACAAGGGAAAAGTACGCGGGTGTTTTCTTCAATGTGAAAGAAGAAATGAAAAGAGGAGCTCGTTCCACATATCTGGTACTCCAGGTAGACACCAATGACTACAATCGGGAACTAATGGATCATCACTCCACGTTCCCACATGAGCATCGCTACGAAATGCACCCATGGGAGTAACATGGAGCACCTGTACAGGGACGGATACGTTTCTGACAGCATTAATTATCGCATCAGATACCGAGTTTCTCTGTCTCCCCTTAACTTTGAGGGACGGCCGCGTCGTCACTTTGCAATTCTGACGGGAACCAGAACTGATAATGTAAGAGCAACAGATGATCCTCCGTTAAAATCACAAACATATATTCATACGAGATTAAATTTTGCATGAGTTTAATGCATGAACATAATTAAGGCTCATTTGGAGGAGAATATGAAACTACACCAACCTCATTTTTCTGCTCATATATTTGAATTCGGTATTATTACACGGATATGGACCATCTCTACCTCCTTTACATTCCTAAATATGTTCGACTTTGTAGCACACAAATTATCAACAGAGAGTAATGGAAGCAGAAAATACAATGGTCTCAACTAATAACACTCACAAAATTATTTTATCGACCCACTTTATAGCTATGTTTGATTGCACAAGTAGCTAAAAATGTAGTACACATGAGTGTATAGCATTTCAGTGTATGTTATTAAGGCATTATTCCTATTAATGGAAATGTCCGATTGGGAAATAATCAACACGATATATGTGCAGTCCAGTAAATAAATAGATAGATGCACACCTCCAATGAGTGGATTCAAAGGTTCGAAAAAAAACTTTCGTCCGATTTGGATTTACTGTATTCTCTAACCATGACTTCCATGTAGCTAGCGCGACCTTGAAGGCACTACTTATTGGCATCCCAAGCTTCACCCTTCCACCAATTTGAAAATACCAACCCCTGTCTGAAAATCCACGTTAGAAAGTATATATAATAAGAAAAGTTAAAAATGTAATGGAATAGGTCCGAATTTAGTAGTTTCAAGTTCATTGTAATATAAGGAACATTTATTTCAAATTTATTAAATAATCGGCACATGAGTTTTATTCCAATAACGGAAGCATGCCAATAAACGAGTTCTGTAGATCTCGTAATGCATGTTAAGAGAAGTTTTGGGAAATCGGACTTGTTTTTGGGTATGGAGAAATATCTTTCATTTTTATTCACAATATCAATTACATAAACACATACACTAATGTTCTTAAAACTATACGGGTATCAAGAAGCCCAAAACTTCACCCTTGAAGTAAACAACGGCGACTTCTAAATCATTTATCAAAAATATTCCATAAACAATCTAGGAGTAAACTCTAATGCAAGAATGAAACATCACTAATCACACACTATGCTGAACAACTAATCTCAATCCAGCATCACCAACAAGTTCTTAATTCTCAAAATATGCACATAAAGTAACAGACAGAAACGAGACCACTTACATCTTAAAGAGTTTCGTCGGCGTCCACCAATGCCCCGAGTTGAAAACGAGAATATCAGAATCAATCCATTCTTGACTAATATCATCCACTTGATCCAGCTTCAGCACAGCCTTCACTCTCTTTGGAGAATGCTTAGGCCCCTGCCCCGGCTGCACTAAGAAAACCGAGCGATAGAACTCAACTGTAAAACGATACCTCTCGAATAGAATACTCAAATGCCTAATCTGCTTAGTGATCTCATTCCCATTGATTTCATACACACCTCTCTTATCCTCAACACCACTCATCAACATACAAACCATCGACTCCCACTGTGTCCGACTCAACGAATCACCAACAAACACGACTCTCTTCCCACGAAGATACTCCAACACAACACGCACATCAAACCTCCCAATTTCACAGTTCTTAGGCTTCCACCTCCACTTTAGGTACTCTTTATCCTCCCTCCCATTACCCAAACAATCGAACCCTTTCTCCGCAAACGGGCATTGTGAGGCATTATATAAGGGATAACTTTCATCAATCACCCAATTCCCATCAAACACATTGCATTCATTGCTCAAAAAATGAGAAGATTTGCTACTATTACCATCACCATTTCCATTAATTCCAACTAAATCTTCAGAAGATGGAAACATGTAAAAGTAACTGGATCCCATTACAACAATGAAACAGATTATTGAACCAACCATGAACAATGCAGTGATCGATTGAAAAGTGGAACTTTTGCTGTAATTAGCAGCTAAAAACTTGGTAAATTTTTGAACCCTTTTCAAAAATGGCTTCAAATAACTGCACACATCCCAGTACAATCTACTCATCTCTACTGCACAGACAAATTACACAAAAGATTCAATTTTTATCATCAAGAAATGAACTTTACTCTTCCTAAGGAAGTCTCAAGCAGGCATGACAGAAAATCATACAGATGCAGCAACTGGGCTCTGAAGATTTGAACGTACAGCTGAGGTGCGGAATCAAGAACGGTGAATAAGGTCAGGGGACGAGGGTAGTTTGGTAATTTAGGAGCTGTAGGCGTGAGAACGAAGGCGGAACTAATAAATGGGGAGGACGTGGTGGCCGGTGGGCTATAATGTTTATAATGTTGTCTGGAAATTTCTTGCATAAAAAAAGTTTAAAAAAAGGGAAAAACAAATCAAGATTCGTGTGTTTGTCTGAAAGTTGGAAATAATAGTATAATACTTGCTTATAGTATTGCAAGTCAATACATATACATATACATATGTATAATGTTATCTAAGCAATAGATCGTATATGTAGGAGTAATAATTTAAATTTAAAGAATCAATTTTACTAATTTCTATACAAATTAATACTCCCTTCGTCCCTCTATAAACTTCTTATTTCTTTTTGTTATTTTGTTTAAGAAAATGTATTATTTATTATTATATGGTGGGCAACATGTTGACTTTTGTATAAAATAATGAAAAGTTGTGAAAAAATAATAGAAAGTTGTGAAAAAGTAATAAGGAGTTGTGAAAAGTGGTATTTGTTTATTAATATATGAAATAGTATTGTTGTTTTTTATGGAATGAGAAATTTATAATGGGACATCCAAAAAGGAAAGTGAGAAATTTATAGTGGAACGAAGAGAGTATAAGATAAAAATTTGTATGAGATAATTTTATGATGAGACCACGCACATTAACATCCACCCTCTAAAATAATAATGACTCATAGTCAATTTATATTCCATTTAATTGTCTCATTTTTTAAAATAAAATGGTTTCATGTAAGACTAACTCATTAATATAATATGATGAAAACACATTAATTTGGTCATTTCTTACAAAATTATATACATATTTATATATATATATATATATATATATCATTACTTTATTTAAAAAAATGTATCATTTCTTAAAGTTTATTCCTCGGGTGTAATTTAATAGGACAATAAAAATAAATTTTACGATAAAATTAGTTCACACGATAATTTCTGTAAATTATCAAAAAGCTTAGGAAAATAATTTTGGTTATAAAAATATTATTATAAATTATCAAAGAGCTTATTATTTTTTATTAGTCAAATGTTTTTAACAATCTGTAAGTTATATAACAGCTATATTTTATAAGATATTTAAAATAAATTTAGTTAAATTGACTCAATTTGCACATTTCCATAGAATCTAGCCCGTAAATTTCTGTTAAATTTAGTACGTATGTTTCAATTATATTTACTGTACTTTTTATATATTTGATCAGTTACATATATAATACAATACGTGTATACAATATTTATTATTTTGCAGACTAATCATTAAGTTGTGATCACTATAAATTGCATATTGTATAACAATTAATTTCATGGACACTTACCAAAAATGACATAATTAAAGCTGGGTTGATGTGTAAATTACGCTAAAAGGTTTGAATTAAGCCAAAATTAGGTAACATTGATTCACTTACTTTGGATATTATTGATTGGACTTTACGTTAAACTAGAAAAAGTAGTGTGGGGTGAATATTTAATATATGTAAAGCTCTGGGGCCCAATATCTTGTTGGCTACCCTAATAGACGTTTGTTTTGGGATTAAGGGGTCGTGGGAAGTCATGACTTTGAAATCCTGAGATGTGAAAACCTTGATGAATAGTAAAAGTGTATGTTTGTTTTGGAATTTTAGTAGGGTAGGATGTTACTTTATGTCAAATCAAAGTGTGATAATGATTGATTTTATAGGTATAATAGATATTTTATGAGTGTTGTGTTGGAAAAAGTAATAATAGGTTTAATATGTATTTTTAGGTGTGGATTGAGTTTGGGATGTGAAATCCGGATGTTACATCCCAAACTCGTGTAGAGACGTGATCGCAAAGTCCTATGTTCATCTGTGCTAGTCTCAAAACAAACATACCCTTAGTGTTCCACACAATGCCTTATTTATGGATCAATTTACATTTGTTCCAACAATTGTTTCTTTACAATTTTTTTTAATTAATTTTTGGATTATTTGTGCACCCTATTTGTTTTGCAGGGGATCAGTATAGAAAAAGAAAAATACTTTCGTTTCAATTAGTTATGTACGACATTAAGTATACTAAGATCAACTAAAATATCACTCGGTACGAGAGAAATGGACACATGGATCTGATATTTAACATTAAGTCATACAAAGAAAATGTAGACTATATAAATAGCTACTCCAAGAAAGCATTAAATACATTTGGTGAGTAAGCAAAACTTGCATATGCAAAGTTTTAGTAGTTGAGACATCTAAAATTATTTATTCTAATCTTTCATCATTTTGATTGTTGTTTGGCCGTCTTATTTAGCCACGTAAATTTCACTGCCAAAATATACCATTAAAAACCTAATTCTCTCTATCCAATCCAAGAGAGTATAGAAAAAAGAATTATACACTTTCTCGGTTCCACGAAGATAGATTTGCACATATTTTACACAAAAATTAAGAATTAAAAGTTATTATAATTAAAACATTAAAAATGTTGCATTATTTTCCCATTTATCCATGTTACTACACATTTCTCAAAACAATTACCAAATAAAAAAATAAAAATATAAAATATAATTTAATGATATTTTAAATATACGGAAAAAGATATATTAAACCAATTTTATGAAGTTCCACGGTCGTGATCCTAAATATTACTTCTGATAGAGTTAAAACATTTCTTATTAAAAAGAGATCATTATTTAATAAAACTTTAAAAATCTAAAGAAAATTTTAATTTTCTAATTCGACAAAGTTGCGTAGTCAGACGCGCTAAATTATTTTGTAATTATTTTACTGGGTCATTTACATATTAATTTAAAAATAGTAATATTTATAAATTGATTAAAAATATGTTATATACATTAAAAAAAAAATTTAACAGAAGCATATATTTTTTTTAACAAAATTAATTTATAATTAGTAGTCTTATTTTTTGAATTGTTTTATAATTTTTCTGTTATCATAGTGAAATTGGATGTTATCTCCTTTCATATACCTTGTTGAATTGTCAAGTCTTTATAATATTAAAATAAAATAAAAATGCAGTTTGATTGTTGATAACTTGATCTGTACTATAACCTATAGGTGATATTTTTAAATAAAAATAATAATAATAAAAAAAACCTATAGGTGTATCAGATCAGATCCATGTCTGGTTTGGATGTCGACATTACCTGTGGATAATGCCAACCCAGAAAACATATATAATTGAAGAGTGCAAGAAGTGGTTTTGAAAAAAAAAAACATGCAGTTATCTTAAATTATATATGAAATTGTAACATAAATTGTTGACATTAAATTACAAAAACTTTGAACTTATTGGAGTAAAATTGGATCATGGCATATTAAGCCTAGTACGAGTTCGATTTTACAATTAAATACTCTATTCGTCCTAAAAAAAAAAAAATTGCATATTTTCTATTTTGGTCAGTCGTATAAATAAGCACAAGACATTTCTAAATCCTTTTCCATTCCTTCTCAAGATTGAAAACAACTTATGTTTCCACAAATTCTTCACATTCTTGCAACTATGAAGTTGACTTGTTGCCTTTGGCAAATTTAAACTCAATTAATGGTAAACCAATTTAAAACAGGAGCCAAGGCAATATATGAGCTTTAGCTCATCAATCATGGATGGAAGGGCGTGTGTTGTTAGGCAATCTACGACCCCGTACGAACGAGCTGAACAGATGCAGAGCCCTCGAAGGCTGCGCATAGGCCACCATATGAGCAGCTCCTCTAACTGTGGCAAAGGTTAACAAGTTTCCATACCCTATTGCCCAACCTCCCACCTATCATCAACCATGCATGAACAAACGGCATACACAAGACTTAAGATTATTTTATAGAGACACCCTCTTATAAAATCGTCCGCAATTACCTGGCCTTTATGGAACCAAGCTCCATATGGGACCGTAATCTTGAACTTTAGATCCTCAGCAAGCTCGCGTACAAGCGTCCGTGATCCAAGTAATGGCACTACTGAATCCTGATCACCGCTGAAATTGGCGTAGTATGCAGATATTTGTCAGTTTTCGATAGTTAAAAGAAGGGCAAATTGTTTCGTGAGTTAAGATGAATGGACAAAAATGAAGTTCTTATGAGTTTAGTATCTGCACCCACCAAAATACTTAACATATCCATCACTTGGTCAAACGTACTTTAGAAAATAAAAAGTAGATAACCCGGGACTCTTATAAGCTTGTATTTCTTATATTTTTCGCTTTCGAAATATAATAATAATCCTAAGCTCTTATACGATATTCAAGATTGAAAATTCGAAAATAAATGAAATAATCTTTTTAAAAGCCCAAGGATATTTTCAGGAAATAGAGCTATTTGAGGGTATTTTTGACCTTTTTGATATAATTTTGACCAAATAGTGGAGTATTAGGTAATTTTGTTGGTGCAAACAGCAATGTCCTTTAGTTAATTACCTGAAAATCCAAACCGGGATATGATTGCTAATGATCCTCTTGAGCAATGGAAGAATGTTTATGTTTCCATCTGTCACATTATAGTTCAAAATGCTGCAAACAAAGTTAAGACAACAGAAAAGTTAGTTAACTAACCTTCTTTGTTTCAGTGATTAAGACCACCCTCCAAGACTTACCCACTGCACACGCTCCATTCATATGGTAGTTTGGTTCGATTTGCATGAAGAGCCTTCTGAACCTCGGGGAGGTTGAAGTAGAAGGTCTTTTCATGGTACATGCAAACATCGACTCCAACACTGATCTTAGTAGCCTGTAACAATGTATATTGCCGTTACTTCTTTTAACCGAATGTGCATATAAAAGAACCATATAAAATTACCATCTTTTTGAGACGAAGCTCTTGCTCTGCTATGGCTGGATAGCAAACATCAAGTATGACATCGTATCTATTTATATAGCTGCCCACAATCTTTTTTGCCTCGGATATGGCTTTGATACAGGGCTTAGTCACATTGTGTAGACCACCAAAGGTATAATCATCGAAATCACATTCATTCATTATGGTATGACCAACTTCATCTGAAATCATTCCATGTGACCAGAAGAAACCATAAACAGCTGGGACATCACGATCAAGCCTGAGAAGTGGATTTCCAATCTGGCCAAAGGAAAACCGTTTATAAGTTTGGAGAGCTTGCAATTGAACAATTAATAATGAATTATGCCTAGTTATGTGTTCTCACAGCAACCCCCTTGATGTTGAACTTGAAGTCTGCAGAATGTTCGTTGTGGTCCAGTAGGGCAATGGCTAATTGTGGTATGTAATGTCCTACACAGAAGATTAAAAAGGATTTAATTTCATATAACTGATGTGAATTTTAGTAACAAGCGCCCGTATGGATCATTCGACTGTGACATTCTTACCTGCATAACTTTCTCCAGTGAGAAATAAATCTCTGTTTTTGAATGTGGGAAACTTCTTATACCATCCCATCAAGAAGATGTGCATATCCATTGCTGACATAGAAAAAGATAAAGAAGTGGACTTCAATCACCCCTAAACTTCCTGAAGTAACTTATAATTCTAGTTTATGAGTAGTACGTGCGTAAAATTTTATGGCAAAATTTCTTCACCTGTGGACGCATCACCACAGTTGTAATCTGAGTTTGTATTTGAATATGACCATCCCACACCAGCTGGAGAATCAACAAAGAGAAGATTCGATGCTACAAAAAATAAGAAATAGGAATTGTTACTACTGAATAATTTGATCAAAAACATCTATTATTTCACACGATTTGGACTCTTTGAGACCAGAAAAAGGACATTTCACCTTTGTTCCATGAGTTTGAATTTATTCGAAGGCCTCTGCCATCTCCTCGAGGAAAGAAAGGACCTAACTCCGAAAAGGCACCACCTCCCACAGATGAGCAACCTGGCCCTGAATACAACAACACACATAAATGCTGAGAACCCTTCCTTACTTTTTGCCAAAGTAAACAATGTCTGATTTTCAAACACCGATGTTCTTCATTTTGTGATTTAAAGCATGTTAAGGTGCTTCAACATTACTTTTGAAGCAACCCCCACATTGAAATTCAAGAATTTGGATTACTCTAACATCATATTCCTTTCCAAAAAAGGCGAAATCGGGCATATCTCTTGCGATACATACATTTAATCTCATTAGTGAAGTCCACCTACTAATTAAACTTTGACTATCTCACACAAGATTATGTGTATAGAGATAAGTAAAGAGAGATTAAACTTATTCAACAATATTTCGTCCATTCTAAAACTTATCAACATTTAAGTGCTTTAGAATCAAGAATTCCCCAGAATCAACCCAAGATTCCCCTCTCTGCAAAGGGCAGACAACTAATCAAAATCAGTCACCATTTCATAAACAAGATATTCAATATTTTATTCCAACGCTCCCCAAACACAGCACAATGTAATTGATTAAAGCCCTAAATGCAAATTTCAATCTACAACGAAACATCATATTATCACACTGGAATGTGAATTCAGGTTCTGTAGATAAAACGAAATGAATTGCAGAATTTTACCTCCATTGAGCCATAAAGTAAGAGTTTTATGATCAGGGTCCTCCGCAGCCTCTACAAAGTAGTAAAACAAACTTCTCCCATTCTTCACATCCACATCTACATACCCTGCATACTGCCTGAACTTCACCGCCGGTTGCCCCGGCAATTTCACCACCAGATCCTCTTCCGGGAAGCCATAACCACCGCTAACCGCCAATCCCACCACCAGCACTGCCGCCCACCAAAATCCCATCTCAGAAAGCGCAGCAGATACATATGCTTATGAGTACGCGCGCGCAAACGCATATTTATATACATATGTAAACAGGATTTGAACAGTGTAAGTAAAGAATCCCGCCAAGAAAAACACGCGTCAATTTTGCTCAAAAAAAGTTAATCAATTTGGCCCTAAAATCCTTCGGATTTATGGCTTTTTTCCCATTTGATAGATACAGTGATGAAAAATGTGAGCGCTGAAAGCTTTCTGTTAAGGATTTTTTGTTCTTTTTATCATTTTATATCAATAGCTTGTTATGGAAAGGAGCAGCAGAAAGCTGGCAGTCAGCTTAAGATATCTGTATTTCACCAACAAATAAAAAAAAATTGAGAAAGAAAATGAAAATTACCCACTCCCACAATGATTAAAATTTAAAAATTCTTTTAAAGTAAATAATTAAAAAATGTTTTTTTTATTCATACAAGCTTATTTATGCTCAACCCTCACAAATTCTACCCTCAAATAAATACTCATTAATTTATTATTTACATCATTTAGATTTGTTCCATAATATCTTCAACTCAATAATGTTCATTCCAATAGAGAAAAATCACTCACTATTGTAGATTTTTGTATAAAATGATTTCTCTATTCAACTTTTCTGGCATCATTTATACATATATTCTGCTAGTTCAGAAATTGTGAGCAACATGCTACGAGGTTTTAGAAATGAAACCTACGAGAAACAATGATTATTTATTTTTGTTACTTTTCGTTATTTTTATTGATTTCTGCTATATTTACGTAGGTTGATTTTTTATTGATTTCATAGGTTGATTTCTGTTGTATTTACATTTGGTTTGTAATTTTTGTGAATTTTATTTATATCTTTTTGGTTGTTTAATATGGTTTCTTTTCAAGTTTCCAAAATGGCGGTGAATTTTGGTGTTATATGCAGAATTTTTCGGTAATTTGCAATAAATTTATATTGTTATTAAAAATCGAAAAACTGTATAATGTAAAAAAAACTACATATATACAAAATTGAAGCAACACATGAGTATTGAATTAAAAATTTAAACCCATAAAAATAATAAATTTAGAAGAAATAAAATTTATGAAAAGTATAGAATAATAAAAACAAGGATTTATTACTGCGAGAGACTCTTTTACCTTGCGAAACCCAGGTAAGGCCTCCACTGTTTAGTAATTAAATTAGGGACATAATTCCACTGTGCAGGTCACATCACCTCCTGTGAGTAGAGGAATGCACTACACTTTCCAGCTATTTTCATACCTCCATGGCTCCGGCCTGAAAATGAAACTGTGATCGGTTTTTTTTTTTTCAATTTTGTAATTCCAGCAACTGAACAAGACTACCCTCTTTCTTCTACTTCTTTTGCTTTATGTCACATCAAACATCTTGCTATCATCTACAGTATGGGGAAAAAGGCTACCAACATAGCGGAAAAAGCCTACATCTGGCCCTATTTGTTATGTTAACTCATAGGTGTCCGTGGGTGCAGATTTGCTACTTAAAATGGCTCAAGTCGTAAGTTAACAATAACTAAAATTAGACATTTAAATTTAAAAAAATACTAATAAAAAAGAAAAATAAAGGGCTGTAATAAGTCAACAGTGACCCCACAAAATTATGTATTCCCTCCGTTCTACAGGAATTTGCACACTTTTCTTATCCGGACGTTCCACATAAATTTGCATACTATTAAAAAAGAAAATATTAATTTACGTTCACACTCACAAATCTATACACATATTTATTTATATGTCACTACTTTATATATAAAATTCATTTTTCTTAAAAAATGTGTTGTCCAGTAGAGTGCAAATTCCTACAGGATGGAGGGAGTATTTTGTAATAAAATAGTTCTATTTATAACATGACATTTTGTGTTCTTTTCAGAAAATATGATATTGAAAGTGGTCGGTATATATATATATATGTATATGTATATATATATGCAACCAAGTGACATAATTTTTTAAATTGTGCAATTTTAATTCTATATTAATAATGTTGAGGGATTTTTGGACGTGTCACTCAACTGAACGGACAGATTTCCATGAGGCAATGGCTTTAGGGTATGTTTGTTTTGAGACTAGCACAGATGGACGTAGGACTTTGCTATCACGTTTTTACACGAGTTTGGGATGTAACATCCGGATTTCACATCTCAAACTCAATCTACACCTAAAAATACCTATTAAACCTATTATTACTCTTTCCAACACAACACTCATAAAATACTTATTATATCTATAAAATCAATTATTATCACACTTTGATTTGACATAAAGTAACATCCTACCCTACTAAAATTCCAAAACAAACACACATTTTTACTATTCATCAAGGTTTTCACATCTTAGGATTTCAAAGTCATGACTTCCCACGACTCCCTTAATCCCAAAACAAACGTACCCTTAATGACTTGAGGTCACTCCGATCCTATTTTCGTCCTTTACTTAATTTTTGCAAATGGATTTGAATACAAAGTTCTTGACACCATACAATTATTACCATTTGTTGGGTAAAGATGAAAACCGATAGATTTTGGTGTTGCTAGGAATGACAAAAAAGGTGGAAAATTTATTGGGCCAGAGCCCAAGGGGTTTTGGCCCATCTAGTTTACTTAGGCCCACATCTTCCAAACTCTAAATGTAGATTGGAAGCCATCATATTTAAACCACCGAGCTTCTCCTTGTCACGGATGATCGAACATTCGTGAGTAGAGAAGCCGGTGCTTGTGGTGTGCTACCTCACTCGACGGGTCTTTGGTGCATGTGGTGTGCTACCTCACTCTACGGGTCTTTAGTGTCTTCTCCCAACATCGGTTTTGAGTCCACCTAAACGGATGACGCTTGTGGTGTGCTACCTCACTCGACGGGTCTTTGGTGCATGTGGTGTGCTACCTCACTCGACGGGTCTTTAGTGTCTTCTCCCAACATCGGTTTTGAGTCCACCTAAACGGATGGTCTGAACCCATGTCCTCAACCAAACCGTCTAAAACCACCGGCTTCTCTACTCACACAATCACGAATGTTCGATCAGCCGTGACAAGGAGAAGCTCGGTGGTTTAAATATGGTGGCTTCCAATCTACATTTAGAGTTTGAAAGATATGGGCCTGAGTAAACCAGATGGGCCAAAACCCCTTGGGCTCACGCCCAACGCCATTTTTTTCATTTTTAGGACTAATGCAGATGAATTTATCAGGCCAATAGCTTAGCTATATTGTTCAATCATCACAGAATTGAAAAAAAAAAAAAATCATACAATTTTGCCTATAATTCTTTACATTTTTAGGTTCTCACTAATTCACATAGGCTTCGAGTGATTGACATATAACTAAAGTATGGGATTTAATTGCAAAGATTAAGTCAGTTGACACCAATTTTAGCATGTTTTTGCAGCAAGAATAAAAGAACACAAGGCACTTCTAAAACATTTCCATTCCTCTTCAAGATGAAAACATATTTTTCCTCAAATTCTTCACATTGTGACAACAACTATGAAGTGAACTTGTGGCCTTCGGCAAATTTAAACTAAATTAACTGTAAAACCAATTCAAAACAAATGCCAAAAAGCAATGTATGAGCTGCTTAGGCTCATCAATCATTAATCGAAGGGCGTGTGTTGTTGGGCAATCTTCGACCCCGTACGAACGAGCTGAACAGATGCAGAGCCCTTGAAGGCTGTGCATAGGGCACCATATGAGCAGCTCCTCTAACTGTAGCAAAGGTTAACATGTTTCCATACTCCGTTGCCCAACCTCCCACCTATCATGAAAGATCGAAATATGAAAGATGAAAGTTTGTTTTATTGAAGTACTCTCTTGTAAGATCATCTGTTTATGTGAAATTACCTGGCCTTTATGGAACCAAGCTCCATATGGGACTGTGATCTTGAACTTCAGATCCTCAGCAAGCTCGCGTACTAGTGTTCGTGATCCAAGTAATGGTACTACTGAATCTTGATCACCGCTGAAATTGGTGGATACTATATCAGTTTTAAATAGTTAAAAGGGAAGTTTGAAGAGTTCTGTAAGTTATCCATATTTCGGTTTAAATCTTGTCAACTTCCATGAAGATGCATTGTAGTCTGGAAACCGGATGTAGGAGGTGAAACATCCGTCGGCCAATCAAACTCTGCCACGTCAACGTCAACCACGTGTTTCACCTCCTACAGCTAGTTATCGAACTAAAATTTGAACCAGTTATCAAACTAAATGTCAATTCATAAAAATCGAAAGAATGGAAATCGAAATAGGGTATCTACAGGATCAAAAGGCTATTTCCGCAAATTGTTTCACGAGTTGAGATGAATCGACAGAAATGGAGCTCTTACAAGTTCAGTTAATTACCTGAAAATCCAAACTGGAATATGATTGTGAATGATCCTCTTGAGCAGAGGAAGAATGTCAATGTTTCCATCCGTCTCATTATAGTTCAAAAGGCTGCAAACAAAGTTCAGACAACAGAAAAGTAAGTTAATGAAGCGTCTCATCTCAACGATCAAGACCACCCTACGAGACTTACCCACTGCACATACTCCACTCATACGATAGTTTGGTTCGATTTGCATGAAGAGCCTTCTGAACCTCAGGGAGGTTGAAGTAGAAGCGCCTTTCATAGCTCATGCAAACATCTACCCCAACACTCATCTTAGTAGCCTGTAACAATATTATATGCCATTACATTCTTTACTAAATGTATGCATAAGAGAATTAAGTTCTTCGGGTCTCAAATTACCATCTTTTTCAGTCGAAGCTCTTGCTCTACTATGGATGGATAGCAAACGTCAAGAATGACATCATAGTTATTTACATAATCTCCCACAATCTTGTTTGCTTCAGCTATGGCTTTGTTACAGGAAGTACTCACATTGTGTGGATTGGCAAAGGTATAATCATCAAAATCACAATCATTCATGATGGTATGGCCAATTTCATCTGAAATCATTCCATGTGACCAGAAGAAATCATAAGTAGCTGGAACATCGCGATCAAGCCTGAGAAGTGGATTCCCAATCTGACCAAAGGAAAACCATTTATATAAGCCTAGAGAGCTTGCAATGGGAAAAGATTAACATGTTTGTCTAAATCTTTAAGAAAATCATATAGAAATAATTTACTATTTTATAACAAGATTCAGCCTAGTAATGTGTGTGTCTTACAGCAACCCCCTTGATGTTGAACTTGAAATCTTCAGAATGTTCATTGTGGTCCAATAGAGCAATGGCTAGTTGTGGTATGTAATGTCCTACACAGAAAAATAAAGGAAATATTTCATATTAAAAATAGAAAACAAATATCATGCAGAGCACCAAACCAGCTTTTGCTTTATCTATTTTGTACAGAGAAAGAAATGCGAATAAACGAATAACGAGCTGCCATACAGATAAATTCAACTGTAACACTCTTACCTGCATAGCTTTCTCCTGTGAGAAATAAATCTCTTTTTCTGAATGTGGGAAACTTCTTATACCATTCCATCATGAACACGTGCATATCCATTGCTGTCATATAAATTTTTTTGGGTAAGTATATGCTGATTCAAGTGTTAGCCGTATATGTCAAATTGTTAACGTTAAATTTTAACTACTAGAGTTGGACAATAGTGAAAGGGAGTTAAGCGTTAAAACCCTATTAAGCGACTTCTCTACCTGTGGACGCATCACCACACTCGTAATCTGAGCTTGTATTTGAATATGACCATCCCACACCAGCAGGAGACTCGACAAATAGAAGATTCGATGCTACACGGGAAAGAGTAGAAATTGTTATTATTGAATAATTTGAGCAAAATATCTATCATTTCACACAAGTTGGACACATGAGACAAGAAAAAGGATAAACATGTCACCTTTGTTCCATGATTTTGAATTTATTCGAAGACCTCTGCCATCTCCCCGAGGAAAGAAAGGGCCTAACTCCGTGAAGGCGCCTCCTCCCACTGACGAGCAACCTGGCCCTAAACACAACCAAAAGCAAATGCTAAGAACCCTGAATGCTGCTCCCTTTGTTTTTTTCAAAGTAAATAATGTTTGATTTTCAAACATTGATGCTCTTCACTTTGTTCTTCAAATCATGCTAAAGTGCTTCAACATTACTTTGGAAGCATCTAAAGAGAACCCCCACAATAGGTCAAAATTCAAGAATTTGGGTTGCTCTTACATCACATTCCTTCCCGAGAGAGGCAAAATTGGTAAATCACTTGTGAGATGTACGTTTAAACTCATTAGTGAAGTTCATCTAATAATTTTACATGTTCTTATAAATCTAATTCAACTTGGCCAAACGAGATTGGAGATTGATCTAACGAATATCTCATACAAGTCTTTGCGTACAGTGATAATTAGAGAGTGAATGAACTTATTCACCAATATTTGTACATTTTAAGCATTCCTTGAACTTATCAACATTTGAGTGCTTTAGAATCAAGATTTCCCCAGAATCAACCTCGGATTCCTCTGTCTCTACAACGGGTTAGTCAACATTTCAAAAAAAAAAAAGAAGGGAACTCAAATGGGATCTCCAAATATTCATTGGACTAAATTGGAAAACTACGAAAACAACAGAAGTGAAAAAAGCAGTCAATATTCAACCAAATTTCAAAATTGAATGTGGTTAAAGCCCTAATGTAAACATCAAAAGTGAAAATCTAATCATCAACACAAATTTCAATCTACAATGAAAATTCAGCTTCTGCAGATAAAAAATTAAACAAGAAAATTGCAGAATTTTACCTCCATTGAGCCATAAAGTAAGAGGTTTACGATCAGGGTCCTCCGCAGCCTCTACAAAGTAGTAAAACAAACTCCTCCCATGCTTCACATCCACATCCACATACCCAGCATACTGCCTGAACTTCACCGCCGGCTGCCCCGGCAATTTAACCACCAGATCCTCCTCCGGGAAGCCATAAACACCGCAAACCGCCAACCCCACCACCAGCACCACCGCCAAATTCCACATTAGAAAGAGCAGGCTCGAAGCAAAACTAGTTAATGCAGATGCACACACTTATGAGTATGAGCGCCGCACATACACACACATTTATATATAGATAAACAAGATTCGGACAGAGTAAATAAAGAATTCCGTCATGAAAAAGGCACGTGAATCCTGGGTATGCTTTAGCCAAAAAAAAAAAAGCAATTAATTTGGGCCTAAAATTCTTCAGAGTTATGGCTTTTTCCCCACTGATAGATACAGGGTGTATACGCCATAATCATACATGTTACGTGGGCGTGAAATATGAATAATGTGAGGGGTTAAAGCTGATTGCGGATGAGGTAATTTCTGTTAAGGATTTTTTGTTTTTATGTCGAAAGTTTGTTATGGAAGGAAAGAGAGAGAATGATGATCAGAGAGAGACGTTGGAAAGTTGCAGAGAAGAAGCAGAGCAGCAATGTGGCCATTTACGACTCATTAATAATGTGGCACTCTCTTTAAAATATCTCAAATTTTCTTAAAGTTAAATAATAAAATTAAAAAAATTGTATGTTATTAATTTTTATGAGTGTAATTTTTTTTTAAAGTGTGTGAAAGTAGAATTGGAAATACAAATAAGATAAATGTGAAAATAGTTTTGAGACGAAGAAGTATATAAATATATACTATTTCAATTGAATTAAATCACATAGATTAAAAAACTATAATAATTAAAATTTTAAACTTATTTTCTCATTTAGTCTCATGACTATGCATTTTATAAAATAATTATTGATAACAAGATAAATTAAATAAATAAAAAGATGGAAAAATAAATCTAAGGATATCTTAAATATAGTAATAAATCTATTTTTTAGTGAAACAGATTAAAATAAAAGAGTAAATCTTGTGTAAGAATGTCTCATGATGTTAGACCACTCACTTATTAAGTAAAAAATTATCACTTTTAGAAAGTGATAATATTTTTACTAAAAGAAAAAGGGTCATTTAGATATTGGTTTAAAAAAATAGTACAGAAGCATATATTTTTTTCTGCACAGAACCAATTTATAATTTTTGTCAATTTTGTGAACCATTTTGTCATTTTCCCAAGGAAAAATTATAAAGAAGTCAAGTGTACAAAAATTATAAAGAGAGCAAGTGTGCAAATATTATAAAATTTGCACACTCAAAAAATAAGACTCAGAATGAACGTGCAAATATTATAAAATTTGCACGTTTGCCCCTTTTGTAAATATACTATACAAATTGTCCTTCTATGTAACTGTCTTTTTATTAAAAAAAACTATATCATTTTTCATAAAAACATTATCATTTTATAAAAATGATAAATTTTATTAACAAATGACATATTCATATTAGTCTCATGTCATTAAACGATCTCATATAATTTTTATTTTTCTAAAATGAAGAGTAAGTCCATCTTTGTAAAATAGATGGAGTATCAGTATTTTTCACATATATAATTTTGATGTTGAAATTACCAATTTAGAAACAGAGAGCAAGTCGTTTCTGAAAACTCGATTATCTAATTATCACTATGCATATTATAATATTAAAAAAGATATAAATATTTTTTAAATAGCTATATACTCCCTCTGTTCCGGATCAATTTGCACACTTTTCATTTTAGGTTGTCCCAAACCAATTTGCACACTACTTAAAAGGGAAACATCGATTTGCGTGCACACTCACAAAACTTTCTACACATTTACCCATACACCACTACTTTATTTAAAAAATACATTTTTTTTAAACTGTGTACCATCCCAGGGGTGCAAATACCCCTGGGACGGAGGGAGTATAATATAGGGATGAAAAATTTATAAGCCTAATAACTTCGTTTCATATTGAATTTGGTCCACATAAATTACACATTTTGATATTGGTCCTGTAAGTTTAAAAATATTTTAATTTTGGTCTTTTTACAAACTTAGAGGACCAAAATCTATAAGTTTCTAAAAGGACCAAAATCAAAATATTTTCAAACTTATATGACCAAAATCAAAATGTATAATCTATGTGGATCAAATTCAAATTTGTGACAAGTTATAGGAGTTAAAAAAACTTTAATCCCTATAATATACATAATAATATCGTTTAGTGACATTTTTATTGCGCCCTCGTGTGAGATTTGAATAAAATTAATTTGCTCTTTTGTGCAAAACTAAGTAGATGCATGATTGTGATGCAGTGAGTGAGATCAATCTAAATGATACACCTATAATTAAAACTAAAATAATTTAAGATATTTACCTATGTATCTTCAATATCTTTAGTAGGATAGGATTTTTTTTTTCTTTTGGTGGGAATCATTTTCAGTAGTTTTGTGGAAGAAAATTTACTATTCCTTTCTCGTACTAATTTAGTTATAATTGAATTGATTACTATATTAAATTATTTTCACACAATTGACATTGAAACATAATTTTCTTTCATCGGACAAAAAAAAAATCTTCACCAAAAATAAGATCGCATGAGACATGCCCATAGATCTTGAAAAGTATTGAAAACCAATGACCAATTCAACTAATAGTGAGAAATCATATTTGAAAAATTAAATGTTGTGAGTGGTCCAAGAGTGAGACGGTTTTCTTGTCAAATTCCTTCATAAATTTCATACATTTTTAAAAAAATTTGTTGAAAAAAAAAAACAGTGTTAAGTTATTATGGGATTGTTTAGTGTGGTTGTTATGAAAATCCAAAAATAATATGATTTTCAACAAATCAAAAGTACACGAGGACGAGATTATATTAAAATTAAAAAGTAGAGTGTAGGATTGATTGCTTAATACTTAAATGTAAGTTTGAATGTGAGTTGTTATAAGAATGATATAGAAGAATGAATTGTGTATTGATTGCCATTCTGGCTGTTTGAGAAGTATTTTCTCCTGGGGCTCATTTGGGGTTCGTAAGATAAAAGTATCTATCCGTACGGATAAATATTTTTATCTTACGAACCAAATGAGATAGACTCATTGTAGTTAACAACTTTACTGGGTGTGTCTCATACCTTCTGTTTGAGCTTTCAATATAATTTCATTTTGCTGATCAAAATTTTTTTTAAAAAAAATTAAAACTGCGAGGAGCATTCTTAAAAAAATTACTATAGCCTTCTAATAACCGTTACAAAGACCAATATCTAATCATACTTTTAGCTAATTTTTGTGTCATTCAATTTAGCAAATTCTTGTAATTTATTTTAAATTTAGAAATGATGATGGACGAATCAAATTCGAACTCTATTAAATTTGGACTCAATTGTCATCTCTTGCTAAATCTACCCAGACAAAGATAATAACATAAAAATATGTAAATTAAATCATATACCATTTTTTGAGCTTGATGTCAAATTATCATAAAATTCAAATACTTTATTTTTATATTAGAATGTGATTTTCTTTAATAATAAGGGGGTGTTTGGTCAGTGACTTTTGAAGGTGAGTAATGGTAATCAAAGTCATAGTGTGTGTTTGGAATGACTTTACTTTAACTTTGATTCCTAAAAACTAAAAAATCTATCATAGTTCAGCTATATAAAAATTATGACTTTCATTTTATACCCTTTCCATTCCTATACCATTTTCATTCCTTACAATTATACCAAAAGGACCCTAAATCAAGATGACAGGTTCAACGTTATGACCTCACCTCAGGACATAAATAGTTATATTCTAATCACTTGAATTATCTTGAAATTATATTCTAAATTATTTAATGTCAAGTATCCTCACTATAATTGTGATTGATAACACAATATCTGAATAATCGAAAATGCATTATAATTAAGAATATAATAAGACATATACCATGCAATTATGCAAACAATCAACCAAGACTTTTGGACGAAGAATGCTATCCTTTTCTTTTCTATAAAGTTAAGAAGGTAGACATATAATTAAAATAATTAATAAATATATAAATCTATGTAATTCATGATAATGAGGGGAATTAATATATTGTGTGTATTTTTTCTTAATTTTACAAAAAATTTATAAAAAAGAAATGAAAGAATCCAAGTCCAAGCCTATCTATATTTTCTATAAATTTATAAAATAACTTTCAAAGATGTATATACTATATACTCCCTCCGTCCATGAAAATTAGTCTACCATTTTTACACGTGGTTTAATGCAATATGTCGGAGGGTATTATGGGGTATTGTGAAGTCCGTTCACGAATTTAAAAATTGTATATGAAAATACTATATGCATACTTTTCATACACAAATTTTAAATTCGTGAATGGACTTCACAATATCTCATAATATCATCCGACATATTGCATTAAACCACGTGCAAAAGAGGTAGACTAATTTTCATGGACGGAGGGAGAATATAATATATACTCCCGCATCCTAGGCTAAGAAGTACTATATTTTTTTTAATTTTTTTAAAAATAAAATAGTATAATATGAGCAAACATATGTATAATTTTATCTATGTGCAATTTTGAGTGAGATTTTTAAATAAAAATATATATACAAATTTCAATAAACGAAAAAAATAGTATAAAATAATTATCACCAATCAAATTGCGTGAAAGCATCTCCCATTATTAATGAATAATAATCAAGATAGTTGGTGCATATTCCTAGAATGGATCATAAACAACCGAGTCCTAATGACTTTGTTATTGCTCGATCCAATTGATCTGATTTTAATATTTACACTTTAATCTCATGCAATTTTTATTTCATTTTTTAATATGATAGCCAGTTAAATTAAAAAAAAAAAAACATACGACCGAAAATTCATAGGGTTGAATTTTAAAGTGTTGAATTTAAATTAATTATTTGATTTTATAATAATTAAAAGAAAAATAAACCTACAATAAAATAAAATATAAAATACTTCATTTATCTCCCTTTCAATTTAACATTTAGAAAGTGACTTAAATTTTAGAAAATATTAAAATATTTTATTATAAAATTATATTAGAGAGTACAAGAAAAGTAAAAAAGCAGATACTCTCTCCGTCCCTCTATAAGTTGCTCGTTGCTTTTGGGCACACAGATTAAGATAAAAGTGAAAAAATATAAGTAATGTGATGGAGAAAAGTGAAAAAATAAAGGAAATAGTGTAAAGAAATGTTGAAAATAATAATAAAGAAGTGAATAGTAGTTTCCAAAAAAAGTAAAAAAGCAAATGAGCAACATATAGTGGAACGAACGAAAATGACAAAATGAGCAACTTATAGTGGGACGGAGGGAATATAATACAAAAAAAATAAAAGAAAAAACGTAATAAATATAATTTTGTAGAGCAAGATTCTTGTGCATTGGGTGCACTATATAATTCAAACATATCTTTAAAAAATAAATTTTGTTATTATTGAAAAGTTAACTTTGTCGTCCTTCAAAAGTTACTCTTGTTCAATTGTAATATAAGTGATCTTTTTAATAAAAATAAGAATAATTTTTTAATATAATTTTTTAAAAATAAATTTAAATTGTAGGATACATATAATACTTAGCCAATACAAATTGTGGTCTTTGTAGAAGGATCTTTTTTTTTAAACTTATAATAAGATATTCACTTTAGCAAAATACTCTTTCGATCATTTCTTAAATATCACATTTTCTTTTAGATGTCTTACAATAAATACCACACACAAACAAACAAAAAACTCCTATAATACCTATTTTATTTTTAAAATATTATTCAACTCTATTGGTACATTTTAAAGCATTACTTTCAAATTGATACAATAAAAAAATTAATAAAATAATATTTTAAAAAACATGCACTTTATTAAATATGAAATTAAAAGAAAATAGAGGGACATGAATTTTTTTTTTTACTCCCTCCGTTCCAGAAGACATTGCGGTGTCTTTTAGGCACGCAGTTTAAGAAAAAGATATAAAAATATATTTTTATGAATATTATATGTGCATTGTGAGAGTAGAATTTAATAAATAATTTCTATTTTTCGATATGCAAATTTTTTGTGGGACAGTCCAAAATAAAAAGTATGCAATATTTTTTGGGACGGTCGGGAGTAATCTTTAAGTAAACGTTCGCAAGTATAGTGAGAGCGTGGGGAATGGGTTGCTATAATAATAGCAGGCTGAGGGTGACCGGTCAAAAAAGGTCGTATTAATACATACAAAGGGATGGAAAAAAGGTATCTTCTTCTTTCCGCTAAATACTTGTTTGTTTGAATTATGTGATGCTTCTTCTTTCCGCTAAAATTAAAGTTGTTTTCTTTGATTAATTATGATACATCCAAACAGGGCCCACGTGCATCTTAGGCCTCCTCATTACATACATACATACATACAAACAATTTTTTAAGGTCTCTTTCCTTTGCCAAAATTGATTTGAAATAACTCTTCTCTTTTCTGTTTCTTTATTTTGGTTTTATTATCAAGCATATTCTTCGTCAACACCAATTATGTATAAAATTATTACTATTATATATAAAAATTATTACTACTATACATATTAATTAATATTATAAGAAATTAAATATTGTACACTATTCGTCCATAAAAAACACGTTCATATGTTTGCACGTGATTTAATGCAATATTACAAAACATTGTGAGTTCCATTATAAATAAAGAAAATATATTTGAAAAGTATATATGACGTACTTTTTATAAGCAATCACTTTATTTATAAACAGATTTAACAATATTCCCTAATATTTTTCGACACATATAGTGCATTAAATCATGTGTAAATAAGTGAATATATTTTTCATAAATAAAAATAGTATATTTTCTAAACAATAATAATATCTTGAAAATATGAATTTTGTGAACTTGAATTCACATAAAATTTTATATTTACCATTTATTTAATGTTGATGGGTCTTCCGCTAAGCTAGTGATTCCACCTTGCAATATCTATGTCGTTTTCTTTTTTATTTTTTATTTTTATTTTGAATTTTCATCTTCTGTGATGTCAGCCCTTTGCATGAATAAAATAAATTATGTGAAAAAAGAATAATGTTAAAATATAATATACCCAAAATTATGCTTGTATTTGTTTTCTAAATCTTTTTATGAGAGTGCAAAAAATTGTGTGCATGTATACAATTAGGGAAGGTTGTGGAGTATTTTGACTGTATTATTATAAACTTCCATTTTGTGATTAATTTAAATATAGTTATTAATCGTTTATTAAAAATAAAGTTTTGGTGGACGCTTAATTTGAATTATTTAATGACAATAAGATTTTTTTTTTCGTCTATATGTCCCAATTAATTTCAATAATGTTTGATTCGTAAGATAAAAATATATATCCGTTAAAATCATGCATATTTTTTACGGATAGATACTTTTATCTTACGAACAAAGTAAAGCTGGCCTGACACCATTTTTTCAAATAAATAACATAAAATTGGTTGTTGTCTTTTATTCGAGTGGGTATCATCATTGATTCTTGCTCATGCAATAAAGTATGAACCAGCAACATTAAAGGTTAAATGCTACCTTATTATTTTTATTTATTTATAGGTGCTGGACGGTATCTAATAACAAAGGACGAAAACGTTAATCCTCAGGCTATTTTACTTGGATTAATACCAAAATTATTCCATAATTTTTTACTTTTTTAGTTTGATCCCATAATTATATAATATTTTGATTTAATATCATAATAATATAAATCTAATCAAATTAGTTTCATAACTATGTAATATTTTAATTTAGCCCCATAACAATTCAAATCTAACCAAATTAATTTCAAATCGCCGGAAATGACATAAACGACGTCGTTTCATTCACGTGCCGTGTGAGCCATTTTCACCAAAAAATATAACACGTGACCAGAAAGCGAGTAAAACGACGCCGTTTTATGTCATTTCCGGCGATTTGAGATTAATTTGGTTAGATTTGAATTGTTATGGGATTAAATTGAAACATTACATAGTTATGAGACTAATTTAGTTATCTAAATTGAAATATTACATAGTTATAGGACCAAATCAAAAAAGTAAAAAATTATGGAACGATTTTAGTATTAATCCCCAATTTTATACTTATCTAATTGCTCTATACATTTTATTTTCCAAAAATTGATGGGGTTTTAGTAATTTGTTAATAATTAATTGGCAGGCATCACTTATCTATATTGGGTAACTAATTAATCACAACATCCAAACTTGCATAAGAATTATAATGATTTAGGCGATATTTAGATATTATATTCACTATAAGTTTACAATTCAAGTGTATTTAAAAAAAAAATATTTTTATTTATATTAAAATTTTAATTTAATGTGGCATTATTTTTAGTATGAACAAGGGAATTTTTATTTTTTATTTATAATAATGAGAGTGATTTAAAAAAAAATAATTAATGCATAATACACATGATGCATGCAATTAAATCTTTAACTGTGGAAATATGAGTAAAGATGGAGATGTGAGCTAAAAATTTTGATATCACCAATAATAAATTATATTTTATTTCAAAATAATTATCATGCACGATCATTAATAATATTAAAATACTCGTTAAGATTTTGGAAAAAAAAACGGTGAAGAAAATGTTTTGTTTCTTTGGTTGTTGTTTGTAACTAGTAAGAGATGCAACATTTCATAAACAAAATGGGTTGATAAAAAAAGGGTTTTAATTAATTTATTCTTTAAAAAGTTTTTAAAAATTCATATATTATGAATAATTCTTTATGATTAATTTTAACATTTTAACTTCTGCAATAGTTAGAAAGTTTCTCTAGTGTTTTTTTACTCAATCTCAGAATTTCTATTTAAATTGAGTTTAATTTATTTGTGTGGAGAATTTATTATAATTAGTATACTATTTATAATATTTATCCTCTTTCTCAGTAAAAAAAAAAAAATTTACATTCCACCCTTTGCTACTGATATGTGGTGCTTATGTACTAGAGAAAAAGATGAAAAAGTATTTGTAAATATTAAGGACTGTGATACTCTTTTAAAAAAAAAGTAAACGAAGGCTATGTATTAGGCACAAGCCTCAACATAAAACATAACAATATTATTTTGATTTGTATCATTTAATTAATTGTAGGCTTTTTGTAGATTACATAATTGATAGGATTCCCATCTTTTGTAGTACCCATTATAATTAGGCCAAACATTCAAATTTAGCAAGGATGAATTTAGGGCAACGAGGCACCACTTGGTGCTTGTTTTAGAATTCTAAAAACAGTTTTTAAAACAATTTTTTTTTAGAACCTTTCTCTCACAGCTTTTGAAAAAAAGCTATTCTAAAAGTTGTGTTGTAGAGTTTCAAAACAGACACTTAGTCTTTTGGGATTTAATTTTTTTTATATTTGTGCATAAATTTTCATTCAATTTAATTTTTTTGGTGTTGACTTATAAAAGAATATCTGTTGAAAAAAAAAGGGCAATGAAATTAAAGGCTGGATGTTGGATCAACTTTCAAATTATTAAGTCAACATCATGCCATTTAAATATATTTTTAAATTATTAGAATTGATTATACTTAATACTTAGTGCAATTTGTTGAATAAAAATCACTTTTATGACTATCTAAATATATACTTAATACATCTTATCCATGAGTAATTTACTCTCGTAATAATACTTAATAGGCCAAAAAAACTGAGAACTATTTGTGGCTGCTTGTGCTTTCCTCCACCAACCACAGATAAAAGATGCTAATTAATTAATCATAAAGTATAAAAGAACACTTTAACCCAAAAAAAAACTATAAACAAATTCAAAAAGATTATTAATTTAAGGCACTTGAAAGGCCAGTGTATAGGCATAGGATCTAGAATCTGACTGATGGTAAAATCACATTTCTTAATCCTATTAATCATGACTCCTCAAAAGCCATGCAATTAAAAGTGATTTTTTTTTTCAAAGCTGGTATCACCCAACTTTTAAAATAGGGAAAATATATTTTTTTATCCTATAAGTTTTGTTGACTTTGATTTTCGTCCTCTTAAATTTTGAATTTTGGTTTTTATCCTTTAATTTATAAAAAATTATAGTTTTCATCCTTTTAAGTTTTGAATTTTGATTTTCGTCCTCTTAAGTTTTGAATTTTGATTTTCGTCCTTTAACTTACCAAAAATTATGATTTTCGTCCTTCAACATAAACCAAAACACAATATTAGAATAAGTCAAACTAAAATTATAATTTTAAAAATATATCAAAATTTTATTTTTGATATTAATATTCTTGTTTAACTTACCAAAATATATTGTTAAAAACACGTACAAAATATTAGAATATTTAACTTACCAAAATATATTGTTTCAAAATATTAGAATATTTTTGTACCAAAACACGTATAATTCTTACCAAAAAAAAAAATTGTTTCAAATGTTTTGTTTTGTATTGGTTTAAATTTAATATGAATGGTTTTAAATTTTTGTTAGGATAATTACAAAATATAACCGTAAATAATTTATGTAAATTCGTAAATAATTTTTTATGTAAATTCGTAAATATTTTTTTTTATGTTATTGCTATATTTTAGGTAAGTTTTTATATAATTTTTGTTTAAAAAATATAATTTTGACATATTATCAAAATTATAATTTTAATTTTAACAAATTCAAATATTTTGTTTGCTTTAAATTAAATATGAACACTTTTGAAGGTGAAATAGTTGTGTAATTAATTTTGTTTTAAAAAAATAAAATTTTGATATATTTTTAAAATTATAATTTTAGTTTGACTTATTCTAATATTTTGTTTTGGTTTATGTTGAAGGACGAAAATCATAAATTTTGGTAAGTTAAAGGACGAAAACTAAAATTCAAAACTTAAGAGGATGAAAACCAAAATTCAAAACTTAAGAGGACGAAAATAATAATTTTTGATAAATTAAAGGACAAAAACCAAAATTCAAAACTTAAGAGGATGAAAACCTAAATCAACAAAACTTATAGGACAAAAAAGTATATTTTCCCTTTAAAATATAAAAGCACCTCTAATTGGTAGAAATTGAAAACATGAAGCTCAAAGCCTCCAAATCAAATCAAACATAGCTTAAGTACCTGTTTTGAATCTTTATTTTTACTGTTAAAAGTGATATTTTATAAAGCCGGTGTCACCCAATTTTTAAAATATAAAAGCAATTCTATCTGTAAAGTAGAAATTGAAAACATGAAGCTCAAAGCCTCCAAATCAAATTAACTTACCTATCCTGCTATTTAAATGCTAAAAAGAACAACATAAAAAGAAGACGAAACAATATTATAGATTTTAACTAAGATTAATCACACAAAAATTTTGTATTCATTGAAGTAATATGGACTATGTGGCACCTCTAGATGAAGTAAAAATAACTTCATATATCAGGAAAAAATTGAACTAGACGCAGCGAATCCAAGGGAGTATTCAATCGCCACTCTTTCTGTTTTTTGCTAAGAGGCCTTCCCTTACCCGCCTTTTCTCGATTAATCCTTACGTCGGCCAGCCCCCAAGTGCACGTGTTGGCTTCTGAATCATAAGATATAAGCCTAAAGACGCCATCATGCTCCGATGATGAACCACTTTCCAGTACTTGTGTGACATATTTTACGTACAAGTTACGATCCTTGAACCGCTCAAGATCTTGTGGAATTCGAACGACCCTTTCAACGCCTGGTGAAGACACCTGGAAAACAGATCATGATAAGGAGGTTGTGTGATGGGTATATTTTTGTACTACTTTAGAAGGAGTGGGTGAAAAGACTTTTGTGAAATTAGTATTTACCAAAATTTAGGGGATGCTTCTATAGATTGTAGTAAGTGCTTCTACCTGATGCTAGCTTTTCATCAGCATTGTATTCTATTTTAATCTTTTACAAACCTTCAACATCTAACTTTTACAAATTTGCACACACTAATCACTTTCATTATTAAGAATTTTTTTTCACATATCACTAAATTTAATCACTTTCTTATAATCATAAGTTTTTGAGAATATCCCCTTAATTGCTTTAGAACAATCTTGTTGAGGGTATAAGATAGAACAGAGTAAACAAGATGGCAGAAATTACCTCTAGAGATATGTTTCCAGGGATATTTCCAGTAGCTTCAGCTTCATCAAGCTGGGCTCTATATGCCGTTGAGAAAGCTTCGATATCTGTCATACTTGGAGAGCCTGATCTGCAAAGTACTATCAGAATAATGACTTGTTTTTCCTCAATATTTTTTAAGAAATCGACCATGCAGATTAATAGAAGTTTGAAAATGGATATACACGTTTTTATAACAATCTCGAGAACATGAAGATATAAACAATCACCTCTTAAATTTATAAGCCTGAAACTGAGGTATAAGCATGGAAGAACCGAAGAACGGTTTTTAAGCATAACTTAGAAAAGAAATATTTAAGTTGTGAAAATCCCAAAACAACGTGCGTGCGAGAAATCCTGTATGAACTAGGATACTGTTTAGATTACCAAAAAAAGAAGACATGTGGCAGTTTACAAAAGCACAAAAACTTTACTACATTCAAAGTTTGATGAAAAGAGAGATCAAATCTCAGTGAAAAGGCCATATCTATCCTTTTAAAAACATAAGGCTATAGATGTTAAGACTGGGGTCGTCCACTCAAGAAGAATAGTAAGTTCATAAAGAAAAATCTCATTTCTTTCATGAGCTAACATGCATGTGAAACGGGCTAAACTTCCGTTTTTCTTTCTCAAAAACCAAGAGAAGATCGATTCTGTGCCCCAAACATGAATAATAGACCATTGACAGTTTCTTACTTATTTGTAAGTCTCTCTATGCGAACTTGAATGGTGGCATTTAGCAGTGACCTAAAGGCATATATACCCAGTTCCCCATCAAATGAAAGAGCAACTTCTTCAGCAATTTCCAAGGCTTTTTTATCCCAAGTTGTCCCGGCGAGTGATACTCCACCACCTCCCGCACCATCCCCTGCCTTTAAACCAGAAAACAAGGCATATCATCAAACTCCACCAGAATAAAGTTCTACAAAACAAAAGAAAAGTTGTTACTAAAAGTATGGACTTACAGAGGGTTCAGCCTCTTCTGCAAAATAATCATCCTCAAAATATTCATCATCATCTAGCATCTCATCTGCACAATCAACAAATCGATCTAATGTATAGTTGACCGTACAGTAACAGGGTGGAAGATCAGACTACTAGCTTAATAACGCATGCATCCTAGTAGAAATTAGTTTCTTGTTACCCAACTATAAACCAAATTGAACTCAAAACAAAAGAAAGTGGTTCATCAAGAATATGAAACTACACTTCCATTCTTTCTAAAGAAGTACCTAGGCTGTAAAATAGTCGATCTCACTGCTTGTTTGAATTGTTACTATTCAAGATTGTTTAGCAACTAGTTGAGTTGAGCTCGAACGAGCTTTAATCGAGCCGAATACGAGTCAAGCTCAAACGGCCTATTCCAAATATAAATTATTTTCAAGCTTCCTTCGTATCTATATCGAAACCAATTCAAACGGCCTTTTACCGAACGAAGCAACACATAAACTAGAGCCTCTAACAATATATCCAATAATTGCATAAATTAATCACAATTATTATACATGATGACAATTATCTAGTATTTGCACTGAACGTGAAAATCAATCACCTAAATAACCCTAATCAAGCTTTTCCAACATACCCAAAACACCATTCAAAATTAATTCCAAAATTCCCCCACCATAAAATCAAGGTAAGCCCTTGGATACTTACTTTCACGACCAAAAATGAAAAGGGAATTAATACCTTCTTCGAGGCCATCAATGTCTTCATCAACATCCGTAAGCAATTCTTCAAAAATTGAATGGCTTAAGACTGGGTCCGCCTGTGAATCCTTCTTCTTCACAGAGGCAATGAGGGGCACCCCAGGAATATCCCGAGATGAGCAGGGGTAAAATGGGAAAGTGCAAGGAACGAAACGAACGGATAGTCGCAGTGGAGTGTGAAGTACTGCACTATGAGTGCACAAATTTGTGAAATGATGGCAAGATGAGGTAATAATCTTCATTTCTGAGGGCAATTATGCTCCAAATTACCGTTATTTGCTGAAGAAGGCGATACCAGAATATCAGCGGAAAGGGCATTCTAGACAGAACGGTGGGCACCCATATTATATGGGCCGAATTAGGCCCATTTAAAATGGTTAATTATGTCCAAATTTTTATCGGTTCCGACCATATACACCTTCAATATTATAAGATACACTTATTTTATTATTATTTTTATAAAAAGTTTATTTTAATATATCTCTTTCAACCTATCAACTCCACCTTCTTTTCTTTCAACCTATCAACTTCACCTTCTTCTCTTTTCCCATTTGTCAACCACATCAATCTTTAAGTCCCTGCAATAATTTTATAATCTCTATCAATATTTTTGTGTTTTCTTTTTCATTTTGTAATGTTGAATAATGAATTAATGGAAGATGGTGACAGCAAATAAAGAAAATATGTATTTAACAATTTTTTTTTATGAATGTATTAAAATTAATATATGTTTAATTTAAATTTTATTTTATAAAAATAGGTAAAATAGATATTTGATACATTAATTAATTTTCTTTTTTATAAAAATATGTAAAATTGATATTTGATAATATATGTAGGTGTATCTTATAAAATTGGAGGGGTACAAAGTCGGGCCCATTTTTATCTAACAGTTTCTTTTAATTAGGCCCAAGAATATTTAATTATTTATTTATAAGCAAACTATAACTGCAAATGGGGGTGGGAATTGATTATGTATTTCTATGGTATTTTTTGCTAACTCTAAGTAGAATTGATTTTTTTTTTTAATTTTACATTATTTGTAATCACTAAATTAAAAATTTAGAGTCTATTTTGGAGGGGTGAGTAGAACCGTGCTTTTTAAAATATTTAAAATCTATTAATAAAAGTGACTTTTTGCAAACACATTATTTCTGAACTTAATTCAAAATTATTATATTTTTAAATATTCTACACTTTTAATTTTACTACAAAAAATTAATTGTTACCACCTTTTCAGATTATATTATGCTCCATAAATAATATTTCCTCTCATCAAATTAGACATCAATTGTGTAATACTCTTTCTAATTGTGGATATTATTTCGAATAAGTTTTTAAAAAAGGTAGATAAAATAAATAAAATTAAAATATTTTAGAATATTTTTTATATATTTGTAAATTTGTTTATGATTATAAAATCAATAATTTATGAAATAATTAAGTGATAATTGATTGTGAAAAAAAATCATTGACTGAATGAATGGACATGGTTATCACAGAGAAACAACGTTCTTCTTTGCATACTAAGATATCTAAATGATTTTTTCAAAAAAAAAAAAAAGAAGAAAACGAGAGAGAGAGAGAGAGAGAGAGAGAGAGAGAGAGAGATCTAAATGAAGGAAAAAAGGCTATCCAAGAAAACTTCTTCCTCCAATTCAGTATTAGCAAAGGCTGCATAATCAACATCTTTCATTTGTGTATTCAATCCCTCCAACAACACGAAAATTTCATCAACTTGGCTGCCAGAAGTGTCTTCAACCACAAAAGGAACAAATCCAGAACCAATATCAACCCATGCACAACCCGGATCCTTTCTCACACCCAAATCCCTCATAAAAGCTCTCACCTTCATCAGTTTCTCCCAACCACCAGCAGCAGCATACATGTTCGCGATCAACACGTAGTACCCGGGACGAGCAGGCTTTAGTTCCAGGAGCTTCTCAGCTGCCCATTCCCCGACATCTGTATCACCGTGGATACGGCATGCCCCGATGAGCGTGGCCCACATATCAGAGGTTGGCTCGTAAGGCATTCTTAGTAAAATCTCTCTTGCTTTCTTTAAAAAGCCAGCTCTCCCATAAAGATCGGCCATACAAGCATAATGCTCCAAATGAGGTGTTATATTATACACCGTCTGCATCCTTTCAAAGAGTGACTGACCTTCAGATACCAGACCCGAATGACTGCACGCAGATAAGACAGCAACCATTGCTACGTGATCTGGTTTTATCGCTGATCGCATCATTTCTTCGAATAGTTCAACAGCAACTTTGCCATCTCCATTTATGCCGTATCCAGTTATCATTAAAGTGTAAGTCACTGCATCTCTCTTATCCAGTAAATCAAACAGTCTTTTAGCAACCAAAACTTGACCTGATCTTGCATAAATGTCAATAAGAGCATTCCACAGTAGCTGGTATCCCTGAAGTTCTTCACGCCTTGTAATATAACAATGGAACTCTTTCCCGTGTTTTATGTTCGCCATGCGTGCACAGAGAGGCAGAATACCAGCAAGTGTCACATAGTTTGGTTCAATGCCCATACTGAACAACTCTCTGAAGAGAACCGTGGCTTCCTCAGACCGATCACACTGTGCAAAACCAGATATCATAGAGTTCCAGGTAATTATGCTTTCAGCTTTTGTTGATCTAAATACAATATAAGCATGTGTGAGATCTCCACAGCGACAATAAAACGATATCAATGCATTTTTAACATTGTCATAATCAACGCAAGAATTTCGAATTGCTAACCCATGAATTTCCTTCCCTAATCTCAGAGCACAAAGATGAGAACAAGCACCTAAGCCAATAATCATCGCAATAGGATCTAGATAACGGTTAACTACTCTCATCTGAGAGACCAGTTCAAGGGCGACCCCGAAGTTGTTTGTCTTCAAACAACCTCCAGCAACAGTGTTCCAAGTTATAATGTTCGGTTCAACACCAGCTACTCTCATGTGTTCAAAAAGCTCAAAAGCCTCATCCCAGATACCCCTGGACGCATATTCTGATATCATTGAGTTCCACGATACATCATCCTTAGCTGGCATTTTGTTGAAGATACTTCGAGCAGTTTCCAGATCACCACACTTCCCATACATAGAGACCAAAGCATTTTGCACAAACAAGTCCGAATTTAAAGTACTAGCATTAATAGAACGATGCACCTCTCTTCCAAAACCTAGATTTGATTGCATGGCACAAGCCTTGAGAACAGATGGGTAAGTGAAACTATTGGGTCTTATTTGTTTGAAACACATTTGCTTATAGGTGTAAATAGCTTTCTCGAAACAGCCTTTCCTTACATACGATGAAATAAGGATATTCCATGGTAGAGAGCTAAGAATATTTGAATTTGCAACTATGGAATGAGCATCATCAATAAACTCAAATGCCGTATAGTAAGATACTAAATTAGGGACCAATGCACTGTTCTGTTGAAGTCCCCAACTAATAACTTGGGCATGAAGTTGTTTGCCTTCATGTAGCAACTTGAGGTTGGTGCAAGATAACAACAAAGAGGATAACGAGTCTACAATAAACTCACATGAAGAAGAAGCTAAGGCATGACTTTGAATAAGAGAGAAAGACCTGAAGGCACTGGACAAATGACCTCGGGTGGCAAAGTCTTTCAAGGTTATGACAAGACAATCCACCATAAAACTATTCTTATCTCATCAACTCCTATAAATAGTTTCACAGAAAACACAAGACTTCCCCTTGTTCCCTACACGGGCATTCAATGGTTGTTTGATGTTTTGTCTCCATCTCATGGGTATGCATCTTTCAATTTGATAGGAGGAATTACCTCTCGACAGCTTATGGAAAGGAGAACACAAGCATTGTTGATATTTAGTCTCCTAAACATCTTGGCACAGCATATGCACACCATTTGTATGACTGCACCCACATTTGCCTCAAAACATAAATTTCTCAATGATTACTACCAGCTGCATAGATATAAATTAAAATTAATTTTGGCATCATAGTGACTAAATTATATAATAACTATAATATTGAGTATACAGTGAACTATGCATATCTGGACTTTACAAAATACAAACTTGGTGATAAAGAGAATTCAATGCTGGCTTGCTCAAACAGATGCTATATGTACATGTCCAATATCCTGAAAAGAAAGAAACAAGCAGAGATATCAAAAATCAAGTACAGCAAATACATGAGACATTTTCTGGGGCAATTCAAACGAGAACTGATGATACTACGTTTGGTATTGTTGATCAGAATATACAATCCATGACCAATCCCACTAACCAAAGAAGTGCTTCTATTTTCATTTTTTTTATGCATTCTTTACCATCCACTGCCGTCAATTCATATAGAAACTTCTGATATACTTGTTGATTAAGAAAGAAACTACATTTTTAAATCAAAGCATTTTTAGTTGTAAACTGAAGGACTTGTACTTCATTGCAAGATCTTCTACCCAGATAATCAAATGAATCCTGCCACTAGGAAAGAACACAGAAATTTGATTGAGTGTTTATTAAACCCCTCACTGGACTCGGAAAAACAGATAATTCAGGACTATAGCGAGGCACACAAATGAGGTTACAAATCTTACAATCGACATTGGAAGTTTAGTGGTTCACCATCAAAAACCACAACCACATGGGATATCAAATTGTTCAAAGAAAAACTGAATCTTAGAAAGAGACGCTGCAATTGCTAATACCTCATAAACCCGTTGTGAAGATAACTTGGTCGTGCAATTACTCATACTGTTATCTACAAACTATAGAATATCAAATTTGAAATTTACAAGTCCAAACCAAAACCCACTCCATTGATAAACCCTTTTAACAGCATATATTGGGAAGTAACAATTCTCACGGAAAATGAGGACCAGTTGTATCATCAAGTATCATTCAATGGAGTTTAAAATTTAACCCTGGTGTTCCATTATCAATATTTTAGTTCAAAGTCACTAACTACGCTTCTGCGTTGAGTTGTCCTTAATTATAAAAAAGCCACAAGGGCAGAATTCAACAATTAATTTGGAAAGGAGCTAAGGACAGTGCAATCAATACGACCTTGTTGTCATGAAATTACAGTAAGTGAGCTTCCACCTCATTCATCATGAAGTTCAGGTATTAATAAGGACCACCACATAGTTATAACAAATTACATCGTCAAGTATACATGGTTTAGTATGCATTGACACAAAAAATAAATATTGGCACCGTAGAGCTAAATTATAGTTACAAATAAAATACTGAGTATGATATGAATATAATACTTCATACATGGACTATACGAAATTCAATCATGGTGAATTGGTGATACAGAGAATTCAATTATTCACTTGAAACAAAAGTACAAGAAGAGAAGCGGAAACTTAGTGGCCAATGAGCAGAATATATAGTTAAAATCCCAAATCAGATTCGAAATCTAGCAAATAACCTTGAATATAGATATTTAGAGAGAGAGAGAGAGAGAGAGAGAGAGAGAGATTTCAGTGTTTTTACCGAACTAAGAGTTGAGACTGCGTGCTGCTACTCTGCTTCAAAAGCCGCCGTTAAATGCTGCTCAGACGGACTCTTTGGTTTTGTATGCTCACAGTATTTCATATGAAGAAGAAGAATAAAGAAGAGAGAGATTGCACGAATTATGTATCAGCGGCATGGAATTTAGGCTAGTTACAGAAAAACTAAACGTCGCCGCCGCCGGCAACGTTTACGACCGGAGTTCTCGTGGTTCCAAATGGCCGTCGCATTTCACTTTTGGGCCATATTTGACTAGTTGTTTGATGGACCAGGAATAATCTTTTATATGGGAGATTATTATTTTTTCATCAAACAAAATACATTCTAATTGTTTAATGGGCCCTTTAGTCTCTTAGTTTGGACCTTAGCATAACTGATGCATTGCTTGTTTAACATATTTAGATTTGTTTTATGACTTTAGTGTTTTGTAAAAGAGAATTTTATAATAAAATAATCAATAAAATAAAGAAACAATAGAAATATTACGGGATTTAAATTTTTGTTTATAATCGTAGTTTATTTACTTAAAAAAAAATTTAGTGGGCAACCTAAAAAGAACAAAAATGAGAATAAGATTAACAGTCAGAGACAATATTTTATAAATGTAAATTTTTATATACTCCATCTGACCAACTTTACCCAGACCTTTTTGTCTAGTTATTTATTGTACTCCCTCTGTCCCATGTCTTTTTTTATTATTATTATTTTCTTTGAAGAGGGTACAATAAAAATGAAAAAAAAAGAGTTGAGGTGGAGACATAAATATTTTAGAGAGTATTTTTTAATATTAAAAGATTATTTTTAAATAAAAATGATTGTTTGATGGACCAATGCAGGAATAATCCTTTATTGGAGAGATTGATTATTTGGCCATCAAATAAAATATATCCTAATTATTTAATGGGCCCTTCAGGCTCTTAGATTGGGCCTTAACATAACTAATGCACTGCTTGTTTGACATATTTAGATTTGTTTTTATGACTTTGGTGTTTAGTAAAAGAGAATATTATAATAAAATAATCAATAAAATAAAGAAACAATAGAAATATTACGGGATTTAAATTTTTGTTTATAATCGTAGTTTATTTACTTAAAAAAAATTTGGTGGGCAACCTAAAAAAACAAAAGTAAGAATAAGATTAGCAGTCAGAGACAGTATTTTATAAGTGTACGTTTCTATATACTTCATCTGGCCAACTTTACCTAGACCCCTTTTCTGTCTAGTTATTTATTGTACTCCCTCCGTCACATGTCTTTCTTTTATTTTTTTGATTATTTTCGTGAAGAGGGTACAATAAAAATGAAAAAAAGAGTTGAGATGGAGACAGAAATATATTAGAGAGTATTTTTTAATATTATAAGATTATTTTTAAATAAAAATGATTGTTTGATAGACCATTGCAGGAATAATCCTTTATTAGGGAGATTGATTATTTGGTCATTGTTGATGTAATTTTCATAAACGCGATTATGTGGCTAAAATAACAACGATTACATCAACAATATGCTGAAATAGACGAACATGCGAGGTTTTATGAGTAAGCAGGTAGGTCGTTTATATAAGCTCGTCGTTCGAGCAGAACTTCGTTAGGGTAAAAATTTCGTCCTTTATTCGAATGAATTCGGTTACATTATATAGAAAATACAAGATGCTGGATCGTCACCAGCCTGCTTCATCATAAGCTGCTGATCAGCAGCCTGCTTCACTTAGAAGCTGCTAACTCGTCATCAAGTTACTTCGTTAATAATTGGTGACTCGTCAGAGCGTTCTTCGATCTGGTTCTTTCTTTGTGCTTGATCAATTCTCTTGGACACGTCAATTCGGACTTGGTTAATTACTTCCTTAAGCACGCATGTCGATTATTTCATTAACAGTCATCAAACAAAATACATCCTAATTGTTTAATGGGCCCTTCAGGCTCTTAGCTTGGGCCTTAGCATAACAGATGCACTGCTTGTTTGACATATTTAGATTTGTAAAAGAGAATATTATAAGTTCGTTGATTTGTTTTTATGACTTCGGTGTTTTGTAAAAGAGAATATTATAATAAAATAATCAATAAAATAAAGAAACAATAGAAATATTACGGGATTTAAATTTTTGTTTATAATTGTAGTTTATTTACTTAAAAAAAATTAGTGGCAACCTAAAAAAAACAAAAGTAAGAATAAGATTAGCAGTCAGAGACAGTATTTTATAAGTGTACGTTTCTATATACTCCATCCGACCAACATTACATAGACCCTTTTTTGTCTAGTTATTTATTGTACTCCCTCCGTCCCATGTCTTTTTTTTTTTTCTCTGAAGAGGGTACAATAAAAATGTAAAAAAGAGTTGAGATGGAGACAAAAATATATTAGAGAGTATTTTTTAATATTATAAGATTATTTTTAAATAAAAATGATTGTTTGATGGACCATTGCAGGAATAATCCTTTATTGGAGAGATTGAATATTTGGTCATCAAACAAAATACATCCTAATTGTTTAATGGGCCCTTCAGGCTCTTAGCTTGGGCCTTAGCATAACTGATGCACTGCTTGTTTGACATATTTCGATTTGTTTTTATGACTTTGGTGTTTTGTAAAAGAGAATAATATAATAAAATAATCAATAAAATAAAGAAACAATAGAAATATTACAAGATTTAAATTTTTGTTTATAATCATAGTTTATTTACTAAAAAAAAATTAGTGGGCAACCTAAAAAGAACAAAAGTAAGAATAAGATTAGCAGTCAGAGACAATATTTTATAAGTGTACGTTTCTATATACTCCATCTGGCCAACTTTACATAGACCCTTTTTGTCTAGTTATTTATTGTACTCCCTCCGTCCCATGTCTTTCTTTCTTTTTTTTGATTATTTTCTGTGAAAAGGGTACAATAGAAATGAA
The DNA here is from genome assembly GCA_026898435.1 of Prunella vulgaris. Classification (NCBI taxonomy): domain Eukaryota; kingdom Viridiplantae; phylum Streptophyta; class Magnoliopsida; order Lamiales; family Lamiaceae; genus Prunella; species Prunella vulgaris. The sequence continues at coordinate 201,247 of JAPKLY010000281.1, read as the reverse complement.
AAAAAGAGTTGAGATGGAGACATAAATATATTACAGAGTATTTTTTAATATTATAAGATTATTTTTAAATAAAAATGATTGCTTGATGGACCATTGCAGGTATAATCCTTAATTAGGGAGATTGATTTTACTCATCAAATGAAATATCCTAATTATTTAATGGGCCCTTCAGGCTCTTAGCTTGGGCCTTATCATAACTGATGCACTGCTTGTTTGACATATTTACATTTGTTTTTATAACTTCGGTGTTTTGTAAAAGAGAATATTATAGTAAAATAATCAATAAAATAAAGAAACAATAGAAATATTACGGGATTTAAATTTTGGGCAACTTACAGTTAGGACCCATTTAAGTATGTATAATACACGTAAGGACTTTCGCCTTTTAAAACTACATTGAGAGCCAAACCGATGTAATTAATAAAGGCCAACTTCGACTGTTGCAACTAGGTAGTTATAGGGTACCCCTGTGTCAGACAACTATAGACAAAAGTAGTGTTGATTGGACGTCGATTTGATGTAAAGCTACTTTTGTATACAAACGAGGAAGAAAATCATAACATTACAAGCAATCACTTTACAAAACATTTTTGGGAGAGAGAACGCCACTGTGCAACGGTGTCGAGGGAGACGAAGTGGGTTTCAACGGAGGTAAGTTGTTATTTTCTGTTTTTAATCACTATAAACATGGTAATTCTTTTACACAGATAATGTCTAAGATGTTGAGTACTGTTTTTATTGTATGAGTAGTGTATGTATAGTGATTTGGTGATTTATGGAACTAGGGCTTGGTTGTTTTTTTTTTTTGTTCTTGCAGAATAATTGTAATGTAGCAAAACCTTCTATTTATTATAGCATACCTTGCTATTTGGGAGTCCAGAAAAGACCTAGGACTGCAATGACGAGCAGACGGATCATTGGTACGCACGTGGATGGAAAAAATTGGACCAAAGAAGAGGAGAGACGGAGAAAACTAACCAGAAAAAGAGGTAAGGTTTTTTTTTTAAACCTGGAATCTGGAGAATGTGTGCATCATAGTGAGTTAGGATGCATGTCGATAAAGGTGAAAGTAGAGTAGGTGGTATCAATCAGTTGAACGATAAGTACACAAATTCAGTGTTACTAATGTGTAAAATGTGTACTAGTGTGTAACTTTGTGAACTATTCATGTGTAATTTGGACACGTTCCTCCGTGGGTGAAAGAGGCAGTTTAATACATGTGGATTTGGGTGTTTTGAATATGATATACCTAAAAAGTTTTTGAACTACATTTGTGTCGAAATAATTGCAAGTAGGATGTTGCCTTTTCATCAAAGTCCAATAACAGGCCCTAGTATTTTTTTAGTTGCCTCTGGATGTGCAATTCCTTGCATGTCTATTTACCTAGTTGGAACGTTCTTGTATAATAATTTTGTTGACTTTGACAGATGCACAGAATGCGTCCAGGCAAAGTACATTGAATGACATGAGTAGAAAACGGTTGATGAATGGTCCACGAGGGAAGGGTATGTACTCAAACCCTTGAGTTGATGTGTATAAAATGTGTTGATGTATACTGGAATGTGAAATATGTTTACATGGATAACAATGAGAGGATTGATGTATACGGGTTTAATACATATCTAAATTTGATTTCCAATAGAACATTAAATGTCTTATTGCAGACGATCCGGGTACATCAAAGGGCATACTAGAGGATATTCTGTACGCATCAACAACGGATTGTAGCGACACAGATGTCGGCCCACAGAACTGTTTTGGTAAATGAAAGTAGTTAGCATTCACTTTTAAATTTATGATATGGTCAGGGAGTTCTTCATAATTGAATTCCTTCAACCTAACATATTTGTTTCTGATGAATAATTAGAAAATTTATGGATGATGGGAGGAACTGTTTTAGGAGCAATCTTGTTACAACATTAAAGGAGTTGCAAAGATTGCATTTCAACAATTATTAAATGGCGGAAATCCGAAAGACACCATTCTGCCTGCTCTTTGACGTAATTAGAACAGTGGATTATGAACGCTATAAAAGTATGTGGCACAAGAAAGAGGAAGATATAAAGGAAATAATGGGCCTGTTTGACCAGCCTTCAGGTCAATTTATGATCGGAGGAGAGAAAATGACAGTCACAAGTAGAGATGTGCATCTTATTTTTGGGATTATTTGTGGCACAACCCAAATACCCATTGGGTAGCAAGATGTTTTGTGAAAGAGAAAGCTGGTGAGGGAGGTGTGTATCTTTTGTCAAAGAGGTTAGTGTATTCAAGACTACAATTAGTTATGAGCTCCACGAATGCTAGAAGCAATGGGGATGTAGCACGGTTGGTTCACATATATTTAATGGCAGTTTTGCTAAACCCCGGAAGAAATACATATGTACTATGGCACACACAGTCTATCTTGATGAAGTAGAGAGTATAAAGAACTATGATTGGAATGCTCTCATCGTTTCACAATTAGTGGGACAATTGTAGGATAGCACGAACCTGAAAATTGCGGACTGTGTTATGTTCCTTCCAGTAAGTTTTACCAATTGTGTGTTTGCAAATTTGAACTGTACATACATTGTTCAACGCACACTGACATGTATTTTTGTTATTGTTGCAATTTAATTTTGGCTATGCGAGCACAAAAATGTTATTGAGCCCACACATGGTACTGCATTCCCACGTATACTGAGATGTGACCTGTCTGCATTAAACAATGTATTCAAGAAATTCAGGCTGAGTAGACTACGACCAGAAGACGTAAGTAAATTTAGCTTGTTTAGGTATATGTATGTATACAATGTGGGAATATGTGATGTATTTTTAAAATCTTTTAATTGTGATCCTATGTTCCTTGTTGTCAGATACACAGAGTGGTCTTGAAACCAACGGGCAACCTAATTGTTTATTTGGTGACCAACGGGAGATTGATTATTTAGTCATCAAACAAAATACATCCTAATTGTTTAATGGACCCTTCAGACTCTTAGCTTGGGCCTTAGCATAACTGATGCATTGCTTGTTTGACATATTTAGATTTGTTTTTATGACTTCGGTGCTTTGTAAAAGAGAATATTTTAATAAAATAATCTATAAAATAAAGAAACAATAGAAGTATTACGGGATTTAAATTTTTGTTTATAAACGTAATTTATTTACTTAAAAAAATATTGGGCAACCAAAAAAGAACAAAAGTAAGAATACGATTAGCAGTCAAAGACAGTATTTTATAAGTGTACGTTTCTATATACTCCATCTGGCCAACTTTACCTAGACCATTTTTTGTCTAGCTATATATTGTACTCCCTCCGTCCCATGTTTTTCTTTTTACTTTTTTGATTATTTTCTGTGAAGATGGTACAATAAAAATGAAAAAAAGAGTTGAGATGGAGACATAAATATATTAGAGAGTATTTTTTAACATTATAAGATTATTTTTAAATAAAAATGATTGTTTGATGGACCATTGCAGGAATAATCCTTTATTAGGAAAATTGATTATTAGGTCATCAAACAAAATACATCCTAATTGTTTAATGGGCCCTTCAGGCTCTTAACTTGGGCCTTAGCATAACTGATGCACTGCTTGTTTGACATATTTAGATTTGTTTTTATAACTTCGGTGTTTAGTAAAAGAGAATATTATAATAAAATAATCAATAAAATAAAGAAACAATAGAAATATTACGGGATTTAAATTTTTGTTTATAATCGTAGTTTATTTACTTAAAAAAAATTAGTGGGCAGCCTAAAAAAAACAAAAGTTAGAATAAGATTAGCAGTCAGAGACAGTATTTTATAAGTGTACGTTTCTATATACTCCATCTAGCCAACTTTACATAGACCCTTTTTTGTCTAGTTATTTATTGTACTCCCTCCGTCCCATGTCTTTTTTTTTATTATTATTATCTGTGAAGAGGGTACAATAAAAATGAAAAAAAGAGTTGAGATGGAGACAGGAATATACTAGAGAGTATTTTTTAATATTATAAGATTATTTTTAAATAAAAATGATTGTTTGATGAACCATTGCAAAATAATTCTTTATTGGGGAGATTGATTGTTTGGTCATCAAACAAAATACATCCTAATTGTTTAATGGGCCCTTCAGGCTCTTAGCTTGGGCCTTAACATAACTGATGCACTGCTTGTTTGACATATTTAGATTTGTTTTTATGATTTCAGTGTTTTGTAAAATAGAATATTATAATAAAAATAATAAATAAAATAAAGAAACAATAGAAATATTACAAGATTTAAATTTTTGTTTATAATCGTAGTTTATTTACTTAAACAAAATAGTGGGCAACCTAAAAAAATAAAAGTAAGAATAAGATTAGCAGTCAGAGATAGTATTTTATAAGTGTTAGTTTCTATATACTCTATCTGACCAACTTTACTTAGACCCTTTTTTGTCTAGTTATTTATTGTACTCCCTCCGTCCCATGTCTTTTTTTTTTTTTCTGTGAAAAGTGTACAATAAAAATGAAAAAAAGAGTTGAGATTGAGACAGAAATATATTAGAGAGTATTTTTTAATATTATAAGATTATTTTTAAATAAAAATAATTGTTTGATGGACCATTGCAGGATTAATCCTTTATTAGGGTGATTGATGATTTGGTCATCAAACAAAATACATCCTAATTGTTTAATGGCCCTTCACGCTCTTAGCTTGGGCCTTAGCATAAGTGATGCACTGCTTGTTTGACATATTTAGATTTGTTTTTATGACTTCGGTGTTTTGTAAAAGAGAATATTATAATAAAATAATCAATAAAATAAAGAAACAATAGAAATATTACGGGATTAATTTTTTTGTTTATAATCGTAGTTTATTTACTTAAAAAAAATAGTGGGCAACCTAAAAAAACAAAAGTAAGAATAAAATTAGCAGTCAGAGACATTATTTTATAAGTGTCAGTTTCTATATACTCCATTTGGCCAACTTTACCTAGATCCTTTTTTGTCTAGTTATTTATTGTACTCCCTCCTCCGTCCATGTCTTTTTTTTTTTTTTTTGATTATTTTCTGTGAAGAGGGAATAATAAAAATGAAAAAAAGAGTTGAGATGGAGACGAAATATATTAGAGAGTATTTTTTAATATTATAAGATTATTTTTAAATAAAAATGATTGTTTGATGGACCATTGCAGGAGTAATCCTTATTAGGGACTTGGGAGATTGATGATTTGGTCATCAAACAAAATATTTCCTAATTGTTTAATGGGCCCTTCAGGCTCTTAGCTTGGGCCTTAGCATAACTGATGCACTGCTTGTTTGACATATTTCGATTTGTTTTTATGACTTAGGTGTTTTGTAAAAGAGAATATTATAATAAAATAATCAATAAAATAAAGAAACAATAGAAATATTACGGGATTTAAATTTTTGTTTATAATAGTAGTTTATTTACTTAAAAAAAATTAGTGGGCAACCTGAAAAAATAAAAGTAAGAATAAGATTAGCAGTCAGAGGCAGTATTTTATAAGTGTACGTTTCTATATACTCCATGTAGCCAACTTTACATAGACCCTTTTTTTATCTAGTTATTTATTGTACTCCCTCCGTGTCATGTCTTTTTTTTTTTATTATTTTCTGTGAAGAGGTTACAATAAAATTGAAAATAAGAGTTGAGATGGAGACATAAATATATTAGAGACTATTTTTTAATATTATAAGAATATTTTTAAATAAAAAAGATTTTGCAGGAATAATTCTTTGTTGGAGAGATTGATTATTTGGTCATCAAACATTAAACAAAATATATCCTAATTGTTTAATGGGCCCTTCAGGCTCTTAGGTTGGACCTTAACATAACTGAGGCACTGCTTGTTTGACATATTTAGATTTGTTTTTATGATTTCGGTGTTTTGTAAAAAAGAATATTATAATAAAATAATTAATAAAATAAAGAAACAATAGAAATATTACGGGATTTAAATTTTTGTTTATAATCGTAATTTATTTACTTAAAAAAAAAGTGGGCAACCTAAAAAAACAAAAGTAAGAATAAGATTAGCAGTCAGAGACAGTACTTTATAAATGTTAGTTTTTATATACTCCCTCTGGCCAACTTTACCTAGACCCTTTTTTGTCTAGTTATTTATTGTACTCTCTCTGTCTCATGTCTTTTTTATCTTTTCTTTTTTTCTGTGAAGAGGGTACAATAAAAATGAAAAAAAGAGTTGAGATGGAGACAGAAATATATTAGAGAGTATTTTTTAATATTATAAGATTATTTTTAAATAAAAAAGATTTTGCAGGAATAATTCTTTGTTGGGGAGATTGATTATTTGGTCATCATACATTAAACAAAATATATCCTAATTGTTTAATGGGCCTTTCAGGCTCTTAGCTTGGGCCTTAGCATAAGTGATGCATTGCTTGTTTGACATATTTTGATTTGTTTTTATGACTTTGGTGTTTTTTAAAAGGTAATATTATAATAGAATAATCAATAAAATAAAGAAACAATAGAAATATTACGGGATTTAAACTTTTGTTTATAATCGTAGTTTATTTACTTAAAAAAAATAGTGGGCAACCTAAAAAAACAAAAGTAAGAATAAGATTAGCAGTCAGAGACAGTATTTTATAAGTGTTAGTTTCTATATACTCCATCTGGCCAACTTTACCTAGACCCTTTTTTGTCTAGTTATTTATTGTACACCCTCCGTCCAATGTCTTTCTTTTTTTATTTATTATTTTCTGTGAAGAGGGTACAATAAAAATGAAAAAAAAGAGTTGAGATGGAGACAAAAATATATTAGAGAGTATTTTTTAATATTATAAGATTATTTTTAAATAAAAATGATTGTTTGATGGACCATTGCATGAATAATCCTTATTAGGGACTTGGGAGATTGATGATTTGGTCATCAAACAAAACACATTCTAATTGTTTAATGGGCCCTTCAGGCTCTTAGCTTGGGCCTTAGCATAACTGATGCACTGCTTGTTTGATATATTTTGATTTGTTTTTATGACTTCGGTGTTTTGTAAAAGAGAATATTATAATAAAATAATCAATAAAATAAAGAAACAATAGAAATATTACGAGATTTAAATTTTTGTTTATAATCGTAGTTTATTTACTTTAAAAAAAAGAAAATAAAATTAGTGGGCAACCTAAAAAAAAAAAAGAAAGTAAGAATAAGATTAGCAGTCAGAGACAATATTTTATAAGTGTATGTTTCTATATACTCCATCTGGCCAACTTTACCTAGACATTTTTTTGTGTAGTTATTTATTGTAATATATTAGAGGGTACTTTTGGATATTATAAGGTTATTTTTAAATAAAGTGATTGTTATTAAAAAAATATGATACTTATATTATTCATAAATAAAAAAATTATTTATAATGGGAAAATTTATATAAATATTGACATTTTCAAATGCTTTATAAAAATAGAAAAAAAGTGAGATGTTTATCAATTTAAAACCAGTCGGTATCCTCATTATCGATTGGTGACATGTCATTTAAATCAATGCACATAATTTTATTTTTTTGGGTGGCGTGCCAGTCGGCACTATGATTCCCGACTGGAGGGAGCATGATCACAATGCACTCTTGAATCCAAATAAAAACAAAAAACAAAAGAATTAAGAAGAGGGTTAGGAAATTTTGAATTTGTTGAGGTTTAGTGTTACAAGATTGACTGTGACATTACCGGCTGGTGTGAAAAATTGTATCACCAAGCTATGTATTATTCTTTGTTTTGCACCTCGGAGAAGGAGAGAAAGAAAATTGCTATGATATTACTATTCATATGAAATAAATGGTTATTTTTCCATATTGATTGTTTATCAGCGTGTTATATTCATTTTTGTGAAATGACAAAATATTTTAATTAGAGAGAGACCAATTCTTCGCCAATCTTATAATAGTAGAATTTTTTTTATTAAATATGAGAAAAATTTAGAATTGATATAGATATTATTAAATTTAATTGGAGTAAAATTTTTAATTTTTTTTAAATTATAGAATTAATTGGACATTTTTTTAAATTATAGAATTAATTGGAGTAAAATTTTAAAAATATTCATGTATAATTAATTTTAGAAAAGATCAATCTATTCTAATTTAAAATAATAAATCAATTAATTAAAAAAAAGTTGGAAGTAAGTCAAATTTTGTTTTAATTGTTTTAAAATGGTCTTCTATGCCAACAGTCAATCTGGCGCAGTTTAATTAATACACCATTCTTGAATGTTGACACTGCGTAGTCGAATAGCAATTTCAATTTCTGTTTTTTATTTTAAAATTTACATTTCAAATTTGACATTCTCCGCAGGATTAACAATCAATTTTCTACCATATTGATGTTAAAAAAATTAAATAAATAATTACGGAGCTTAGATTTGCCTAATATTCAATATTTATCGGTGTATTATTCTATATGAATTTAGAGAGTGTTTAATTAAATTTATTTTAAATATTTTATAAGCACTAATATCTTATAAGTTATTTTAAAAGCTTATAAAATGTTATTTTTAAGTATTTTATAAATTGTTAAGTATTAAATAGTAAATACATATTTATTTTTTTAATAATAAATTTTTGATAATTTATCATATTTAAAAAAAAATTAATAGAAAACAAATATTTTTATGTTAAGGTATGATTGAAGAGTAATGGTGATGGGATTGGAGGTATGTTGAGGGGAGGTGGTGAGAAAAATAAATAAAAATTAAAATATTTTAATTTATTATTTTGTATCTTAAATTATAAGAAGATTAATTTAAAATTTTATAAATTATTAAATATTTTATTTTATTAAATACTTAAAGAGTTTATATTGATTGTGATTGCTTTTCTTTCTCCGGATTTTAATAATTGCAATAATTGTATTTTGAATCAATTGTACTTTAAAGTAGGGATGACAAAATGATCCGCCTCATACCCTGCCCGTCCTGGCCTGCTCTATTTGGGGCTCGCATGGGACAGAGCAGGTATGAGTTTGCATTTTTACTGTCCTGTCCCGCCCCGCCCCGCCCCATAGTATATATTAAATAAATATATATTTTTTATAATATATAAATACATTCTATATATAATATTTTATAACATATAAAATAAAATTAATATCCTACATTTATAATATATTAAATAAATTTAAAATTATATTATTTATTTATTTTTTGTAACTAAAATGTAAAATTATTTTTGTTGAATATATTTTGATAAATTTATTATATTAATTTTATTTTTTAAAATAATTTTTTATTTATCTAAAATATATATTATATTATTTTTTTGTATAAAATTATATATAACATGGGACAGGATGGGGCATGAGGCGCAATATTCTGTCCCACAGTGAGACATGGGGCAGGGCAAGATGACGGGACAGAAGCGCGGCAAGCATGGTTTCTTAGATAGCCGTCCTATCCTGCCCTACCTCACCCCAATTGCCATCCATTCTTTGAAGAACATGTTGTGATTATTAATTAGTGCAAACCAAGAAAAATGTAGTTCCCAAGGCATGATGATAATGGGACAATATAAAGTAGATCCAACCATGTTCCAGTGTATTTTTAATTGATTTTTTAAAAATCAATCATATTTTACCTGTAATTACATTATTATCCAAGAAAGATTACGAAATTAAACTTTAAATTAAAAAAAAAATGAGAAAGACTAGAAAATCGAATAAAATCATTTGTTGTATACTTATATAATTCAATTCACATTTCATAAGTATATAATTATGTATTAATAATATATCCATCACAATAAAATACAAAAAGTGAAACCCAAATGCTCAAGGCTGCAAATGTTAATAATATTATTATTATCTCTCATGATATCGTCCTGATTCATTGCTCGATGGCTGCTTTACTTTTCAAGATTAATTGATTAATAATTTCATTTTATTTATTATTTTATGGCTGCGTTTGGATGAAATTAATCTTCTATATAAGGGCCCTTTTTATGTCACCATTAATTCATAAATAAAGCTGGTTTTAATTACATTAACTTGAGAGAGAAAATAATTATGGCAAGTATTGGAGGAGACAAATACAGATCCTACTTGACGCCAGAGGACCTCAACAACACCCAATGGAACGATGGGCCTCCTAATTACGACGTCGTTAACAAGCTCTTTGAAGAAGGACGAACCAAAGTACTTATATACATAATTTAATTTATTTATTTTAGTTAATTATTTTGTAATTATATATTTATTTTATATATTGTTGGTGTCATGATGATAGGTGTGGGCTGCTGGCTCCTTGGAAGAGTATGTCCAGAATCTTGTGAAGACATGGGAGATGGAGTTGGTTCACAAGGCTAATCCCCAAGACTACAAAACTCTTGAACCCTCCAACTTTGTCATCGATATCAATGGTATGTTTTGCAATGTGTATGAACGCCTAATTTTACCCAGGTCGTAAGTGATAGGATTGTCTAGGCTTAAGCCCACCCAAGATCACATTCACTATCGATGTGGGATACCTCAATACAATAACATAAATTCGCATCTAAGCAAGAATTATTATTATTTTGGTGAGATATAATTACAATGAAGCAGTTAGTTATTCATAAAAAAGTTGAGCCGCAATCCGAAAATTTGAATCTATGTATTGACTATCAAACTTCACAAACCAAAATGAGTGATTTACGTATAGATTTAAAAAAATCACTATATTTATAAATAGGTTCATAATATTTGCACAGAAACATATATTTTTTTTTCACAGTATCTATTTATAAATATAATGATTTTTTTTAACCTATATATAAATCATCCTTTATAAATAGGTGCTCTTTATCATAGTTGTACATACTACATATATCACAATGTATTCTTGAATGCAATCACAATTCACTAATTTAAACAAAATGTAGGGAAAAAACATTTTACATTGGAGGATGTCGGAAAGGTAGGGGGAAGCTACAATGTATTCCTTCATACATCATTACCTCCAGAGTTGAGGTTGTATGATCCTGATCAGGAAACATATGATTCATCGCAAACGGCTTTCAAAAAAGTGTTTCCTCGTGGTTTTGCTGTTGAGATTCTCCAGGTTTATTCGGGGCCTCCTGTAATTTCTTACAAGTTTAGGCATTGGGGTTATATGGAGGGATCTTACAAAGACTATCCAGCTACAGGCAATTTGGTCGAAATGTTCGGTATAGGTATTTTCGAGGTACGTAAATTTTTTTTAATACTCTCTTCGTCCCCCAAATTTATTCCTATTTGTGTGAGTACGAGTTTTAATGAAAAATAAGATAAAGTAGATAAAATAAAAATATTGTAGAATAATTGTGGGGTTCACTAGAAAATAAAATGATTGTTTGTGAGTGTGATAATAAAACAATATTTTTTAAAAAGAGAAATGAAAATAAATTTGGGGGACGGACGAAAGAGAATAAATTTTGAAAACGGAAGGAGTAATATTTTATCTTGGTTAATTAAAGATGAAATCATTTGGACAACGTTATTACAAATTCGAGCTTTTAGATAAATTGAATTCTTTCAGTAGAGGTTGATAATACTTTCTCTAGGCCACTTATTGACCTTTTATTTATGAATTTATCATTAGCACTATATATTATCATAAAAGGATGAGAGATAAAACTGCAAACTAAAGTAACTATTTTGGAATGAACCAAAAAGATAGTTAAAGTGAATAGAAACAACTATTTATTGACTAAATTATTAAGAGGAAAAGATAAGGAGGGAGACACTTTTTTTAAATTGTAAAAAATGGACAAGTGTGCAAAAATTATAAAGAATACACACCTAAAAATACATTTCAAATTAATGCGTAAATATTCTAAAAAATTGCACACTTGATCCTCTTTGTCATAAATCTAAAAATTGTCTCTCTTTGTAACTGTTCCGAGTTATTAATATATTACAAATAAGTTACCTAAGATATTAAATATATTATAATCAATAAATTAATATTGTGGATATGGTTAATTTTGGAACAGCTGAATGAAGAGTCGAAGGTTGTGAAGGTAGAATTTTTCCATGATCGTGGAGAGCTGCTGGCTGGCCTAATGAAGCCCAAAAATAGTGCTGATTCCACACCCTCAGCCTGCCCCTTCATGCTTTAATTTGATTTTATCCACATTTACTTGGGATTTCTTTTATACTTTTGAATTTTAAATTTGTGAGACACTCTTATATAAGAGAAGGTATTCACAATAATAATTAGATTGTATAAGTATTTTTCATTAAAGAATAATAATGAGATTGGGACCTCATAAATACATAAATTATACAATAATAATAAGGTAAGGATATGAAAAACTCACGTGGGATTAGTTTAATACTCCCTCCGTCCCACTATAAGTTGCTCATGTTGTCATTTTCGTCCGTCCTACTATATGTTGTTCATTGCTTTTCTACTTTTTTTGGAAACTACTATTCACTTCTTTATTATTATTTTCAATACTTTTTACACTATTTCCATTACTTTTTCACTTTTTTCCATCGCATCGCTTGTACCTTTTCACTTTTTCCATCATATCACTTATAATTTTTCACTTTTTCAATCACATCACTTATACTTTTTCACTTTTACCTTAATTCGTGTGCCCAAAAGCAACGAGCAATTTATAGTAGGACGGATGGAGTATAAAATATTTTTTATTTCTTTGCATGTCATTGAACAATTACTATTTGTGGAAAAGGAAATTAAATTATCATTCCAATTGAAAATCTCAAAAGCTATGGTTATTAATTTTTAGATTTTGGTGGATGATGTAAAATTAGATTGTGAAATTTGGGGGGCATTTAGTCGAATTTTTTTCAATGATAATGAGAATGAAAATAATTATACTCCCTCCGTTCCAAGGGTATTTGCACCCCTGGGATGACACACGGTTTAAGAAAAATGTATTTTTTAAATAAAATAGTAGTGTATGGGTAAATGCGTGGAAAGTTTTGTGAGTGCACGTAAATCGATGTTTTCCTTTTAAATAGTGTGCAAATTAGTTTGGGACAATCCAAAATAAAAAGTGTGCAAATTGGTCTGGGACGGAGGGAGTATAAAACAATTATGGTGATTAATTAGATAAAAAAATATCAATGACACTATTTGACGCAGGAAAAACGTGAGTACATACAAGATACATTTTCAATCACCATTGATACTCAAGAGAATAACGACAATGAAAAATGAAGAGATAACAATCCCAAAACTCTTAATTCATATTCAATTTACAGATGAGCTCTTTAAATAAGAGAAAATCTAATTAATATATGTAAATAAATCAATCTAATAAAATAATTAATTCTAATTTTTCTAATTAACTTATTCTCCAAATTATTGTATAATAATACTAGATCACTAATGTGATCTCGACTCATCATTTTCTTTCTCTTTCAAGCGATTCACCCTTGAATCGAAATCGATATCATTTTTAGAAGAATTATCTAATGTATTTCAAAATATTTCATATCGAAAATATCTAATGTATGAATGTGACCCATAATCTTGAGTCGGTAGGCAATTTTAAATTTTTTTAATAATACAATTATCATGATTAATATAAAAATAATAGTTTTTTTTGAGATAAAATCGACATCACCATCAACACATGGATTTCAACTAAATAAATTATTACAAATGAATTCTTTAAATTAGAGAAATTTTAATTAATATATAAAATAAATTAATCTAATAAAATAAAAATACTAATTCTAATTTTTCTATAACTTGATTCTCTAATATGTCGTTTCCATCACTATTTTTCTAAGTTAATCAATGCTCATTTGAAATTACAAAAGATTTTGAGAGAATATCATTCTCTTGGACAAGAAGAAGTGGGAATGTTGTTGTCTACAACTACAAGTCAGCTTTGTTGGCCTCTGTTCTAAGAGCCCTCTGTCTTCTCTTTTTTCTTTTTCCTAGCTCACTTTCTATGCAGATTTAATAAAAAAATACTATTTCTGTTCACGAAAAATACACTTAGATATTTTCATATGATTTAGTGCAATATATTGAATGATATTACGTGATATTGTGAAGTTCGATTAGAATAAAGAAAATATTTTTGAAAAGTAAGTCATATGTACTTTCCAAAGATATCTCTTTATTCAAATCTGACATCACAATATCCCATAATATCTTCCGACATATTGCACTAAACCACGTGTAAATATATGTTTACTTTAAAATTTATAACACTAAAGAAAACAATTTTATAACACACACATATATACACATGCATACATTGCAGCACTCGAAATATCAATGATGATCACATAAAATGTCATAACATAAGGGCCACAAACAAGAAGTTAGACTACTCTCGTCCATATACATGTGTTGCATACTTTTCCAATCAAAGTAAGACGCGCAACATGAAGCTAAAATGAATTTGAAAAAATACACTGCCATGCCATGTGCCTACTATATATAAAAATCCCCACACTTTATCTAAAATCTTCATCACAAAATCTGGCCTTAGAAAATGGCATCTGCTGGTGGTGGAGACAAATATCGATCTTACTTAAACGAAGAAGATATCAAGAACGTAAAATGGAGGTATGGTTCTCCACCCAACTACGATGCTGTCAACAACCTCTTCCAACAAGGCAGAACTAAGGTATATGCAATTAATTAATATTCAAAATAAATAATACTCTCCCCGTCCCAGAACTATTTGGACATACGAATCAAGAAAAAATGAGTATGTGAGTGTAAAGTTAAATAATAAAATAAAAAAATATATATTTTGTTGATTTTTGTGAGTGTGAAAAGTTTCCCTTTTAGATGTGTGAAAGTAGATTTAAGACATTCGAATAAGGAAAGTGTGAAAGTAGTTTTGGGACGGAGGGAGCATATAGTAGTATTAAAGTCTAATTTTATTTACTTAGGGCTCATTTGGTTCGTAAGATAAAATTATCTATCCGTAGAAAATATGCATATTTTCTATGGATAGATAGTTTTATCTTACGAACCAAATGAACTCTTAAAATTTTAATCTTTACATATATAATTAATCTCCTCAAATTGGAGCTTTTATTGTAATTAGATATGGCCTCCTGGTTCGCTAGAAGAGAAAGTGCAGAACATGGTGAAGACATGGGAAATGGAGATGTTCCACAAAGTCAACTTTGATGAGTATAAAACAGTTGACCCTCACAAGTACATGTTCAGCCTTAATGGTAATCACTTAATCACATATTAAATGTCATCTTCTAGAGTTATTAAAAAGTACTTAATTATAATTTTTCAAATCTTTTTGAACATGTAAAGCTCTTAAAATATCCAAGATTTTCAATATGATCATATAATTTTTTAATATTGTTCAGGGATTTCGGTCCCAAACTCATTTGACATATGACATTTTCTTGACATATTTTGGGATATTACGCGTAAAATGCAAATATTATGGGATAAAATAAATTTAAATATCACGTGGCAGTACTTTAAAATTTTGCGATGTTGGAATGAATCAATTAAAAAATTATAAGGTACTTAATTGAAAATTTTAAATTTTTTGTTTACCTTTTGCATGAAGACTAAAGTGTTTATGGGATGAAATGAATTTTAGCTCCCATCTTTTATTTGAATTAAACTATTTAATTAAATTTATTTGTATTGAAAAGGGGCAGTAATTACGAAGAAGAACAGTGTTTTAGATTTATTACAAAGAAAGACAAATGTGCAATTTTTAGAATATTTGCATATTCATTATGGGTGTGCATTTTTTATAATTTTTGCACGCCTATCTCTTTTTTTGTAATTTAAAAAAAAAGTATGCCCATTTTTTCTTTTGCTATTGAAAATCATAAATTAATCATCAGGAAGAAAGCTTTTATCACTTGAAGAGAAAAGAAAACAAGGAGGAGGATACAACAGCTTGCTGCAAACATCCTTACCTGAAGAGTTCAGATGCTTCAATCCAGATAAGGAAACCATTGATTCATCGCACAAAGCTTTCACAACCACATTT
Organism: Prunella vulgaris; assembly: GCA_026898435.1. NCBI lineage: Eukaryota > Viridiplantae > Streptophyta > Magnoliopsida > Lamiales > Lamiaceae > Prunella > Prunella vulgaris. The sequence goes on along the minus strand of JAPKLY010000281.1, from coordinate 185,330 downwards.
CCAAGAGGATTTGCTTTGGAGATTGTTCAGGTGTACTCAGGGCCACCACTAATTGTGTATAAGTTTAGGCACTGGGGTTTCATGGAGGGCCCTTTTAAAGGCCATGCTCCTACCGGTGAGATGGTGGAGTTCTTCGGTATCGGCATTTTCGAGGTACGCATAGTATACGCGTGGATAGGTCGAGTCGACTAGTAAAGCCAAGCTTGAACTCAACTCGATCCGACTGCAAAATCTAACGACTTAATAAGTGTAACACTTATATTTTGAAGTGCGCTTTTGATCTCATAACTTATGTACTAAAAAAATAAAAAACTTTTCGATTGAGTTTCAATATTACAAAATTACCCAATTTTGTGGGATAACTGATGACGGTGTTGATTTATGGAGCGAATGTTCAATTTTTGTCTAATAATTTGTTTAATGTTTAGTTTTAACTTTGAATTAAATTTATCATGTGATAGAAGGTTATGTTACATAAGACATTAATACTGTTTTTAATTCTTGAATGTTTTGCGTAAAAATTGGACAACTTTTTTTTAATATTGGAAATAAATAAATAAAAATGTAATTCCTTTGAGATTAAATTTGGATTGTAACTAAGTTATGGCGAAAAAGACCTTTTAAATTCTTCCAGTTTCTATATAACAACCTTTTCTATTGTAATATATATATATATATATATATATATATTATATGTATTTTGTTGATCGAATTAGTGAATTAATTGATTTGGGTAGGTGGATGAGCAATCAAAGGTAGTGAAGGTGGAGTTCTTTTATGATCGTGGAGAACTGCTAGGAGGTCTTGTGAAGGGCCCCACTACTTCCAATTCTGATCTTTCCTCTTCAAGCTGCCCAATTTTGAACAACACTGGCTAAAGGAAATAAATGTATTATTCTACACAAATATATATATATATATAACAAAATCTATGTCATTTTTAGCAATTTAATTAATTGAAAATATGTATTCATGAGTCTGATGGAACACAGTTTGCTTGGATTTAAATAATTATTATGAACAATATTGATGGAGAAGTTCAAACTCAAATTTTAATTATTTTTGGGCCTTGTCATTTTTTTTTTTATCTGTGGATTTTAATAAATAGACTATATATAAACCCAATATCAAACTATTTAAATTTTGTGTCGATTTCATCGTAAGTAGTTGAATATTGGAAGAGTTAGGATTTTTTTTTACGTAGAGAATCTTTATTATCACTGTTAGTGTGTGTTATTATTACGATTCACCCGCTCATTATGTTATGCCCAATAGGCCTAAATACTTATGTTCTGCCTAATTAATTGTTATTTATTGGGCCAAAAAAATTAGCTGAAATCGCGATAAACATTAAATTGGCCGCAACAATTCAAATTAGAATCAATATTCTAGCATGCACCATGTTCATAAATTTGTAAATTACACATTTAAATTTTAAAATAAACACGGTCTTAATATCTTAAAAGAAAAATTATTGGACATTTGGATTTTTTTTTAACTTTGGTTGACTAAGTTTGGGGTCTCTTTCTTTTCTCTCTGTTTATTTAAAAGATTACAATTAATTTATTAAAGCATAATTGCAGTAAATTCACCAAATAAACTACTAAACTTTATTTTATTGCATTAACAATTATAAACTAAGAAAATTTAACACATCAATGATTAAACCACTAAACTTAATTTCTAAGTAATTTTTCAAAATAAAATATATATTCGCGCGTGAGACTTAGAAAAGAAATTGCAATAAAAAACTTTCATAGTTTAGCTCCAATTGTAACGAAAAATACAAAAATCTCTTCATTAATAATTTTATTGTCTACCTCTTCGCACTATAGTATATCATCTAGCATGTGCGTCCATCCCTGATCAGGGTCATTTTTTATCTCTGTTTCCATATTCTTGTAATTTATTTGTTGCCAATAGATTTTTAATACAAAAATGCTCTTACATGTTAAAACCGTGGAAAAAATGGACCGAAAACTAAGTTTAATGGTTGAAGTATCAAATTTTAATAATTTTTATTTATTAATGCAAAAGATATACTCCCTCCATCCCAGAGGAACTTGCACATTCAAAATAGGAGATCTTTTTATAAATTTCACCCTCACAATATCTACATATTTACACACAATATCATTACTTTTTCACTTTTTAGCCCCACATTACACTCAATCCAACTAACTTTTTCACTTTTTACATAAAATTTTACCAAATTAACCCTCAAAATACTTTTTTTTTTTACTTTATTCTACTTTATTCTTAATTTGTGTGCCCCTACTTCCTTGCAAATTGCTCTAGAACGGAGGAAATAATTTAGTGATTAGATGTAAAATTACTGAAAATTTGGTACGTTTAATGCAATTAGGTCTTCAATAAAATACTCTATCTTTTATGTTTTCACAAAAATGTGATATCCACCCGTGGAATTAATCTTTTATGTACATTTAATAGCAAAAAGAGGGAAGGGAGAGCAACCCGCCATATAAGTATTTTTTTATACATTACAACTGGTGCATATAAAATTAATTTATTTGTCTAAAATTTTCAACTTAGTGTGCATTTGATGAACATTAATATAATATATGAAAAATGTTATTTGGGCGGTTACTCCATTTGGTTATTTTAAATTGAGCATCTGATATACATGAAGCCCATGCCATCTTTTACGGGCTCGGGAGATCGTAAACTGTCGAGACATGACCGATTTACTATTTGACCGCTTATTAGCTAATTGACATAAATAATAAGCTATTTTCTATATAAGGCTATTCAATCAACAATTTTTATTTTCTTTTTATTTCTGAACTAAACTGCGCCTTAAAAGTATATTGTCCTATAACTAAAGTCCAATCCTAAATAAATATTCTCCCTGAAAAAATCGGTTAGATGTAAAGTTTATTTTATATGTGTAACAATCAAGAGATGTGCTAATTCAAAAAAGAAATAATTACATACTGATATAAAAATAATGTACTATTTTTAAATGGGTACAAAATTTTTACATAATAGTATAAATATAAATTGAATAATAGAATATTTTTTTTTTGCATATTATACCAATCTGAAAATAGTACTTATTTTTGTATCATCTCGTAATTGGCTCTTAAAAAAAATTAAAAAACACAGGAGAGGCATATAATTAAGCTGCCATAGTTAAACTAGAAAAGTTACAGTGTATATTTTTCAGCTGTACAAGAGGCACAATTACAGTCAAAATTTGGTCAATATATACTGCTTTGACACATGTCTTCAGGTAGATTTCAGTTTATCCAATCCATAAATTCTCTGTAGGAAAATGAGATTAAACACACAATACGTATCAATTGTTAGGATATAATGTGCTTCATATCCAAAAATAATGACCAGGTCTCTTGTGAACTTAAGTTCACATGAATTCGTATCACTGTCATGTGTAATCACTATCATTATTATTGATATATATTATCAATGTTATAAAAATATATTTGATTTTTTTAACATTGATAGTATATATGTATAACAGTGATAGTGCATATCCATGACAGTAATAATTAAAAACTCGAATTCACCGTGACCTCGAGTTCATACAATTTTTTGTCAAAAACAATTAAGACATGTTGACTTAGTATATATATATTCTCACCAAAATTTCTTTGTTTTGTTCTAGGACGGGTAAGAGTAAAGAGATGAGGTCTTGCATTTCTTTCTTGATCACCTCGTCTTCTTCGCCTTTGACCTTCAGAATGTTAACTAATGTTCGATTATCAGGCACCAATTTTAGGGCTACCTATAAATAAAATTTCTAGCTTCGTCACTATGTTAGATATGCAAGCACGCACACATAACACTAAAACAAAACATCATGTGGGCGCATCGGAGGACTTACTTTAACGGCCGCGCATGAAATCCACCCGTGCCATGGTTTCAAAGTGATGTTATATGATTCTTCCACAGCTTCCTCTATGTTTCTCCCCATATCCTTCACCAGCAACTCCAGAAAAGCCACGATGAATTCAAGTGACCTGCATGTTAATTGCAAACGTTCTCAAATTTCTTCTTATTGAAGTAAACATTTGTATTTATTTTTAAAGTTAATACAATTAATATTTCCTCCGTCCACAAAAAATATGCACATCTCTTTATACGTGGTTTAATGCAATATATGTCGAAGGATATATTCGGGTATTGTGAGGTCTATTGATGAATAAAACGAATATTTTTTTAAAAATTATCATATGTACCTTCAAAAAGTCTTAGTTTTAATCTTATATACACCAGGTGTACCGTGCAATTCAAGTTTATTTTTAAAAAGTTACATAAAATACTAATGAAAAATTACGCATGTTATTATTGAAAAATGTATTTTTAATAGTGTAACTTTTTAGTACTAATTAATTTGTATCACTTTTTCAAATTACCTGGTGCTCAAAGATATTCACTTTATTAATAAATGAATGTCATAATACCTTAAAATATTTTTTGATATATTATTTTAAATCAAGTGTAAAGAAAAATGCGTACTTTAATTTTAATGGAGAGAGGGTGCAGTAAATTACACAATTTTCTTGCATATACACATTAGTGAAAATAGTTTCACGACATAGAATTAGTACCTTGTAAGCCAAACAAAGGCTTTGCTGCTGGTGGGACCCTTTTTTGCTTTGCCTTCGTTCACCTCCTTCTTCAAAATCTCAACCGCATCCCAATATACTGATGGATCAGTGTCGTGGAACTTTTCTAATCTCTATAACACCATTAGAAAAAGGTAAAACAAATTACTACCTCCGTCCCGGGTTTTTCTGAAAAATCTGTGCACTCGGATTAAGAAAAAAATAGAATATATGTGTGTGAAGTTAATTAATAAAATATAAAAAGGTATTTTATTGATTTTTGTAAGTGTAAATTATTTCCTTTTTAAGGTATGAAAAATAAGTTGGAACGTCCCGAAATGAAAAAATAAGAAGGAAGAGTTGGGACCGGGGGAGTATTAAATTTCTGAAGCTCACTTTAAATGTGGCATCACCAATGATCTAACACGTTAGAAATTGGCAAGTATACCCCTCTTGAATTAGCCAATAAACTCTTAAATAATGTTTCTAAATACTCCTAAACAAATTAGGGGGGCCAATGATCCCTAAACAAATATTAGGTGGGCCACTGAGTGACGGAATTAAAAATGAAGAAGCACAAATTTCAACGAAGATGACATGACTTGGAATTTGGTAATCTTAAAATGGTGGGAATTTACAGAAATACCCCTCGCAGATAAGTTATCACTAATCTGCTTAGCTGTAGCTTTATTTAGAGTTATGTTTTGTGAATAAACTAAACTATTCTGCTTAAGATATACATATTTTAACGAGATAGATTAGTTTATCTATTAAATAAAATACATCTTTAATCAGATTAAATATAAAGTACCAATGAAACTAATGCAAAGGAGAAAAAGAAAAAAGAAAAAAGAAGTTTGTGGTTATCCACGGTTGCTCATCGACTGGAAATAATGTAAAGGGTAAAAATGTCACCGCCGTAGAGATTGGGGGTAGAAATGTCAAAATGTAGAGGTGGCCATGGATTGGCCTACATGAGTGTGTGTGTTTTGCACACACTGTCGACATGATGGAAGTTATTGAGTACTATTTCCGTCTCAGAAAAGTTTGCGGTACTTTTCTGGGCACAGATTTTAGAAAAAAGTGTAATAAGTAAAATATGTATGGTGGAGATTGTGAGGTAAAGATTTTAAAGGTGGAGATTTAAAGGAATATTTTCATTTTTAGAATATGCAAATTTTTGTGGGACAAACTAAAAAATAAAGTATGCAAATTTTTGTGGGACGGAGGTAGTATTTTTTTTGTTCAATTTTCTCTTTTTACTTTGTAAAAAAAATAAAAAATCTTTTGTTTTTTCGTATTTAAACCTGTTCAATAATTAGTACCTGAATGTTGCGATGGATGTCTTGTCTCATCACAGCCATTGTCGGCCCTATCTTATCTGCAACCACAGATGAGACTCCATTTTTTTATCAATAAAAGAATATCAAGAATGCAACGGAATTCTTCATATAAAAAATGGACCAAATTTGAGAAAGAGAGAGAGAGAGTACCAAGGACTTGGATGACCAAATTGCAAAGAGAGAGAAAGGGCTTGATGGGAACATGACGATGAGCGTCATCGGCGGTGGTGGTGGTGGCGGCGCCACCGGTTTTGAGGTTGCCGGCCATGAGGGACAGCTCCTCAATGGCGGACTTAATCTCGGAATCCACCTCCTCCTCCTCTTCTCTCTTCCTCTTCATTTTTACTAACACAATTTATAAGCTGATTCTTAATTATTGCGCCCAACACACATATATATATATAAATAGACGAATTTGGAGTTTGTGATTATACAATTTCTGCATCTAGTGACATGCCCTTATTATTTTAATTTATTTAGGGTATGTTTGTTTCGTAAGATAAAAGTATCTATCATAATTTTGATGGATAGACACTTTTATCTTACGAACCAAATATATCCTTAGTTGACTACTTACTAAATAATTTGATTTAATTATTAATGTTACTTGTTGTTTATCAAGAAACTGATTGTGACCTTGAATTTGACCTTGGAATCATCATCATCTCCTATTATCTTCATCCAGTAAAGATATTTTCCATTTAAAATAAAAAAAATTAATAATAATTTATCCAACAGACAAGGTCTGCAACTCTATCATCAAGACAAATTAGTTTAGTTTCGAAGACCAGAAACTTCCAGCCAATGTTGTCAGGTTTAAAAAGTTAAAAAAATGGATGACTTTGTTTTTCTATATTTTCCTTCTCTTGCTTCAAGAAAATAGTTAGCCACTCAAAATAAATTGGATGATTATGGAGGACCAAAAAGTAATTAAAGGTTGTACCTAAGACCCACTGATCTGAGAACGTATGGTCCAATATTTACTAATATTACGAGGGGTGCATTTTAAATTAGAATAAAAATAAAATTTTGTATAAATTAATCTATGTCAATAATTAATTGTATTTTATGAGTTTTGAGTTTAAAATTTACAAAGGAAGTATATTCTTAAGATACAAGTCTCACCACTAGAGATCAACCCATCTAATCAAAAGTCTTATTTAATAAAAATTTGAGAGATTTGAAATTAATTTATTTTATTCTATAATTTTGTTTAATTTTAGTAATTCTAAATGGAGCACGTGAGACTTATAATGCACTTCTATATTCAAACATATATCAACTTTATACATAAATTACTACTATTTTTTAAAATTCGTCTTAAAATTTTAATTTAAGTTTACTAAAATGCTTAGTAGTTAGAAATTAGTCACCAAGTCTCCATACACTCATATCTCCAAGCCAACCTTATATCTCCTTCATATTCGTTCCCAAATAGAATCAAACTCAGATCACTCGCTCAAGTGAGGAGCCCGGTGGCCAAATAAGCTAACTCACCTTGGATTGTTAATTCAGTCATGTTGGAAGATTAAAGGTTCCAACAAATATATAAATAAAAAACTTTAATATCATGAAATTTTTCATTTTATTTAATTTAATTTTTTTTGAATTTGTAGAGATATGTCATTTTAGATGGTTGATTCATTAAAAAAAAAAAAAGACAAACATTTACGTTAGTTCACATATACTTTTTTTTAAAGTCATTATTTGAAATCTCATTTTAGGCTCGAACTAAAATTTAGGTCGGGAGATTTAAAAAACGACTTTAAAATATAATATATGATCATATATTTTTCAATATAATGATAACTCAATTATTTCTAGACTAGGCCTTTAATACAACTGGTGCACAATATATTCACTTAACAATTAAGATTGTTTATACTAAAAAAATTAGGCTGATTATATTGAAAAATTTTAGTCGATTATATTGAAAAATTTATATTATTATCGATTTTTAGCATAATAAACTAAAACTTTTGAATATTATCAATTTACATTTTCAATATAATATATATAATATTGAATGAGTGTATTGTACATCAAATACAGTTGAACTACGACTTATTTTTGTTCATTGAATCATTGCACATCATCCTCAATTCTCATGCTGCATGCATCACCACTTTGGGATCTCATCACTTTCTTTTCTGATTTTTTTTTTAATAATGCTCCATTTAATTTTGAAATCAATCATGCATCAATCTGAATGTTTTTGTCGGGTTCTTTTATTTTTTTTTCCTAATTAAAGAGAACATATAATTAATTTACAACTTTTAAGGTTAAACCAATTATTGCAAAATAAATGTTCCCCTAATACGAGCAACATCGTTTGCCACATATAGATCATGCCGGCAACTTATCCATATAGTTATATTCCCCCTGTTGGGAATAATGGCACATCTAAACCTAAAACTCTGGCAAACAATTTTTCTAATTTAATTTTTTCTTTTATATTAATATATATAAAGAAAATGGGAGTTTCGTATTAGTTTTGATATGTAATAGTATGTGTATATACGTGTGTCATGTGTTCATTGCACCTAGCGCTAGATTGCATATATAATTTAAATTGCTCGATTTTGAACAGCCAATCATCAAGTGATCAGATGGTGATAAGTAGACTTATTATTAATAACGTTGTCATCTTGTAACACGTTTGAAGAACTTAATACATATAAACATATTCCGAAATATAGTTAACATGTTTTTTAGAATGGTCTGAATTTGTACTCTTTTGCTGGCAATTTTCGAATCCTGCAAAATTATATTAATTACACAACTAGAAGATAATCTTAAAAAAAACATATAGAAATAGAAATGTAGATTTTCCAAACTTGTATTCAAAGTTTCCAGGCTTCTTAATACTTTAAGGGGTGTTTTGTTTCATAGACTATGGTGTATGGATTAAGTTATTAATCCTAAATAAAATTATGTTTGATTTATAGAATTTGAGCTCAGGATTAAATCCTAGCCCGATATTTGAAGTCAACTTAATCCTACAATAAAGGGATAACATGATCTCAACTATTACATCGAATTAATTTTAAGAAAACAATCATAAATAACATATTTTATATTAGTTCATGTAATGACATGGTCTCACACAAAGCTGACTCATAAATATTTGCCAAAAAAAGAAACGAGTCAGACCATACACATATTAATTTGCTCTGGCTTTAATTAGGGCTCGGCTAGGTAAATATTGAGATTCTTCTCATGAATTAGTAGTATCTTCAGTCGGAATCATAAGAAAATACTTTGCCAAAAAAAAAAAATGGATTATACAGTTCCTTAATTTAAGGCAAAGCACTTTGTAAATCAATTTATTTGTAAAATTATTGGTATTATATATATATATATATATATATTTTTTTTTTTAAATCAAATCAATTATATTTATCATGTAATATTACTATCAAACTAAATTTTTTCTTTAAAAAAATGTATCGTGAAACCTAATTTGCAAGATATGTTCTCTTTCTTTTAAATAAGTTTTGAACTTCATTGACTTTTGAATCAAGGCCAATTCTTGGCATATTATATCTTCAACAATCCTGCTATATTACATCATTCGTAGAAAAATTTGAGTTTACATAGCTGATGAAACCAATACTTTAGTGCTAGCAGCTATATGTATGTCATAAATATTTGTATGAACAAATTTTAGAATATAAAATTTATATAATAAAATATACTCCCTCCGTCCCAAAACTACTTTCACACTTTCCTTATTTGGACGTCTCAACTCTTCTTTCACACACCTAAAAATGAAACTTTTCTCTCTCACAAAAGTCAACAAAATACATTTTTTCTTATTTTATTATTTAACTTTACACTCACATATTTATTTTTCCTTGATTCACGTGCCCGGAACTACTATGAAAGTAGTTCCGGGACGGAGGGAGTATTTATTAATATTATTCATCGTATGTATTAATACTATATATATTTTATATTGTGATATCGATAAATACATATTTTAATATTATTAAGTATATTTCGTGATATAAATTTAATATTATAAATAAATTTTACAGGAGTACTACTCTACATATATAAATATTCATATGGTCAGTTTTTCTTGTAAATTAATTTTTCGTGCAATTCAAAACTATTAAATTAAAAATGAAGGGGTATAATTGTTTGGTTTTACTAATATTTAATAAAAGTCGGTATTTCTAATTAGAAAATTATATGTACATCGGTTGATGTCAATGACATTTGACAGTAATGATAACCATGGTCATGCATGATGTATTCAATTATTCTTAGGGGGCGCTTGGTATGAAAATACTTCAATGGTAATGGGAATTGAGATATAATTGTAGTAATTATAGTAGCAAATTAGAACAAATGAGATACATAACATTGTTTTTCCTCCTAAATAAGGTAATCAACACCCCCATATGATTACCCCCTCTTCACCTTGTAATCATCCTCCTCAATCAATCCCCAATATCACAACTAACATCTTTCTTTTTTGTCCATTTTTTCCAAAATTGGAGCACAACACTATTGATATAACCACCATAAATACAAACACACATTCAACATATGTAGGACAAAAAAGGAAAATGAAATTTAATTCTCATTACCATTGAAGAATTTGAAACAAGCGCCCCCTTAATTTATCTTTCCAAACCTAATTAATGATGTGCCATCTGCAATTCTGTGGATGGTCACCCACATGGATTATTGAAAAGGAAAATTACAAAATTTGCTCATCAAGTTTGGGGTATCGAAAGTTGCCCGCAATATTTGGGAGAGTAAGTCTCTTGTACACCAGTTATACCGTACAACTAAAGTTTATTTTTGAAAGTTACACAAATTATTATTGAAAAGTTACATCATTAATGATACACTTTTCAGTAATAATATGTGTAACTTTTCAGCAGTATTTTGTGTAACTTTTTAAAAATAAACTTGAGTTGCACGGTGCATATAAGACTAAGCCATTAGGAGATGACAATTTATGCCACTCAATTAGCATTTTATGTATAAATTTATTGGAAAATTCAAATCTCACTGCTCTTCACTATCATTGTCGTAATTTTTGGGTAAATTAAAGGACGAGTAATATAGCAAATTATCCATCTTCCCAAATCCGTCAATTTTATAGCATATACAACTCCACAAATTTAAATTTGAACGGTTCATTTACGTTAGTTTTTCAGCGATCAAAATTTGGTATTTTTTAGTGAATTCAAGATCAAGCCATATATTATAATGTTCGCCTATACTAGTGTCTTTTTAATATAGTGCTTGTCCTTCTATTCGCCTAAATGTAGTTAAAAAAATTGCTCGGAAAATATTTTGTTGTTGCACACAAACTCGTTCTCAAAAGATCATTAAATATTAAAGGAAAACTCATATCAGAATGATGGGCTTGCAGAGATGAAAAAATTGATATATGATTTGACCTTTGGTTCTCAAAAAAAAAAAAATGAATTTTGATTGCCGAAAAATTACTTTAAACAAATCGTTTAAATTTAAATTTGTGGAGTTGTAGTACATGAAATGAGTGATTGGAGGAATAAAATTAACAAGTTTGGAGAGACAGATAATTTGATATTAGACTTGTCCTTTAATTTATCGATAATTGTCGAGAACCATACAAAAGGAAAGTGAGATTTGAACTTTCCAGAAACTTTGGCCTTATATTGCTAAAATTTGGTAACTAAATGATATAAATTGTTACCCCTAATATGACCAGCAATATTCCTTACGCCCTAACTTTTTGGGTAAATTTTATAATTTTTTCTTATCGAAAAAAACCTAGGATCGAATCTAGAGTATGTGATATAAAAATTTATACTCCCTCTGTCCCCAATTATATGCACATTTCTTTATACGTGGTTTAATGCAATATGTCGAAGGATATTTTGTGAGGACCGTTTATAAATAAATAAAATATTTTTGGAAAATACGTGTAAAGAAAGGTGCATATAATTGGGGACAGAGAGAGTGTGAGATAATCTCATTTATATAGTTTTTATAATAGTTTTAGAATTTGAGCATTATAAAAATTTGCAAAGTGATTACGCTCATGGATGAGATGATTTTATTGAAAATTTTGCTCAATAGATAGTGCTGAGATTCTTTATCAAGGTCAATTACTTAATTAAAATATAGCAGAAAAAAGAAAAATTGTATATATGTGTCGTTTAAACCTTATTTTAAGGTCAATTATAAGACTTCTTTCCCTTTCGATTTTGTGATATAATAAAATAAAAGTGTAGCTAATTAGTTTTGTGATAGGAACTAATTGAAGTGTGTGTGGACATGGAGATTCCGAGGGAACAAAATAAGACGTAATGCAAGAATCTTATAAGGTAATTAATTAATTATAAATATCTGAAACACAAGTGTGAATGATGCTAATATCAGCATCTTTAATGATATCACGCCCCTCAACTTATTCATAAACTATACAATTCAAAAAATATTTATTTGAACTTGTTTGCTCGATTTTATAAATTAAGCTCTAAATTTGAGCACAAGTCTAATGGTATTTGATTTGAAACCCCAACTTCCCAACTATAAATGAATTACATATATAAACGCTATCAATGCCATGCAATAAATAAACTCAATCACCAAGTTCTCTCACACGCTTAACTTTAGTGTGAAAAAGATTAAGTGTGACTTATTTCTCTAATTGCATGTCAATCGATATTTAAAATTAAATTTGATTGAATTAAAGTTCACGATGAATTCAAGTTTACAAAAGACCTATTCTTTAATAAAATATTTATGAACAAGTTTTTGAAGTGTTGAGAAGTTTCTTTAGATGGGTAATATTGATTTTTGGACAATTTTAATTTTAACTCCTTGATCTTGTTAACGAGTTCTTTTGCAAGACGAGTTTGAATTTGATTCGTTTATCGCACTAATGAACTTTTTTCAAGTTAGATTCAAATTATTGAGAAACTGGATATTTTATACTCGAACCAAACTCGAGTTCAGACCTAGCTAGCTCAAATCTGATTGATCCAACTCAACTACATCCTCATGCCATGTAAGATGATAGAAGGGAAAGTTCTCACCAAATTTAAACTCCATATATGACTCAACTAATGCAATTTATAGAATGTAAATAAGAGAATTATATCTGGGCCAAAGTCTTTTAATTATATTAATATTTTGTCTAAACAAATCTCCTGCACTAAGCTTAAACCATAGAATAATAACCTAACTCGTTATATGTTGCAAGTTTTCACAAATCAATTGATACTCCCTCCGTCCTCCAAATTTATTCTCACTTTCCAGTCTTGCCCATCCTCCAAATTTATTCTCATTCATTTTTTAGAAAATATTATTTTATTATCACACTCACAAACAATCACTAGTGAACCCCACAATTATTCTATAATATCTTCACTTTATATATTTTACTTTTTTAAAAATTCATACCCAATGGGAATAAATTTGGGTTACGATGGAGTATAATATATCAACGGTTTTTTTTTTTACTCCTGATTGAAAGGATAATATTTCAACGTTTGGTTGTGTACTTCTATCACGTGTTGTCCCAGTGTACTAATATCCATAAATTTTTCATTTTTTATTTGATTGCAGGCTTTTCAAGGTAAAGGCTAAAGGGGCCTCTTTTCATAGAAAATTCTATATAATTTTAGGCCCAAATAATTTTACAACCTATACAATTCCATAACAAAACCCAATCCCTTGTAATTTTGTAATATGCATATATGGTATTCTTGAATTCTTGAAAATGATAGGGACATCTAATTTAAATTTTGATGGAAGAAATTATTTCACTAAAACAAGTATGTTAATTAATTTAAGGTGGTTTAGCTTATAATTTGCCTTTGCAAATCTTATAAAATCTTAAATAAAAATACTGTACTTTAAAACATAAAAAATTGTTTTCTACTAATTGATTGAATCACATTTCATCTAAAAAGTTCGAACTTATAATCACGTGTGAAATTAACTAATTTATTTAATTTTTCTAATTGATAACTCGTGGACTAAATTTCTCAATTTTCTGAGGTCCAATGAGAATGTTGGGTTAGCATAAATTCTGATATTAAGAATTTAAAACAATATAATCAATTCATTTTTATATAATTTTTCTTAAAAAATTGCACAATGTTTGGATAAAGCTCGTAAAGTAAAAATATCAAAATTATAAAACGGAGAAATCAAATGGAAAAATCACAGTTCACAAAATTGATAAAAATTACAAATTGGTTCTTTGTAGAAAAAAATATACTTATGTGCAGGAAAAAATTACACTTCTGTGCAGATATTGTGAACCAATTTGATGGGACCCAAATTTAATTTCTTGATAGTGACGAGGGTTTTGATTGTGTGTGATCGGTTTTCTCACTCTTCCTACACCTACTTCAACGTCTTCAAACTTGACCATGTGTCGTACTCTTTGTGTGTGGTCTATGTATAATGCATGGGACTTTTCCCTCTTTAATCAATCACTCTATAGCATTATCTTTTAATTTAAAAGGGTCTTGATCACGTACATTTCAGTTTATCTAACCCATACTTTGTCTGCAAAAGGAAATAAATGGATTAAAATGTGAAATTTTGTATTATATATTAATCTATATATGCCTCTCCTTTTTCTTTATATATATATTGATTGGTTGAAGCTTACTAAAGTTTCTCTGTTTCGCTCTAAAGCGGGCACTAGTAGAGATATGAGGTTTTGTAGCTCTTCCTTGAACATATCGTCGTCTTCTTCGCCTTTGGCCTTGAGAATGTTAACTAATGTTCGATTATCAGGCACCAGTTTCAGGGTTACCTATAATTTAAATCAATAATGATTTGGAATTAATTATATAAAAACATATTAAAGAGATCAAATATTAATTCTTTTAAGATAGATATATGTTTGTGATATTCAAGTTTTGATCGTATCGATCTCATGCAAACTTTTCTATACAATAAAAAATGAAGTGTTGGAATGTAATGTTACTTTAAAGGCTGCCGATGAAATCCATCCATGCCATGGTCTTAAAGTGATATTATATGACTCTTTCACTGCCTGCTCCATATTTATCTCCAAATCCTTCACCATCAATTTGAGCAAAGCTGCAATAAAATCCAATGACCTGCATATATATACAAATTTATATATATATTTGAAATAATGTATCGAATGATACAATTTTAAAAGATAAATAGGTAATACCTTGTGAGCCAAACGAATGCATTACTGCAGGTGGGCCCATTTCTTAGCCTGTCCTCATTCACCTCCTTCTTCAAAATCTCGACCATATCCCAATACATTGATGGATCAGAATCATGGAACTTCTCTAATCTCTACATGATGGAAAAACAACAACATTTTCATATATATATATATTGGGTGATTTACATATAAGTTCAAAATAGTCACTATATTTACAAATAACTGTTGTACAAAAAAAATATGCTTTTGTGCAGAAAAAAATATGATTCTGTGTAAAAATTGTGAACTTATTTATAAATATAATAATTTTTTAAACCTATATATAAATCACTCAATATATAATTAATAATTCAAAACCACATGTTATGTATGGCAATTTATATAGTTTTATATTAAGAGAAAAGTAGATCGGTCCTTCAAAATCTGAACCACGTGCTTGATTGTATATTTGAATAACGTATACACATATATACACTAATATGATAACATAATTTTATTTGCGTGATAAAAATAATAATATTAAAATATCAATGACATATATATATAACTTAAAATAAATGACGTGGGTGCATGCATATGATGTGATTAATTGATTAAGTCTTAAATACTATCCTACTACATTAAGTGTTTTGGTAGCATTTATAAAAATAGTATAGGAAAAGGTAGTATTACTACCCCTCTCTCAGGAATTTGCACACTTTTTTATTTGGACGTTTCCCACAAATTTGCACATTATTAAAAACACATTTATTTATGTGCACACTCACAAATCTATACACATATTTACTCATATGTCACTACTTTATAATATACACATATTTACCCATGTGCTGTCCCATAGGGTGCAAATTCCTATTGGATAGAAAGAATATAATACGTTAATATTGGTGTTTGATTGGGTATATAGAGAACTTTTTGTTTAGCAAATTAAGCGTTTGATGGAATGCAAGGAAAATATCAAACAAAATAATAAATGAGAGAGGAGTTGTTGTTCTTTTACAAAAATATAAGATACATAGAATAATTCAAATTCATTTTTAAAATTATATCGATTGATTTCGCAGTAAAATTCAAAATTATTGCACAAACAACCGATTATATTTTTACCAAACGCAGTTAAATTATCCAATACATTTAACACTTACACAAGATTTCTACTCGGAGTAAAAAATAGCTCGTAAATTAACCGAAACAAATTAAAAGAGTATCAATTTTGGAGAAACAATTTTTTGTTCAATAATTAATTAATTACCTGAATATTCTCAACAATGTCTTGTCTCAACACAATCATTCTTCGCCCTATCTTATCTGCACGAGAATTCATTAATCATGGAGTGCTTATCATGAGTGAGAGAGAGAGAGAGAGAGAGAGAGAGAGAGAGAGAGAGAGAGAGAGAGAAACCTAGAACTTGAACGACTAAATTGCAAAGAGAGAGAAAGGGCTTGATTGGAATATGATGATCATGACTGCTCGTCGGATTACGATTGACAGAAAATAAGGACAGCTCTTCAATGGCGGACCTGATCTCTGACGACGCCATCTCTCTTCCTTTTCATTAATTTCTCCCAACACTACCCTCCAATACATACATATATATATATATATTTATTGTCCCGTAAATTGATTTGACTTCTTAAGTATGAAGTATCTCTTTATATCCAGTAAGATTTATTAAATATTTTTAATTCAACTGTAATTTTATATTAATTTTTAATCATTAACCAATTCGGATTTTTATAATATTTTTCGAAGCTGGAAAAGAATATGAGTAGAGCAAGAATAAACAAATTGTTTCGTAAATATAGCAGTTTGGTGACGCCCAGGATTGGCCGAAATGAAAACTTTGGGAAACATTTGAATATTATTGTATATATAATAGTTGGAAATTTTGAAATTTATTATAATTAATAAGCATATTGGGATATACTAATTATATTTAAAAATTAGGGGTATAATATATTTAAAAATTAGGTGTAGGTTTTATATAAAAATAATTTATAATAAATTTATTTTAAAATAGCAAATAGACTAAATAAATATGTCTTTGTCAACCATATTTATACTGGATTTTCATATATATTTTTACATATATATATGTAAATAATCATGAGTGATTTAGATTCTCGTTTGATGATTGATTGTAAAACTCTAGAATGATACTAGAATATTAATTTGTACTCACTAGAATGTTGGAATATTTCTTATACCAACTTCATTGGTTATTTTATAAAAAAAAAAATTACTGACAAAAAAAAAAACCACGTACAAAATTTTAAGTCCAGCTACAATGTTTCCTAACCCCTCAAGGATGCTATACATTGTTTTCGTCCCACTGTCTAATCATTTGATTTTGTACGATAATTTATCTCTCATGCTGATAATTTCATTTTTCTTTTTCTTTTTCAAAAAAATATTCTGAAATAATGTGAGTAAAAATACGAGCAATATTTTATTTTATATTCTTTGAGCTTTATTGATATGAAATATTAAATGAGTAAATCTCTTGTGCACCAGTTACACGGTGCAACTCTAGTTCATTTTAAAAAAGTTAAACAGTTTATAAATGAAAAATTAAACAGTTTATTACTGAAAAATGTATCTTTCATAGTTTAACTTTTCAGTAATAAACTGTTTAACTTTTTAAAAATGAACTTGAGTTGCATCGTGTAACTGGTGCATACAAGACTAATCCATATTAAATTATAGTAATTTATTTGATTAATTTCACTGCAAATATACATCAAGGATAAAAATATCCCTATATTTCCCCGATATCTTCTCGGTATAATCTATTTTTTGTAGTAACTGATATTAATATTGGATAGAAACGATATTTTCATGATATTCATTAAAAAAATAAAAAAAATATCGCTATTTGTAATATCAATATCTCTTACTTTTCTATAAATTAAACAAAATATTGTTAAATATATATCGAAAGATATCGAGAAAATATCGATGAATATCAAAAAAATATCCAAAAATTAGTGTATATATAAATTTTTTTGTTAAATTTGTATATTTTATATTTGTCCTTAAATTTTTATAATTTTTTAAATTTACCGATATCGATATCATATGTCCAACGATATTTCCACAAATTTAAAATCTCAATATTTCTCTCGATACCGATATTTTCAACTTTGATATACACTAATATATAATATATATATATTTCTTCAACTATAAAATATATTTTTAGGAATAAAAAATGGGTCAATTTCTGGACAAATTTCAACTAATTAAAAATTCAAGATGAATCATAAACGCGATTTTGTCAATCCTTTTATTAATTTTTAATTATCATAAATATATTATACTAACCGATTTTCAATTTCTGATGTCAACAAACTTATTCACAAATTCAAAATACATTACTTTTTAAAAGCTTAACCATAAACCAAAAACATTATATTATCGGGGTTGAAATGTAATGTTGACATCTCTTAATTTATACCTATTTGATTCCATAACTGAAACTTATATCATGTTTTTGACCTTTTTATTAAAAAATAAAAGTAAAATACAGTGTACCTTGCGCAAAAGATTTGCATAAACAGATTCGTATCAATTTTGCTGTTAGGTGTCTATAATTAATACAATTGACAATACTTGTGATATGTTTGAACAACTTATGGCATACTGAAATAATTGATTGATGAATTTTATATATTTGTACTCTTCTTCCCCTGGTCGTTTCCCATTAATTTTTTCTTTAAAAGCGTTTTGCAAAGCAATATTATTAAAGAATACAATTATATGTAAAATAAAAAAACAAATAGGATTAGTATTGTATGCACCAGTTACACGTTGCAACTCAAGTTCATTTTTTAAAAATTACACAAAATAATACTGAAAAGTTACATATGTTATCAGTTAACTAAACCTTAATTAAATTGCTTATTGAGAAAGAAATCGTGGCCTATATATACGTACTATGATTGTCGCCTACTGATTATACATACAAATCCTCCATCCATGGCGTTCCTCATGTTTGCCCGACGCCTCCCTCCTCCACTCTCTAGATTGCGTCTGCCACCACCACCACCTCCTCCTCGACTGATCTCTTCTCTCCCCCCACTACCACCTATTCCTCCACTCTCTATTCACCATACTCAATTCTACAAACAAGAACATTCGCAGCACTCCATCCGAGCTTGAACTATATTTTGCAAATATACAAAATACTAACCCTCAAAAGAAAGGAAGGGATCGTGAAGTACATGCAAGTATAGGGACCAAGTATTATCAAACCACGGAAGGTAAATATGGGAGCTTTTAATTGTTTTGATTAATATGAAAAATAAACTATTCTTATAAAATGCAGGGGTTGTCCTAATTCTATAATTAATATATCAACACATGCAACAAGAAAAATAAAGTGAAACTTTCAAAAGAAAGTGCAAAGAAGGTGTACTCTAATTATGTTCTTCTAGAAATTTCCCCTATTAGACTAGACCAATTTAGAATCTAAATTCGTTCAAATTGAAATATCAAAAGTCATCACATAATTAAGCAATTAACTCATTGACAAGTAAAATGCTCTTTTATCTATCATCGATTTGTCGGGATAAGTGCATGTAGAGCCCTCATTCAAATGTGCAAGATAAATTAAATTCTTAATGTATTGAATATTTTAATTATTTTCCGCTAGGATACTTAAATTATTCTATTCAGCTCTCCAATTATTACTACGATGTTCCATACTGTTGTCCTCAGTTAATTGACACAACTAGTCAAGCATTAACCCAATTCATGAGACTCACAATATAAGAATCATATAATTAAATTAATCAAACTGGTACACCTAATGGTCTTAAGCATGCACGTATTCAAATTAATTAAACTCAAACTCCTAAATGTTTATCTCAAAATACAAAACAAGACATAAAATAAATTTCAATTGAACATAAAATTGATCTATCCTAATAAGGGTTCAATCTAAATTCACATAATTAGAATACAAACAATTAACTCATATATCTATATAGAAGATAATCAACAAGTGAAATTGCATACTCAAAATCCATTGAACAATAAATTAAAAGATGTCATCAATTGTTCATTACAGTGAACCAGATAATGAGAGCTGAAAAACAAATCCACAAAAATCTTTGATGGAAAACTGCTGCTACTTGAACAGAAAATCAAACCAAACTCCAAAGTAATTCTCAATTTTGCTTTAAAAGAAAATCTTTTCTCAACTAAGCTACTACTACTCTACGTATCTATCTACTGTTTTTCCCTCAATGTCTTAATGTATCAAATATCTAATTAAATATATCAAAATATTAATCAGGTATAT